>WBNH01003628.1:0-12184 GCA_013401255.1 Urocolius indicus | reverse complement strand
TCTGGGGAATCAGCCAGTGCTTCCAGTTTGGTGTCATCAGTGAACTTGCTGAGGATACACTCTGTCCCCTCATCCAGGTTGTTGATGAAGATGTTGAACAAGACTGGCCCCAGGAACAATCCCTGTGGAACTCCACTGGCCACAGGCCTCCAACTCTGTTCTGTGCCACTGATCACCACCCTCTGGGCTCTGTCATTCAGCCAGCTCTCCATCCACCTCACTCTCCACTCATCCAGTCCACGTTGCCTGAGCTTTCTGATGAGGATGTTATGGGAGACAGTCAAAAGCCTTGCAGAAGTCAAGGTAGATGACATCTGCTGCTCTTCGCTCAACTAAGCCAGCCAGTTATGCACTCACAGAAGGCGTCAGGTTGGTCAAACAGGATTTCCCCTTGGTGAATCCATGATGACTCCCCGTGATGACCATCTTTTCCTTCATATGTTCAGTGATAACATTCAGAGCGAGTTGTTCCATCCTCTTTCCAGGGATGGAGGTGACGCTGACTGGCCTGTAGTTTTCCAAGTCGTCCTTCCTGCCCTTTTTGAAGATTGGAGTGACAGTGGCCTTTCTCCAGCATCTCCATGAATGTTCAAAAATGATGGAGAGACGCTTAGCAACCACATCAGCCGCTTTCCTCAGCACTCTAGGGTGCATCCCATCAGGTCCCATGGACTTATTAGTGTTAAGCTTGGCCAATAAATTTTTAAACTCTTCCTCTTATACCCAGGGCAAATGCTCTGTTGTCCAGGCCATCCTGCTCTCCTTGCTGGACTGGGCTTCCCGAGGGCTAGCCCTGGCTGTAAAGACTGAAGCAAAGAAGCCATTCAGTAGCTCAGCCTTCTCTGCATCCTCAGTCACTAGGGCACCTTCTGTGTTCAGCAGCAGGCCCGCATACTCTCTAATGTATGTATCACATACATAAGACGTAGTACAGAGCTTTCAAAATCAGTGCTCTGTAATACAGAGTATAACTAATACTTTGTTGAGGGCATATATGACATCACTTACTGTTCAGTACCAGATTTTGCAGTAATCATTATCAACTCCAGCACTGGCTCTGCACACAGGATATGAAACTAGATGTCTATCATGTCTGAGTTTGCTTGGAGAAACAAAATAGTCTGGCAGATTTTCGTTGCAGATGACTATGTCTGCCCCCAGATAGTCACATGGAAGGACATAGGAGTTTTCCCTTTGTTTCAGAAGAAGCTGAGCTGTCCTTTGGAGCAAAGTTAGTCCCATTCTGATCTTTCTGAGGAACTTTCTTCTCAAACTCATTGATGTGACGTGTGTGAAATGTTCATAATGTCATGTGTCCGTGGGAATTTTTGCATAGCTTGGTGCCATATATGCTGTAGCTTCATTGTCACAGGTCTTGGTCTTTACTCTTGTTTTTCCATTAAATAGAAGGGACTAGAGCTTTTGTTTGTTTCTTTAAACTGGGTAGAGTAATGCAGTAGACAGAGTAGCACCATCAACTTTGTGTTTCCGTGCAGTTTGGCTGACCTTTCCCCAAAATACTTGTTGTCACCAGCCAGGCTTAATATAAGCTAAGCTGCAAAAATAGCTCCCAGATAGCATTCATACCAGAGGGGTCACATCTGAGCTTGGGCAGATGGCTGGTTCTGTAACTCATTGATATTTTAGAAAAGCAAGCCTGGTGTGTAGGTCCAAGTTCATTTAATGGCCACATATCAACATAGAAATTTTCTTCTCATGTATTTAAACTTTCAATATCAAGGCCAAGAATCATGGAATCATAAAGTCATTTTGGTTGGAAAAGACTTCTCAGATAACCAAGTCCAATCACTCACCTCGCAGTGCGAAGACCACCACTCACCCATGTCCCTCAGCATCTCAGTTACACAGCTTTGCAATATTTCCAAGGATGAGGAATCCACCACTTCCCTGGGCAATCTGGCACAGGGGATGACAATCCTCTCAGGGAAATGTTCTTCCTAATCTCCAATCTAAGCTTCCCCTGGGGCAACCTGAGGTTGTTTTTATCTTATCCTATCTTTCCTTACTCAGGAGCAGAGACCTACCCCCACCTCAATACAACCTTCTGTCAGGGAGTTGCAGAGAGTGATCATATGTCCCCTCAGCCTCCTCTTCTGAGGGAACATATGAACACTCCCATTCCCTCAACCCCTCTCCAGGACCCTTGTGCTCCAGCCACTTCCCCAGCTTTGTTACCCAGCTCTGGCCACTCTCCAGCCCCTCAGTGTCCCTGTGGCAGTGAGTGAGGGGCCCAACGCTGAACACAGCCCTGGAGCTGCAGCCTCACCAGGTCCCAGCACAGTGGGACAATCCCTGCCCTGCTCCTGCTGGCCACACTATTTCTAGTATAAGCCAGGATGCCCTTGCCCTTCTTGGATCTGAGTGATCTGGTCCTGTTGCCCTGGGTGATGAGTATGAACCGTCAGAGCTCTGCCTACGGATTTTACTCTTCTCGTTGAGGAGAGGGTCAGTCTACCAGGAGCCATGGCTCAGATATGCTTTCAAGATAGCATCAGCACAGCCTGAATTGGTTTGTATTGTTATATTTTATATCAAACCATTGAGTGATTAATGTACTGAGATTTCTGCCTCTCTCCTTGCAGTCAACAAATACGTGGTCCGAGTTTTTACTGGTGAAGTTAGTGGCAGTGGAACAGATGCGGATGTCTTCATTAATATCTTCGGTGAGAAAGGAGACACAGGTATTCAAATGCAAATCATTTCCTAAAATATTTCTTCCTGCTCTGCAGGACTGCAATCTGAACAACACACAGCAGCAATCTGGCAAATGCAGAATAATTTGGCTGTGTGAAAGGCACAACAAATGGTGTTGTTAGCTCTGGGGTTTCTCACATCCATAGCTTCTGGAAGCTGCCTCTGCAGAGCAGCAGTCATAGCTGGGTTGTGAGCATGACTGAAGTTACCTGCCACTGAAAAAAACCCAAACTTTGGGGAAAAAAAGCATCAGAAAGCAGTGTAGTAAATGCCAGTCCACTGAGGCATCCAAATCCAATGTGTATTTAGAGTGTAAGTAGTGAGAGCTACACATCCCAACTTCTGTGGTCCTGGATAATACAGTCCTTTCAGTGTGGCACAGGTTGTGATTGAGTCTGCCCTGGCCATTTAGAAAGATAACCTTACCAAGGCTTCTATTATCTAGTTTTAAATTAACTAAATGTACATTGTGCTACAACATTGGTCTAAGAATTAGAATTTAAATTTTAAAGTGTATTTTTAACTGAACTATACCAAAAATTGTGCCCAAAACAAACTTCCTGGGTCATGCCATGGAGAAGAATGGGCAGGAAATCCTGGAGACCCAGAAAGCAAATGTTCTATTTCTTCTATACTGCACTTATCTTGTCAAATTCAAGAGGAAAAAAAATAGCGTGATGTCTGCCAAATGTCCTTGAGCAGATTATGAAATCTAGTGAATACGTCTCATCCTTGATTAATTCCCCAGACTTTTACAAGGGAATTCGTCTGATCTCACTGGAGACATCTGAAAGTGAGAGTCTAAATCTAAGCTGGTTGACCAGGCAGTCTGTCATATCTACACAGAGAAATAACACTCCTAGAAAATGATTCATCTTCTAAGGTAAGTGGGATGAATTGCCCTCTGACACCTTTCCCTCCACTGGTGCCTTGGGCAGGTTCAATCCCACTTGCAGCATCACTCACCCGTGAACAGCACTGGTTGAAAATGGGGCCAACACTTTAATACTTTTCATAAAGGCAAGCTCCTGTCAGATCAGGAAAAGCCAATAGCCCTGGTTGGGTCCTAATATCAAAATTAATCCTTCTTGTGTGATACAGCAATGAATCCTGTGTCCTGAAACATCCAAATCTGCAGCTTGCGGCCAAAGACTTTTTTAAACAGTTTGGAGATGTTAAAAAAACATTAAAAATAAAAGGAAACGTGGTAGTATGGGGGGAAAAAAAAGATGCAAGAGACATCTGGATATACTTATCTGAAAACTGAGAGCTGTAACTGTGACTGTGACATTAGAATGAAAATCCCAGTCTTTCGAGTGCTCAAGGAAAGGTAACTTTTAATTAGAAAATAAAGTCCTCTGCCTTTACCTTGAATCCTGGTGGCAGAGAGCTCACACCTGGAGAATATTTGATTCAGTCAGTGGTGACATTCCTAAATATTTCTTCTCCTACAAACACACACGTGCCAGTAACTCTTTCCTCCTTGGTTTTTCTCTATTAATTTTTTTTTTCTCAGGTGTGAGGAAACTGGACAATGACAAGGACAACTTTGAAAAGGGAGCAGAGGACAAGTTCACACTCGATGCTCCAAATTTGGGAAGGTTAAGGAAAATTAATATAGGGCATAATAACAAGGGAGGCTCTGCTGGCTGGTTCCTCTCAAAGGTTGGTTACTTTTGAGGCATGTAACATAAGCATGTCGTGGGGTCAAAATGTTTCACCCTCTTGGTAGTCTGATGCTAAGAAATGCAAGGATGTTTGCTAGTGATGCAGGGTCCTGGTTACTGAGAAAGGCATAAATCAAGTTTTCACCTTCCAGAAGTATGTTTTCCAGCACTTGCTTTTTCTGCAGAGCAAAGAGGGGCTGATGAAGCATTTGCAGCAGCCTGGTGCATACCAATGTGGTGCAGCTAGATCAAGTGCAGCAGATTCAAATTAGGTCGTTAGAAAATGAAGGACACTCTGACTTGGGGTAAATTATCAAACATTTCAGGCAACTTTGTGGCAATGGGAAAAATCCAGTTGTTAAGGCTTGCCTGCTCTAATAATATTTCTCCTGTTTTAGTCACTGCAGTTTTTTTGATAGATGAGGGGGAATTCTCCAAGACAAAGCCTCCAAGCCTCCTCACACTCTATTGACTTAGCTCATTATGAAGATGGTAAAGATACCAGAGTCCAAGAAATATCAAAGTCCATTCACATTGGAAATTTGCAGAGACTTATAGTTTGGCCAAATTTAAGTGTTTTATCATTGGCACAGCAAAACAGATATACCTGCCATAAAGATCTCTTTCTTCCATTTTCCTCCTCATTTTAGTCTCCTACTCTAAGGCATGAAGGTATTGCAGTTTTTAGTGAAATGGTTGAAGGAATACTCTAAGAGGAGAAACCTATGACTCTTTCTTCTAAGCTTATTTTTCTTTTATCTGCGGGTGTAGTTTAACACGGCTGATTTCAATCCACTAAAGATCTGATCCCAAGTTTGTAAATCCTAGATAACAGAGTGGTTTGAGACATTACAAATGCAAGTATTAGCACGTGCTTTTCCACCATCACCATTTGCTGCACTGTTGGTTGTCAATGAAATATACAGATGAAAAACAGAGCTGTTGTGCTCTCTGTAATAAACAGAGGGAGAAAATCCACAGGAAAGAGCAAAGAGCCTTATTCTCACACTACAGGTGAAATCTGCATGACACACTTCCATGTCAGTTAGGTTGCTAAAGTCCCAGAGCCTAAGCAGTGACTAGTTGCAGCCACCACACTAATCCCATGTTCTGCCACAGGAGCCACCGAGATGATTGTGGTTAAGTAAAAGACAACTTTGATCTACTGTTGGTAGATCTTCTATAATGTTTTCCAATACTTTCGGATTCTAGTGTTGTCACTCCTGGGTGCACCTGTTAAGCACCAGTAGAAGTTCTTATGTTTCTCATGGTTTTAGCAAGGCTCGTACTCAGAGCTGGTTTGCCACGTCTAAGTATATGAATAAAGGTATTCACAGAAAACCAAAGAGGATCGTCTGGTAGAAGGGTATCTGGGCATTGATGTTTCTCCTGCACCTCAGGAGAAATCTAGTTTCTAAGACTCCAGCACAACACTGCTGTCTCCTGCTGACAATACCAGCCCTGGCAGATACTGCTGTCAGTGTCTACAGAGGTACAGCAAGAACCTACAATGCTAAAGGCAGCAGCACAGTGTGGGATGAGTGACAGGAGGGGAAGCTCTGGTTCACAAAGAATGGTTTCACAAATCTGTCAGAAAGGACAGATTTGAGATTCTTTTGTTTTGCTGAGAGAAAAGTAGCAAGGACTTTCTACACCTAGTAGTGATTTTTTAATAGTTTTGGTTTTGTCTTTTTTTTTCTCTGAGATATACTCACATCCAGGTGAGTAGATTCTTCTTTTCTGGCTGAAAATCTTCAGTACTCTTCACTCATTTAAAATACTGCCACAACTCTGTGGCAAGTTTCAGCAACCCAGAAGAAGATACTGATAAGAAAGTATGAGTTGCAAGAAATTCCAAGTGGATGACATTGCCTTGATCTTGTTTTAAAGGGAAAGATTCTTCCACTTTTGTTTCATTAAAGTATGTCCTTGATAGATCCAAGAGCCAAATCCTTTCAAGTTAGTTAACTATTCCCACCATAGGATTTCATGCTGTCCTTACACAGCTTTGCAATGATTCCATCCTGGAGAAACTGAGTGGGATAACACGACATTACCAGGTCACACAGGCTGATCTAATAGTCTTGATTTGTCCTGAAATTAGTTGGTAATATTTTACAACAAGGCTCTAAAACTGGGAGAGAAAGAAGACAGCCTGTTCCCATAGAAGAACAAAGAGCTGCTATTCAGCTGCTGAAGCAGAGTAGCCAGCAAACAGGCTCTGGAGAGAAGGAAGACAGGCCCAGCCAGCTGGTCTTGCTAGCAGAGACATCTGGTCTTGTACAGGATAAAAAAGAAAAGAAAAAAAGAGGCTGTTTTTTACTTGCTGATTGACTGAAATTCTATCAGTACTAAATAAGGTGCAGAGAGGGATCTGTTCAAGTATTGAATATGTTGAATATCAAGTGTAATGTGTATATTAAGTTTCTGCTCTTCTGCCACTGCCTTGTTCAACACCTTTGCTTTTTCCACATTATTTTGCAAAGTGCTCTTTCTTTCCTCTTAGGTTATCATTGAAGACATTGGCAATAAGTGTGAGTATCAGTTCCCAGTTGGACGCTGGTTTGCTTTAGATGAAGATGATGGAAAAATCCAGAGGGACATTCTTGTTGGGGGCACTGAAGCCACAGGTAAAGTCATGGTCTAAATCCATGGTGGGAAATGCAAAGATGCAAAGGCTTAATTAATAGATGGCTAATTAATTCTACTAGCCATGTTTTTGTTAGAAGATTGAATGCTTTACCCTTAGGGAGATCTGCAGTGGACCATCTGCTAGTGTGAGGCTGGTTGGTGAGAGGGTCCCTGAAACACCATTGCATTTCTCACCTCCATATCTCACTGGTGAAGCTGCACAGAACCTACATATTGACTTACCACCTGATGCACCAAGTTAAGGGGATGATGGATGGAGGATGAGAGATCTGACTTCAGCAAGTTGCTAATCAGCTTTCAGAAAGAGGATTGCAATTTCCACAGTCACCAGTTGGCCACACAATAGCGCATATTGTGCTTCAAATTCTTGGCTGGAGATCTTCCCACCTTTTTGCAAAGCAAGAAAGCCTAACACTGACTTATTTTCTCACATAGTTAGAGGAGAGACAACCGAAAGTCTGTCTCTGTTAAACAAAATCTGAATGTAAAGTTAATAAAAGAACTTACCACGAGGCAGAAGATTATTAGGGTGGTATCCTGCCTGTATTTATTCATTACAAAAAAGGTAATGAACAGATGTTCTTTGCTTCACTGCATGCTCTTCAATGTCTGCAGCCCTCGTGTTTATCCCTGCTTGAGCATGGGGAAAGTGGGCTGGGTGCAGAGTCCTGACTGCAGAATGGACGTTGGAAAAATTAGAAAATGGGAAAGAAATCAGAAAAAAATAAATGAAATTAATTTACAGAAAGCTTCCCATATTTTTTCTC
The DNA here is from genome assembly GCA_013401255.1 of Urocolius indicus. NCBI lineage: Eukaryota > Metazoa > Chordata > Aves > Coliiformes > Coliidae > Urocolius > Urocolius indicus. The sequence continues at coordinate 4,383 of WBNH01003628.1, read as the reverse complement.
TTTCATGGCTGCATTTGTTTTTCGTTCTCTCATGAGTTTAGTTGATGATATTTGCACAGCAAAATATGTTTGAATTCAATTTTTAACATTAAGAGAGAATTGTTTAGAAGAGAGTGAATTCTATGATTCTGCTTTTTATTTTCTGAAGTCACTGTTGAAATTTCTGAGTGCTATAAACAAAGGAAGAACTTAATGTTGGTCCCGAACCGTTTTATACACGCTCACTAAAATTCTATTGTAGTTACAGAGGTGCTTTTTCATTTAATGCCATGACACAGTTGTAAGATTCACCTGTCAACAGGCCCGCTGAGAAGGAAGGAAGGAAGAAGTGTGACCTTTCTTTGACCAATACTTAAGAGCTAGAAATCAAAAGCAAAAGGCAACTTTTATGCATACATATTTATTGTTGAAAATACTTTTCTTCCAGCTGAGTCTATCCCACTCCTAAGCCTCGTTTTGCTGAGATCTTTGGGCTCTTGCAGTGACAGTGAAGGTCCTTCTGCGTCCATAGACTGCCAAGCCCCAGTTTTCAGACTTTTGTGATGCTACAGATGCCATTGTTTGAAGCAACACTTCTCCATCTTCTCAGCATCCTCTGACATGCTCAGTGCTTACTCAGAATCAACTGATTTAGTTGCCAGTTCATTTTTTTTGGCCCTTGTTCCCCTAATCATCAGCACATAATTTTTTTCACTGGGCCATGTGACTGGGAATCTGTAGCCACAAACCTGTTTCTCTTGGACAGTTTGATAGTAGCTGTGTGTTTCTGAGAGATACGTGTGAGAGAAAAACAAACTAAGCTTTGTACTATGAGTAAGTCAAAAGCTAAAAAGACTAGTGGGAAACCAGTAAAGCCCAATATAAATCCGGTCAAAATTCTTACTCTCACCTTTTTTTTTTTTTTTGCCCCTTCTTCCTAACCAAATTCCTGATTCCTTCAGGTATTGTGTACAACGTTGCTGTAGTGACAGGAGATATCAGAGGAGCTGGAACAAACTCCAAGATCCACGTAATCCTCCATGGTTCCAAAGGTTTAAAGAACAGTGGGAAGATTTTCTTGGAAGGAGGTGAATTTGAGCGTGCCAGGACAGATCTCTTTAATGTGGAGATAGCTGCTCTTCTCAGTCCCCTCAGCAGAGTCACTATTGGACATGACAACTGTGGCGTGAGCTCTGGCTGGTTTTGTGAGAAGGTGAGACAAAGCTGTTTGTCTGAAGGTAGCTATCAGCTTACCTCATATTCATAACCTGATTCCAACAACCAAATACAGTTTAAAATGAAAAAGAAAGAACCAAGCTTTTATTTGGATTACAATATTCCCCTTTTAACAAGTCAATATTATACATAATGCATGGTAGTAGCTGATTGCCTCAGAGGCACATTAGATGCATAAGTCAATCACTCACTAATTGGGTTGATTACCCCTTTGCAGTCACAAAGATAGAGATTATTGTTTGTTCAGCTCCAAAAGCACCTTCAGATGTTCACTCAAGGGGCCAGACAGAAACACACTCTTGGATTGTGCTGAGCATTTCAAAGTTATCATCTGTAGTCAGGCTTTCTTGAAGTTTTTAGATGCTGCTTTGGAGTTCAGAAAGAAGGGAAAAAAAAAAGGTCTGACTACAGCTGTTACTGAGAGGTAATGGAGCAATACATGGTGTGAGGTCATGTACAAGATCATCAGGAGCTAATGGAAAGGTGGAGAGAGAGGCAGCCGCCTACTCCAAGTCTGGGAGGAAGTGCAGTTTTCCTGGAAAGCAAAATCAGCTCAGGATGTGTTGGAGAGCTTCCCATACCTTGTGTTTCCTGCAAAACCCTACTATGCTCTGGTGTGGTGCAGGGCATGTGCTGCACACTCACCTGATGCTGACTCCTGCCGCCACACTGGCTGTTCCCATGTCCTTCCCCTCGTGTTGTTTTACCTCTTCTTGGTTGACCCATTTTGATGTATATCTGGAAAAGTGAGAACAGGACAGATGGATCCTAGCTGTACTCCATACTGTGCAATCAGCCCAGTTCATATTGTCCAGAAAACCTGATTTTGAGAGGAGAACCAAGATCTCCAGCTCTCTCGTTGCCTCAGTTACTTATGTTTTAGTATCAAAGTCCTGTGGACTGCTGATAATACTCAAACTCACCTTCCTAGTCTCTTTTCCTAGGTGGTGGTTTACTGCCCATTCACTGGCATTGAGCAAACCTTCCCTTGTGGGAAATGGCTGGATGAAGATGAAGGAGATGGTCTCATAGAACGGGAGCTCTACGAAATGGTCTCCCTGCGCCAGAGAAGAATGAAAAGTAAGTACAAGTGCCCAGGAACCTCATGTGACCCCCACACACAACTACACTCTGAGTGACATCCGGGCAACACGACCTCTGTAGACCCATGATCAAGCAGACACTCAAGTGAATTGAGTCCTGCCTGACTTTCAGGTTTTGGGGAATTTTAAAATGAAATTTTTAAAATATTTTGAAGAATTGCACATTTTTTTTCTTTAAGGGAAGAAATTGGACCTGGCAGCCTTCCAAGCTTCTCTGGGCTTAGGGCTGCACTAGCCACCATCTCACCTTTGCAGACCAGGCTATGTTTCTAATCACTACAGTTGCAAAGTTTTCCCACTTCAGATAGAAGCAAAACTTAAATGTAATAAAAAGACAAACTTGGGGGGAAAAGAGGAAGACAAACAAAACCTTTTCCCACTAACTTCAAATTTTCACTCTTGATGTTAAAACAAAAACCAGTTTTTAGTCCTGCCTAGCTGCCAAACCTGCCTCCTGAAGCACAGAAGCACAGAAGCCTTTTCTCTAGAGGGATGCAATGACACATGTTTGCTGGGAGGTACTGTTCTGTTCTGGGAGGTTCTGGCCATGCAGGCCAGCAAACTGGCATATTCGTCCATGCACACGTGGCTCCAGTACCATGCCTTACTGGCTGGTTTTGAACCAAGCAAAACAGATCCCTGCCATCTCGCCTGTGCCAGTGCATGTCTATAAGCAGGATTTTAATTAGGATAATAAATAGATAGAGTTTAATCCAACTGCTGTGAGTGGGCTCCTGCTTAAACAGAAGTTCATTTAAATAAGCTTTATCTAAATGTTAGTCAGCGTTCTAATCACATTGCAGCTCTGACTCTGTCCATTTAACTAAAGCATCTGCAACCTTTAACCCTCTATTATCAGCTCTGATTGTTATTGACAGGCTAATTCCCCTGCAGCCGCAGTGCAGGAGATAGACAGAGAGCATGAGCCTTGAGAAATCCTTGACCTTTAGCTGCCAGATTATAGAAGCGTAAGACTTGGAGTTAGAAAAGACCTATTATGTCATCTCGCCTATCTCCTCTTGCATACAGGACTGTCCCTTTCTGTAGAGCTGATCAAAGCTTAGTTCAACCTCACTTTGGGTATCCATGGTGAAATGGCTCCCTGCATAGCGTTTGCAAGGTATTCCCCCAGAATATTGCAGCTCCACGTGTAGCTTGTATTTATTCTCAGACTGNTTAGTCAGCGTTCTAATCACATTGCAGCTCTGACTCTGTCCATTTAACTAAAGCATCTGCAACCTTTAACCCTCTATTATCAGCTCTGATTGTTATTGACAGGCTAATTCCCCTGCAGCCGCAGTGCAGGAGATAGACAGAGAGCATGAGCCTTGAGAAATCCTTGACCTTTAGCTGCCAGATTATAGAAGCGTAAGACTTGGAGTTAGAAAAGACCTATTATGTCATCTCGCCTATCTCCTCTTGCATACAGGACTGTCCCTTTCTGTAGAGCTGATCAAAGCTTAGTTCAACCTCACTTTGGGCTGTTATCTGAAAGCTGTTGTGTCAAGTCTAGCCCTGCCTGCTGTTTGTGCCCTGAGGAATATTTGCTCTGTGTTGGAGAATCTCCAAATTGCCTGAATCTCTTGATGTGAAGGAATGGGAAACAGGGGAATGTGCCCAGTGAACCTTGGGAGGATGATGATGGGTATTCAGGGATATGCCTCGTCTCCTTTGGCAGCTGCAGACCTAGCTCACTCATGTTTCTCCCTGTGTGGTTTCTCCTTCACAGCACTCTATCAGCATTTAATCCTGATACAGGTCTCCTTTTCTCCCTCCCTGCATTGCATCACTCCTCCTATTCTTCAGCAAGAGGTCAGGGAGGGCAAACCAGACAGATGAGAGAAGTCCCTGGTGACTGAGTTGCCCTTGCTGTTTTCCCCAGGGAGAGCAGGCTGCTCTATCACACACCACATACCAACTTACCTTAGTTTCTGCTAAGATAAAACCTTCTGGTGCTTTTCAGAAAGGAAATATCAAGAACATTTTGCATCATTTTACAACAGAGACAAAACTTTTTCCAAAGGACAGCTCTCTCTCTCTTCCCTTCTTTTTTTTCTTTTTCTTT
>WBNH01003627.1:570533-582798 GCA_013401255.1 Urocolius indicus | reverse complement strand
ACACTTTCTCTGTTTTGCTGTGAAGAAAAACTGCATTATGCTAGTTCCCTGAACAGGCTAATCAACTCATGCTGACTGATTTTATTAAATCTTGAGAGTACCAGATAGACTTATTAACATGTGCTTTTGTAGATAAACTATCTATGGAGAAATGTGCAACTTTCTCTAACACTGAGTTAACACTGGAGATCAGTGTCTTCCTAAGTTCTTAAACATATACATTATGAAGGCCTTTGCTGGTGATATTAAAAATGCTGACACACTTTCTAGGAGACCAATGTCACCAGAAAATGACCAAAGCATTGCCACTTCCTAAAGACACAATCAACTTCTGCAACTCCAGATAGCTGTGAGTGGGAAGCTCAGGGAGGGTTTGGTCGTCATTCTTCAAGTGCAGTAAACAAGGACTGGTAAAAGATTCTCTCTGTACTGCCTGATGAAAACTGTGCTAGAGCTCAGACAGAAAATGAGTGCAGCTAAGGATGATGTGTGGCAGGAGAAAATTAAAGCAATTAGCACCCCAATTAAATGTTACCTTGGGCATGTTCTCAGTCCCTTGCATCAGTGACAGACAGAGCTTTCAATAGCAGAATTTTTTTGGTGATTTTTTTTTTCTATACAAAGAATAGTGCACAATTTCTAAATGGCTAAAGAAAAATGCATTTAAAAGGCTGTGTGAGGGTCATTTAGGGACTGGAAAATTTCAGAGAGGAACTAGAGACATTTTAGATCAACCCAAGATGAACTGTGGCATTATGGAAAGTCTAAAGCTTTGTCACATGTGCCAAAATACAAGTCAAGTGAAACAGTCCATGTTGGTGGTACATAAAAGGGAAAATCTTGTTGCCTGGAGCAAAGTTAGCATTGGCTTATTTAACCTGGTGAAAAAAAAAATATTTCTTGTTTTGATGTATTTTTTTTAACTAGCAGAATCTCCTTTCTGGATCTAGCTATATCCTGTCAAATATTTCACATGAGTCATCACTGATTTTTTAATGCATTTATTACAGTAATATCCATAAAGCTTGGATTTACTTTAAACAAACACTTCTGTCACTGAATCTCACTGTAACTTCAGTTTAAACTGAGTGAAACTCATCTTTGAATTCAATGTAGCTTTTCAATCATCACAATAAGAACAAGCAAGTTTTGCAACAGTGAACATTTACTGAACTGCCCTTTGAAGCAAAATACACAGTTGTAGATGCAAATGATCGTAGAAAAATGAAATTGTAATTGACATGTAGCAATGTTTATTTCAGAAATACTCATCCACTAAGGGATGTGATTGTTATAATCAATCACAGATAACCACAGACACATGAAACATGGATCACTCACAGATCCCTTGTACTCTATACTCACACTAAGCCACATTCAGATCTGTTTTCTTAAGTTAGATAGTATTCCCAAATGCTATCAATTTAAACATTTTTGGAACAGGAGCAAAGTTACAAGAAGAATTTTGTCCAGAATATATGCCTGAGATTTCATGCTTAGGCTTTAAATACATTAAAATATATATATCTATTATTTTCTACCCAGATCTATTCAAGGAAATAATTTTCTATATCTGTTTATATCCTCAAAAACAGCAAGAAAGGCTAAACTGTCAATCTGAATTTTTTTACTCGAATTATTAGTTTTTTATTTACTCCTTGACTATTTTTCGCTTTAAGAGCTGGACAGGTAATTTAGATTTCCTTTCACAGTTACATTTCTAGGACATTAATCTTTCCAGGGGCAGACTCTGGATGAGTGGGCTACAGAAAAACTTCAAGACTCAGCATGTTATTTTTCTCTTGCATTTTTGCTGTTTTTTTCCTGCTTTGCACAAAGATACATTCGTATTTCAAAGATGCCTTCTCTTGGCACACTGTATATTAACTGGAGGCTTCTGATGTCTGCACATGACAGCATTCACTAATGCTTTTCCCTCTATTTTTCTTCATCTTCAGATCCAGTCTTCTATTATATAGATATTTACTTCATCTTGCATGAATGCTCATCATATTTTTGCAATTTCAGAAGAAAATTTCAGTAGACCATTCTGGTGTGAAAATGTGAAAGCAGCTGCCATTTTTATATTGTTTTGAAGAAAGAAGAAAGATGTGCTTGAGGCCAGCCTGCAAGATGGTGTGCAGTTTCATGTGAGTTTTCTGGAAAAATCACATTTCTAAACTTACCTTGCTGCTGCTGAGAAAACTGTGAAATATGGACAGAAGCTCAAAGGCTGTGTATAAAGCAATATATGGCATTTGTAGCCCCTCAGTCTGACTGATTCCATAAAGCCATTTACATTTATCTGGTGGCCAAGAGAGTTACATTTGCATAATGTCTCCATGCTGAGAGGCAGAGTGAGACATAAAAGCACATAAACTGAAGAAGCATTACTGTCGTTGTACTTCTCTTTGTTTCTTAGTTGCTCCTCCTGCAATTCAACTTTGGTCTGAATACAACAGCAGCAAACTAGATCTTCTCACATCCACAGTTAGAGGCCAAAGAGGGACATGAATCATAGGAATTCCACATCAAAGGCAGGGACACTGTCTGGGTGGACCTTGATCTAATTAATGTATGTCTTACTGGTCCCCAAGTTTTGTAGTTGATGGGCCAGTACCAGCTCCCTACACTGGTCATGAGGCACCAGGTTTTCCTTCTATCAAACTTTAAATGAATTTTTAATGTAGCAATTTGCATGAGATATTGTTTATAATTTTTTGAGAACAAGCTGCACTGAGGCTTGGGCAAGGCTGACAGGAAAACTTTTTTTTCACATCTTTTTCATAGATGGAAGGCTGAGGTTTTTTTTTCTTCTTTTCCACCTCCAGTACATAGGCGGGGTTCTTGACTTTGTTCCATAACATCCTAATTGGGGAGCAGCCCCACATGTGGCTGATTTGGGTTCTTTGTTGTGCCCTAACAAGCCCCTCCCTCATCTTTCATTCCTCCTGTCACTGTCCAGTCGGCAAACACGGTGTGTTTTTGTAATTTGAAACTCTGCTCCTAATCCTACATGGCAGGAAGAAAAGTCTTCCTAAAAAAGATTGGCTATGATATGAATAGAACACGAGGCATTCCTGAAGATTAGGAGTGTTTGAACATTGTTTATCCCAGTCAGGGTTGAGTATGACTATCAGGGTTTTTCTTGTGAAGAGGTTTCTGTGTGTCACATATTTGCAGCAGAACAGCTCATCTCTCTGAAGCACTCATTTCTCACATCAGCCTGTGTTGTTGTGACAAGTGGGACCATGTTGATCTCTGTACAGTTAAAATAGGACTATTTATGAGGCATCGTGCTGTTCCTCTTCAGAACAGTGCATGTGGCCCAAGTGATGACTAAAGGCTACCCTCTCAGAAACAGCTCAACTAGAAACTACAGCAGATTCAGAAAACATTTAGTGATGGAAGTTGGATGAAGACTTTTTATGCAACATACTGCTTTCAGCTTGCCATCACAGCTTGTTAAAAGCAGCTCATGTGAACCTTACATGGCTTTCACAAACTGTTTGATACACAAGGGAAGAGAGCAAAAATCTTAAGAACCCTTAACTCTGGACACCAACTCTGGGCACACAACATCGTGGCTGGCATTTCATTATTTCCCAGTAATACATTATGTTATCACTTCTTTACATGCTAGCACCTAAAAATTAATGTTGGGGAAATCTGTATTTTTTCTGTGTATAGCAGTGCCTGTACTCCACAAGAGAAAGACGTACATTTTGATAGTGTCAAACATTAAAAGAAAGTAAAACAGAATATTTTTTCTAGTTTTTATGTAGATATGAAAGAAATTAACTCAGTGTGGTCAAAATGACAAAAATACAATGTCAGTCATTTGGGACGATTATTGAAAAGAGATGCTTTCCTTTGTTATTGCTGCAGCTTGTATGTTTATAAACAGTAAATAAGAATCTTTCTGATGAAAAACTCAGGAGATCAAAACTAAGGAAGTGCACTAATGTACATCCATGATGTTACATGCATTCTGCTTCCTTAAGTTATTGTTTCTGAGATATATTAAACAGTATTCCAAAGGTACAGAGTGCACGTATCCTTGTTCCTGTTTCTTGAGAAAAAAATAAAAGTGACAGAAAATTCATTTGTAAACCACAAAAAAGGCTTCCAAAGATAAAACAAACTTGTCTGAATTAAAGCTGGTGGCAGGATGTGAATTGCCCATGTGCCAAAGGAATGGAGTCTGTGGGGATAAGAGCCAACATGTTGAGAGAGTATGTACTGGACTGAAAACACCTTTCCTTAGGGGGAGGGGATGTCTCCTGCCATCATCCTTGATGCCCCTTGCTGTCTTGGGCCATCAAAAAGTAAAGTGGTGCCAGTTGCCAGGCAAGGTTGTGGCTTCCCTTTGATTGTCAAGCAGCTGCATACAATTCAGTGGAAATCCTTGGCACAATACAGTAGCCCAAGTAGTTCCAAAAATTTAGGGTTAAGCTCTGAAATGTCAAGTCCATTTGCATACATATTGACACTGCACTCACACTGACAAGCACTAATTGCTGCACTATCTGATGAGAAGTATAAAAGTCTCTTTTTGGGGGGCCAGTTTTATTTTATTGCATGCTGGTAGTGCATGACAGAGGAATTAGCAACCTCTGGAGCTCTTGAGCCCTGGCAGTGCCCTAGTGCTCATGGCTCCACTGTAACTCCTCACAGCAGTAGTATTTGACTTGCATACAAGGAAGGGCCTTTTCCCTACTATATCTCATCCTCTTTTACCCTCTGGCTTTGCATAAGGTCAAGAGTGCCTTTTACCCATGTGCCAGGTTCCCCCTACAGAATACCTTATGCACAAAGCACCTTTCAGAAGTGGATGAGTAACATTATCCACATTTGTTGTTTTTTTTTTAAAACAGGAGACAGGCCCAGTCACTCATCATTTAAGCTAAGACACTGCAATAGTTCAATGATCAATATTGGACCAACAGAGCTCTGATTCCCACACGTGGGGCAGATCTATTCAACCTGTCAGATCAAGAAGCGCTCAGGGGCCTACACCACATTATTTCAGTGAATGCCATAGTCCTAAAGCTAGCCTCTTAGATTTTGTCCAGTAGTCCCTTCTATTTCTTTTTCCAGTGCTAAAGAACAAAATAGCCTGACATTTCCATCTGAGTGAGCTTGTATGGGCCAGCAGCAGAGCAGATGCTTGTAGGAGCAGAGCACCCAAGCTCAAAACACTGGTACAGCCAGGATATATTTTTGTCTGAGGAGTCAAGACTTCTTACAGAAGAAACATGAAGTCAAATACTGCTAGAAGGGAGAATTCCTGGAATCCTTCTTTGAACGTTTGTCCTCAAAACCCATTACCAAAGATCCACAGTGCCAATGAAGGAACAGAACTTCTCGCTTGTTTATTTGTTGTCAATTCTTTTGAAGGGGGAGATGTTCTCTTGTATTATTTGAGTATGCTTTTTAACAGAAACTCATTTGAAGTTATGTAAAATTAATGGAGAAACAGTGGTGGCCTTGTAATCCTGATGAGGCTAAAGACCACATGCTGCTTGCATTTCAACATCTGCTGCTAGGCTTTTGATGTCCCCTTCAAAATGCTTCAAGTTGGTCTTGAAAGAGAAAACGGTGTTTCAAAAAAGGGGAAAAAAAGGATTTTCCTATGTAGAACCTAAATTAGATATTTGAGACTGGCTAATTTGATGTAAAAACATCCAAACAAACAAGCTCTGTTATCACCTTAAACACAACCAAAAGTAGGTTCTGGGAAAATATGTAAAAGTGGAAAAAATCAAGATTTGAGATAAAGACAGTTTAGAAGTAAAATTTAAAAAAATAAAGACTAAATAACCCACCAAAAAAAACCCCAACAAATACCTAAAAAAACCCAAAACAACTAAAATTTCTCACTACCAGCTCACTGATGCTCAATTCCTCAAGCAACAGCAGCCCTGGCCTGCATCCCCTACCTTTCATACTTTTGCTGCTGAGTATAATGTCATACAGTGGTCTGAGACATCCGTTTGGTCAGTTTAGGTCAGCTGTCTCAACTGAGTGTCCTCATAACTTCTTGCCCACACCCAGCCTGCTTGCTGGTGGAATGAAAAGCAGAAAATGCTTTGACTATGTGTAAGCACTGTTTAGCTATAGCTAAAATATCCTTGTGTGACCAACACTGTTTTGTTCACAAATCAAAAACACAGCCCCATACAAGCTGCCATGAAAAAAAAAATTCTGTCTCAGCCAAAACCAGTAACAATCCCTTGTGCAAAATGTATATTAAGAACTACATCTCCACAATCCATACCTAGTCCACAAAGCCACTTAACAAACCTTGCCTTATTTTTGATCACACTGTTTTGGGCTGGTTGTGGTGACAAAGGTACTTGGTGTCACCTTCATGGTGACACTGCATTACACAGAGCATCAGAGAAGAAGGAAAGAACCTCATGAGGACCAGAAATGAAAAGTGGTTTCTTATTTTCAAGCTGGAATGTATTTCCACTGGGATGTACAGGGAGCGAGATGGGGTAGGAAGAAGAGGAGCTAGTGACTCCAGTGATGACCAGGAGAGGAGAACTCCCCATACCAAGGACAACAAGGAGCAAATGTTTTGCTTTGCCCCATCCTGTGGGGTGCTCAGTGCTTTCCCTTGGTCTATAGAAGCCTGATCAAGCCCTGAAAGAAAACACAGGGACTGGGGAAGAGAGCAGTCCAGCTTTGTGACAAAAGGCCCAAAGCCTCTGTCTGTGAGCACAAGGGTACATGCAGTGGGCAGTGATGGTGCACCTTGTTGAACTGCCCCATAACCCATCCCCAGGCCTTGGCAACAGCTTTCCCCACAGATCTGCAGCTTCTGCAGCTGCCTATCTCTTTGTGCAACACGGCCAGGTCACCTCCCGTCAAAACCCATAGCCTCAGCAGATAAGTAGGAGAAGGATTTGGCCACTGAAATTGATTTGGGATATACTGTCTTTAGCACTGCCAGTGTCATCCACATCAACCAGGACCCTTGGATCTTAGTGCAGGCAGGCCAGGGCATGAACACAGTGACCATCCAGTGCACCGTCTGGACCCGCATGAGCCTCCAAATCCAGCTATCTAGCCAATGGGCAAAACCACAAACTCCTCTGTCTCTTGGAAATGAAGGCATACTCCTGCAGTGAGATTTCGAAAAGATCCCTTGCCTCCCTCCCTCTGCCCTGTGTCACATGTACAGTTTTTGCAGAGTACACGGTATTGTAAAACAAGATGTCACCTTATTCAAACATTTGGGCCACATAAACTCCATGCAACTGGGGATGTTTGCTGGAAAGTTGTCCAGTGGAAAAGGACTTGGAGGTGTTAATCAACAGCTCACTGAACAAGAGCCAGCACTGTGTCCAGGTGGCCAAGAAGGCCAATGCCATCCTGGTTTGTATCAGAAATAATATTGCCAGTAGGACCAGGGAAGTGATTGCTCCATTGTACTCAGCATTGGTGAGACCACACCTCAACTACTGTGTTCAGTTCTGTGCCTCCCACTACAAGAAGGACATTGAGGTGTTGGAGTGTGTCCAGAGATGGGCAACGAAGCTGGTGAAGAGTCTGGAGGAACAAGTTTGATGAGGAGCAGCTGAAGTAAATGGAGTTGTTTAGCCTGGAGAAGAGGAAGTTGAGAGGATACCTGATCACTCTCTACAACTACCTGAAAGGAGGTTGTAGTGAGGTGGGAGTCAGTCTCTTCTCCCAAGTAACGAACAACAGGACAAGAGAAAATGGCCTCAAGTTGTGCTTCAGGAGGCTGACATCAAACACAAGAAAGAACTTTTTTACTTAGAGGGTTATTAAGCATTGGAATGGGCTGCCCAGGGAAGCAGTGGAGTCACCATCCCTAGAGATATTTAAAAGGCGCGTCAACAAGATGCTGAGGGACATGGTTTAGATAAGTGATGAGCCTGGCAGTTTTAAGTTAGTGGTTGGACTTGATGATGTTAAAGGTCTTTTCCAATTGAAATGATTCTATGATTCTATGATTTTTTTTCTGATGATGAGACTATTCTGTGAAGCTATGGAAGAGAAGGGAAAAGAGGAGAGGGCTGCAATGTGTTTGGTCCTTGCAGCAGAGCTCTGCTTCCCTGCCATTAGCTTCACGAGTGAAGCCCACCACACAGGAGAGAGCACCCTCATTAAATCCTCAGGACAAGAGGACAGACACATGCTGCAGCAGTGTTGTGGCTATCACATGACGCTGCTTCTTGGGTAGACAGGACATTCCAGCTGACTCACTAAAACTTCTGTCAGGGATTGCACAGCTGAGTGTTAAGGTTTGAAAGCTGTTACACTCACCTCATGTACTGCTGCTGGGTCCCAAACAAGGCAGCCAGCTGCAGGAGTGAAGTCAGATCTAGCATTAGCCCCACCGAGGTAAATCCAGCCTCACAAATCACTCCAAGGACCTGCTGTGAGCTACAGACTATTAATCTGGATCATCTCTGATGCTAAGCATATGTCTGCCTGCTTTGCCAGTTGTTACAAAACTTCTCACCTGAAAACCTGAGGATGCATATAACACAGTTTGTCTAGTATTTTCGAATAGATACAGGCAATGCAGAAATGATTGAATGAAAAACTTACCAGTTACTGCCTAAAGATTCAAATACAGGCAAGTGACATAGGCTTCCTGGTAATAAGGACAGTAGAAATCTGGAAGTTATGCCTTATTTGAAGGCTACTAAAGACTATGAATAAAACTTAATGAACATCCTTTGCCTACAACTAGAATATAAAAACTTTTCTTAAAGTAAATGCTTATAGTTCCCTTTGAGGGATATTTATTCCCTGACATTAATTTAGCTAATGCACTATTTTCATTTTACTTATCTTCAGGTCCAAAGGAAATCTGGTATAATAGTAAGCCTTTAAAAAAAGGCAGAAGGAATCATGTCAGTATCTGTTATTATTTTTGATAAATTATTATGTATTCAGCACTCCAATTATTCTGCTCAGCACTATTATATTGATTCGTAAATCAATAGTTCAGTCAATATGTGGTTGGAAAATCTAATTTCTGTATTTGGTTTCTAAGCAATCATCTCTTCTATGTTTTTTGGCAGGTCTCTCTGCAGTGTCCCTTGCACTGGCCATATTTCAGTTGCAAAATGCTCTTCATTCACAGCTGTGTTCCTTTTAGACAGCACTTTGTTGTTCCAAAATTTAATGTTCCCAACTGTGGTGACCATACAGAAAGAGCTGCTGAGAACTGCAAACTCATTCCAAGTTGGGCTGGACCCAACTGCATAAGGCAACATCTCCAACAAGTTTCAGTCAGCTTCACAGAGACACAGCCCTCTACTCCTCTACTTTTGTGATTAAAGTCCAAATTCACTTACCTTTTCCCTTTCCAGCAGCTCTCGTGCAGGTTACAGCTGCACTGTAATGACGAGGCGTAGCAAATCCTGCATACAGGAGGGGCAGAGCTGAAGCTAGGAAAGCTGCAGAAGCAAAGAACAATGAAGCCACATCCAAACAAAACATGGGAGTAATCTACACAGTGGGTTCAGGAGACTGCAGAAGGGAATAAAAGCAAACAACTTTAACTGTGCTTGTCTTCTCAGATAGCTAAATGCTCTTTCAAGAAGTGTCTTTGAGGTATGCTTGGAGCTCGAGATAGGATGGTTTCAGTCAGAGATGTATTTCTTGCAATTAACAAAAAATAAATGAAAAAAAAAAGGTGAAGAAAGCTTGGAAGTCAGTGTGGAGACGTGTAAGACCCATGTATACCTGAGCAGGAAGCACTTCCTGAGCAGGCTCTGACTGTACACTTCCTTCTGAGAAGGATACAAGTGCTGAAAATAGAAACTCTTTCTGGGGCAGTGAAGGGGGAATATTAATGAAGTAGCCTTGGCATTGCACATCTGTGAGACAGGGTAAAGCACTAGGAAGCAGTGGAACAGGGGCATGTTGCCTCTGCACTGAGTCTCTGTCCCTGCACCAGGAAGGAGATAGATATGGCTTTGTTTGTCAACAGGCACTTGCAGAGATCAATTTGACCCATACTGAATGAGGTACCTAAGATATGGGTAAAATAATTTTCTGGACATGCTTGATCCATCTTCTTTAGCTTTGGAGAAGCACAAGCAGCTCGCTTGGTGTAGGCACTAGACATACATGGGACAGATGTTGCTACATACTCTGCAGGTGAGTTAAGTGTGGAGGTGACAATCACCTTCTCCTCCTCACCCTTGCACTGGCAAGGGGAGGTTGGACATTTCAGATGCAGCATCAGGCCCTGGGCACGAACATGGGCCATTCTGCTGCAGCAGCCAGTGGAGGATGGAAAAGTAGGGAATGGGGCACAGATCAAAGCTACAGCTGCATATCCTTATGGCTACTTGCACTCAAATCAGAATTGGTGACCACCACGATAAATGCAATTTTATTATTATTGCTGTTCTGTTGTTATTATTATGGCTGAAATATGTTTGAATACTAACATATTGGTGATAAATGTCCTAGAAATGTCCATGATGTAAACCAGTTGCTTCCCAAGACCTAGTCTTGCTTAAGTAAGCCAAGGACAGTTTTACCATTCATTTCAGTGAAAACATTTCATGCTGAAAACTTGTTCAGATGATGCCCTATAACTGAGAAAACTCTTCAACCATTACAGATGGATCTATTCATTTTGTGTGCAGGTTCTTCTCCAAGCTCAGTCCTAATATTGTTAAGCTTTATAATTTCTGCATTATTCACAAATGCAAAGCAAACTTATCAAGGGCTAAGTAGAGGTTATGAACAGTAGTAACTAAATAAATTTTGATGCCATGATTTCCAACCAAAACTAGGAACAGGTTCAAATGTCAAAATATTGACATACGTAAAGATAAGGCCTTTCTACATACCCAGATTCTCTAACAGTTCGACAAAACTTTTTTCTTCAGTGCTCCCTCTACCCCACTTTCCAGTGTTCCATTTCTGAAGAAATCTGATTTCTCATGCTGGCAAAATGCAAAAAGTATTACTAAACAATGGTATCGTTTTAAGACCTTCAGAGTGCCAAAAACTGCATTGTACTGACAACATTCATGGACATGAAGAAAATAAGATTTTTGTAAAACCCCAGTGCTGCATTTAGTCGCAAAGCAAGGAAATCCCCATAAGGAAGTGAAAATCCATTCTATATTTAGCATCAGCTTAATAGGATAACATGGCTATGGTTTACTATTGTTGAGACTGATGGAGTTCTGCATTGTTTCATTGCAAAGGCCAAGCTTCTTAAATAAGTCTGATCTTGCTTCTTTTGCAAATAAGCTGTCTCAAGGTCAGCAGAAATAACTTCCACTTTCTTCTTTTGGTAGTTCATTATCTTATACAAGTCTAATGCTACTCCGAGAAGGCCAACACAAAATCATCTGCTTTCTGTAATTTAAAGAGGTGCCTCTACCTTTCTGGAAGATAAAGATGTATTTCAACCATCTATTACAGCCCCAGTATTTCCCAAGCAATATTTTTGTTTTTCCCATTACAATTCACATTTACAGACCTATAGGAGTCACCACCATTTTACAGAGAAAATATTTACCTTGAAATAGTACTCTTTGCCTTGCCCTAGCATGTTATCTCCAAATCCCATTTGGAGAGAAACTGGAAGAGTATAGGAACTTTGCCAGAGCATGCAGGGATGCAACCAGGAAGGTTAAAGCCCTTCTAGAATTAAACCTAGACAGGAAAGTTAACAAAAATAAGATGGGTTTTTTCAGGTACATGACCAGCAAAAGGAAGATAAAGGGGAATGTGGGCCCACTGCTAAACACAGAGGGTGCCCTGGTAACAGGATACAGAGAAGGGCAAAATACTGAATGCCCTCTTTGCTTCAGTCTTTACAGTCAAGGCTGGCCCTCGGGAAGCCCAGTCCAGCAAGGATAGTAGGATGGCCTGGACAACAGAGGACTTGCCTTGGGTGGAAGAGGAAGAGGTTAAAGACTTATTGGTCAAGCTTAACATCATAAGTCAATGGATCCTGATGGCATGCATCCTAGAGTGCTGAGGGAATGGGCTAATGTGGCTGCTAAGCCACTCTCCATCATTTTTTAACAATCATGGAGGACAGGAGAGGTGCCTGAGGACTGGAGAAAGGCCAATGTCACTCCAGTCTTCAAAAAGAGCAGGAAGGGTGACCCAGAAAACTACAGGCCCAGTCAGCCTCACCTCCATCCCTGGAAAGGTGATGGAACAACTCATCCTGAATATCATCACTAAACATATGAAGGGAAAGATGGTTATCAGGGGAGTCAACAAGGATTCACCAAGG
>WBNH01003627.1:171826-570434 GCA_013401255.1 Urocolius indicus | reverse complement strand
TAGTCCAATCCCCCCTGCAGAACCAGGTGCTCATCTGGAATACTATGTCCAGTTCTGGGCTTCCCAGCTCCAGAAAGATAAGGAATTTCTGCTGAAAGTCCAGCACAGGGCCATCAAGATCATCAGGGGACTGGAGCATTTTCCTTATGAGGAAAGGCTGCAGGAACTGGGGCTATTTAATCTAAAGAAGAGAAGACTGAGGGGAGAATCTCATTAATATTTATAAGTATACAAATGGTGGATGTCAGGAGGTTCTATTGTATCTAGCAACAGGAAAAGGGCTAATGAGATGAAGCTGGAACACAAAAAGTTCCATTTAAACATAAGAAAAAACTATTTTCCTGTGTGGTTGACGGGGCACTGGAACAGGCTGTCCTGGGAGGTTGTGGATTCTCGTTCTCTGGAGGTCTTCAAGACCCATCTGGACGTGTTCCTGTGTGACCTGACCTAGGTGGACCTGTTTCTGCAGGGGGGTTGGACTAGATGATCTCTAAAGGTCCCATCTAACCCCTACCAGTCTATGATTCTATGATAGTTAAATCCAGTGATGCTTTAACCAGATTCAGAATATAAAATGAACACATCCTCAAAGTTTCAGTATAACTTGGTGTGGCTCTGGTTTTAAACTGATGTCCAGTCTTCCATCTGCAAATAATACAGGAGGTATTAAATGGCATGCATAACATTTTGGTGCCAATTTTAAAAAAAAAAAAAAAAAAAAAAAAAAAAAGGTCCACCTCCAATTTCTTTTTTTTTAAGTATGCTGGAATATTGCCATCTGTGAACACAAAGATGTTGAAAGTATGAATCTGAAATCCATCAGCTGTTCATCAACATGGTCATTAGAAAAAAATACAAGTGATAAAAGGCTAGTTTGGGGATGAGGTTGCAGAGGGTGGGAGAAGCACCCATGTTTTGCCAGAAGGCAAGGAGAAACCATACATAGACCATGGCTCTGGGTGCTTCTGCAGACTGCACCACAAAGCTGGGAGACCTGCACCTCTCACATCTGCTTGGATCACACCCCATTAGTGTTGTGGTTTATGCCTAGCTGGCAACAAAGCATCACGCAGACTCTTGCTCACTGACTCCCTTGTTAGTATGGCAGAGGCCTCAGCAAGATGGGAGGAAAAAAGATAACCTAGGATCTTATCTCTACGTCCTCCCCCAAACAGTGCAGGTGGTTAGGGAATGTGGTTAGGGAATATGGTCAGTCTCTCACAGATGATCTCTTGATGCATCTTTCTTCTGAGAGGAGGACAACTCCTTGCATTCTTCCCCTGCTCCAACACAGGGTCCCTCCCCAAGGGATACATACAGTCCTAATGAACCTCTCTGACATGAGTCCTTCCCAATGACTGCAGCTTCTACTCACAAAATCCTCCAGCGTGGGACTCCTCTGCAGCAGCAGCATCCCAGTCACCTTCTACTGCAATGTTGCGCTCCCACAAATTCACAGCCTCCTCTGGGTACAGTCACCACCCTTGGCATGGAGTCCTCTTTGAACTGCCAACAAATCTCAGCTTCACCACTCTTCATAGGTGGCAGGGGGACAACCTGCCATTTCCCCATGCTCCAGCATACCTCCTCCTCTCTGTCCTCGCTGACCTTGGGGTCCACATGGTCACTTGTCTCTCCAACTCATTCAATCACCAGCCGGAAAAGAAGGGACAGAAGAAGGAAGAAACAGGAAGATGACTCCTCTTCCGGCTTTTTCTTAAAAACTGATCGTGGAGGCACCTAATTGTCTCGGCCCCAGAAGTGCGTCTGGCTCAGAGCTGGGGAGAGTTGCAAGCAACTTCTTACAAGAGCCATCTTTACAGCCCCTTCTCCCTTACCAGAAATGGCTCCACACAAACCTATGGCAAGCGTCCACACAGAGTTACTGTGTGAAAGATCCCTTACTCTGGGGCCAAGAATCTGACACCTCTGCAATTTCAATATACCAGGGATATTCAGTTAAGTAGTAGGGGAAATGATGGTAATGACACACCAGCCAGGTACCCAATAACCAACAGAAACATCTCAGTATTTGCTCATGAGCCAACTCTCAATTTTAAAAACCATCATTATTTAAAGAACTTGTCTCTTTAGAAATTAAATAAATATTTCCAAGGAGATATAATGCATCATAAAAATATTAATATTTCTGATAACTTCAACCTGATGGAAACCTCTGCTTTTTTTGTAATTTCTTCTCACTCAGTTAGTATTCAAAGGCTCTATTATGGAGTCGTTCAAGCCACTGCTTGTAATACAGCATATTAATACATTCATTTTCTCTTTCTAGTAGCAGTTTTCCATTCCAATTTCCTTTATCTGACTTCTGCAAGATTTATTCTAGTGATAAAATGTCCTCTTCTTTCATACAGTTAATTCATTCATGACTTTTTAAAATTCATATCTTCACATTAAATATGCTGGCAAGTTTGCTCATGTCAGATTGGTCCCTTCTCTCTTTATTTTTCAGCAACCCATCTAAACAGAGGCTTCCTTAAGTTTCCTTTTAACAGTTTTAATTTAACCCAGACATTTTGTAAGAGAACTTTTAGGAACAATAATTGTTTCACACATGAAAAGGCCCCCTGACATACAGCATTATATTAATTAACATTAGCTGCACACTTGTTAGCAATTCTTGCATGACTTTACGGTACATACCTATAACACTTATGATACAGGGTCTCAACATTTTCTGGAACAGCAATATTTTCTCAGTGCTGAATGAAGCCCCATAAGAACAATAACTGCATTCAAAGTCTGACAGTCCCAGAATCTGCTTATGTCCACAATATGCCATAGTTTTTGAATTTCTGCATCAACTCTTCTGATGCACTAGTTTATCTTTCAAAATATGCCAATTTTTGACATCAAAAGCTTAAAAGGAGAACAAGCAGCAGCCTTTGCTAAATTGTCTTAATGCAATGTTTCTAAACTCATTGCTCTTTTAACTCTATCAAGTTTTGATTTCTAACCCTCCAGTTTTACTTATATAAGTATTAAATACTCATAACCACACCTTGGTGAATATTTGATCCCCAGGATACCCACACTTACATAGCATCTTCCTGCTTACAGAGCAGGGGGCTTGGATAGTTCTGCTCAATGTCAGCACATTGCACTCTGAGGACTTCCTTTAGAAAAGATCATTGCAGCTACTTCTTTTAAAAAGATGGCCAAAAGAGGAAGTGAATGTAAATTGCTGCCAATTCTTTACATGCTGAGGCATAAAAGCCACATTACCCTGAGGAGTGAAGTCTATATTCAATGCCTTCCTCAGTCTGAGAAAGTAAAACCTGGTGGCCTGCCTGCCATAAAAATGCATGTGCATCCCTTCTTGGGCCCAGAAGCAGCAGAAACACGAGGGATTAGTCTTTGGCGGCTGGTGGTAAGGCCAATTCTTCCTCTTAGGATACTCAAACTTGGGTTATTGTCACAAGATGCATGAATAGATTCAACATCTTGTTCTCCCAGTGTGTTTTAAAGGAAAACATTTAACCTTAGGCTTGGTTCTCTAGGGGAAAAAATGTGCAGCTGCTATCAGGATAGTCTGGACTCAAGGTCTTGTGTCAGTGGAGGTCCATCCAGGCTCAGGTTCCTTACCATGCAGAGACAGCAGAGGATATCAGATACCATCTGATCACCAGTGTTTTTCAATAGTTTCATCCAGCACAACATACCACCTTGTCTGCATACCGTCTGGGGCTCCTCACCATCCTCATGTATCATTCCAGAAACCCAGACACCTCTCTCTGGGTGATTGGGGGCAGATAATCAGACCTGTGTGTCTAGAGATGACTGTGAGCCTTGTCCTGACTAACCACTCCACCTCTTCTTCAAATGGGTACTATTCACAGGTCACAACTTTTAACCTTTGGGCAAGTTCAGAACATTGAGCTTTTATAGCATGTCATTATTGCTCATTTCCCAAAACTTGGAACACCTCTTGATCCTCTTTTCTGGAACCTTTCTTACATTCCAGCACTTAACAGTCTCTCAGATCATATGTACAGCTGTACTAGCATCTTCGCTTCTCTCAGATACTGTGCTTATGTGTTTGCGGATTTTACTGGTTGCCCTAAATAGAGTATTGGATGATGAGTTTTAAGCATCCATTTATCACCTCCATTTTAGGCTGACGTCACATCAGGATACAACAGAATTGCCTTGAGTCTGACAGTACCTAGCCCATTCACAGCTTTTGCCCAAGGCATGGGGGTCATGAACAAGAAGGAATATTTTAAATTGTTTTAGAAGCCAGCTCATGATAGTTTTTTAATTAGCTCCTCATGTAATCCAGGAAACTGGTTTGAAAACTCAGATGGCCAGTGGCAGATAGGGGATCGAACAGCTAAAGAAAGCGCACAAGCCACTTCAGAAGATATGTTCCAAGTTCCTCCCCAGGTCTTTTGCCTTTTATTCTCCAATTTAGGTATTACATTTCCACTGGTTTTCACCAGGATTGTGCATGCACCTTGACATGTTCACAGAAGTTCCACAATACAGAGTTTCACAACTGGGGTAGGTCCCTACAATTGGGACACCAGGGTGACAAAACAGATTCTGGAGAATTTCCCACTGAGTAGGATGGAGAGAACATAATTACCACATCGTAGCACTACAATGCCTCATAAACATAGAATAGACTAGATCCATTTACCACAAAAATCACAGAAAGTAACTGATCAAAGAATATCTCTTTTATGCAAAATATACATTTGTAAGATATAACTTTAAAACATCTTTTAAACTTATGTTGGGTTTGAAATACTTTGAATTAAAATAAAAAAAAACCCAAAATAGTCTTGCTGCCAGAATTTTATTTCTTGTGATACTTATAGTTCGAGGTAACAATGAAAGAAGACTGTGTGCTGTGAACAAAGTCGGTGATGTTTGTCTGCAGTCACATTTCTGTTAGCAAAGTGAAAAGTAAACTTAAGACTTCGCATGTACACTAGAATTCGTACAAATATAGATCATGGCAAACTGAGAAATCAAGGACTTATGTAAACCTACTCTGTTCATATTTGTGACCTTTGCAAAATATACCATTAATATGACAGAAGTCAAGACAGATGTCATTTACATCACTATCATTATTAAGTGTGTGTCTTTGTATGATTCACAGCACAACTTACTGCAAGAACCAGGAAGAATACATACAGGGGTGTGGGTCTTTGCATGGAGCCTTAGCAATGATGACTTGATTTCAGCTTTCCTTGATATAGATAAAACCTGATATTCCATGCATACATATTTTATTTACAGCTGACTCATCAACAGTGACTAGTCACCCCTTCCTCTGGCAGCAGTAATCATAAGCAGTCTTTAATCTTCTTTAACAAGCTCTACTTTGCATGTAAAGTCTCAGTAACCTCTTCAAGGCGCGAGTTGTTTATCAAGGCCCATTCAGCAGCAGCAGTCTCTTTCCAGTAAAGTCCTTGGTATGGCTAAATTCCATTGTCCCTTTTTCAGCAGTCAAAAATCCATGACAAATTCTGTACAACACTGTAGTTAATATAACAGCAGCACCAGATAGTATATTAATTCCTTTGCTAAAAGCTGTTTGCAATTATCTCTCTATTGACAATATTTTACCAAAACTAAATCAATGTACATCTCTAAATATCAGAAATGTATACTTTGATAAATACATTATTGTACAAGAATTCTGACATGCAGGTCATGCTATTGGGCTAGGCTATATACAGAATAATGTTACATGGTCAACAATAAGTTATTTTTCTTTTCCTAACAAAAAAAAAAATAAGACATGACAATCAGGGATTATTCAACAATCTCAAGGATCTCTTAAGGTTTGGGTTGTTATGGTCTTTCCCATGTAGCTGTAAAACTCTATGGTTTGAGGTTATTTTTCCTCACCAGACCAGAACTTTAAATCTGCCATTGCATTTGTCCTGTTGTATAAATAGAGGTTAATATTGAATGAAAAAGCTGCTAGAGGAGATAAAGTTTCAAAACTGTAATGAATGCTGGTTGATAGGAAGAAGATTGATGCAACTGGCAACTGGTCATTACTATAAAGCCATTACTAAATCCCACTTGAAAAATCTTCAGACTGCTCACATGAGTTAGTTAGTCTAGACAATACTAACTTGCACTTGAAAAATAGATATATTTGTATCTAGAAATGTAAGTATAGTCCGTATGAAAAAAAAAAATAACAAAAAAGAGAAAAGGAGAAAAATGTCCTCAGTTAACCATAAAAGGGGGGCATTTTAACAGTATCTCTGTGCTTTATGGAGACAGATGGAGAATACAGTAGACAGGTTGCAAAACAGACAGACAAACGACATATAGGACAAAGCACCTCAAAAAACATTGACTGAATAAATTTTTGAAGCTCATGAGCCAGAGGTATAAGGCTGGTCAAAAATCCAACTTGAGAATTACTACCCTCTTACAGTGGTACAAAAAAGCCCCCAGTAATCTCAATTTTACTTGGTACTCAGCCTCTGAAAGTGTTGAAGAACCCTGGAGTAGAGAAATTACTACAATACCAAGCAGCACTTGCTAGCTTAAAATTGCAAGTCTGGATGGCGTTTACCTTTCTTGCATGTTTTGTGCCTTCCCCAAGCCATTAAGAAAGAGATCTGGCTTCTGCTTGCGTGTAACCAGTAATGACAACCTCTTTGCAGTTATCTGTGTGCAAACAACCGGAGACATTCAGAACTCTGATACAACAATCCAGTACTGAAATAAGTTAATCACAAAATAAAGCCATTTATAAACAAGTAGATCATTAAAAAATAAAGGAAAAAGTTAAACAAAGGAAAACAATCCCACATGCAGACCAGTTTATCAGTGCTTTCATTTCAGCAGGATGGCACAATGCGAGAACACAAATCCAGAGCCCTCTGTGGTCTCCGCAATCTGCAACACAGTTTGTCAGGTGATGGAGACAGGATGGTCCATGCAAATGAGCAGACCCAAGTCACAGTGTGTGCAACCAAGACACGATTCCAGACATCTTCAGAATGGATTAGAGTCACAAGAAATGGAGGTTCAATGGAGTGACTGACAAGTAGTTGGAAGCACATTATTTTAAGTAAATCTCCCTGAAAATATGCTGATTTATTGAATATACTGGCCAACGGCATCCACTAACTGTCTTTTTATTGCCACAGGAAAGTCAGACAATATAGTAGATAAAAGGAGAAGCACTACCTTAGGTAATCTTCAAAAGCCAAGATAAAAATCTTCAGTTACCTAAGTGGCATTTCTTACTACTGACAACTGTATCATGCAGGAGTTATACCATATTTGTGGAGCCTATGGTTAATGCTACATTTATTTCCAGTATGTGGTAAACAGTATTTGAATTAATCCTATATAGCCGATTGATGCCATCGGGTTTACAAGATAGAAGGAATGGGAGACCGAGAGCGCCTTAGAGGACAAGGTGAGCTGTAGGGTGATGTTACTGGAGACAGTCGCAGAGCATTGCCTGTCAAGCCAGCTATGTTGTTTAAGCTTCGAGATTTTTCATAGCCTTGTATGAGAAAATGCACAGACATCAGTTGAATTCAGCCAAAAGAAAAAGACAAAGACAAACAGTACAATGTAATGTAATCCAAGGAGCTATCTGGGACTTAGAGGGAATCTGTCTGCAAAAAGAACTCAATGTCGAGACACACGACGACCAAAAGATAATATTAAACAAAATTATTTACAAGTTAATGTAGCTATTCTTTCCCATAAAATTAAACAGATCATCACACAAGAAGTCTGACTTGCTCCTCCACATCCCTTTTTGCACTCAGTGCTGCTCTATTGGCTTCAGCAGGGTGGCAGAGAGTGCAAGATAAAGGATCCCAACAGGGTTACTGGGTGAGCTATCTGGCTAAGCATAATCAAAATCCCATTAAGATAGACTATAAAAACTGTTAGAATTATTTAATCTCTGCTAAACCAAATTCCTTAGAAAGGATGATTCTTCTTTTAAAAATAAATAAAACAAAATCCAGACAAATTGTATACAGTATGTGTAAATCATTTCTGCAGAAGATAATATGTGAAAGAAGCTCCATCTCACAAAATATTAACTCTAAGATTTTGCATCTAATATTAAAGTATAATGAGATGGTAGAGTTTGACATATTTGCAGATGCCTCCTAATTGGCAATTTTAAAACACCATATCTGTGCTCCTTCTCCAGCTGACTCAAATGAAACAAATGGTATTAATCCACATAAGCAAATAGTAAATAATTAATCATTAAATGAAGCAACCACAAAATGCTTCACAATTTGGAGGCAACACTGCACTCGCAGATATTTCTGTTCACATAGACTGTGAGATCTAGCTACCTACTTTTTGCTACAAATAGGTTGCTTTCACCTTGCAGAGGCTATGCTGTAAAGTGATGGAAAAGCACTGTTATTCACTGCATCACTGTTTTCATACTCAAGTATTTCCAACCGCACCTTAATAAAATCATTTATGAAGAAAAGGATCAGGCCATCAGTCTAGAGAGAGACATCAACAAGGAAATACAACAAAGATGAAGCCTGACAGGACCTTACTCCTCAGGTAAATGGATACATGCTTCACTGCAAGCATGAGAAGTCTCATTCTATTCAATAGCACTACCTATTTCCTCAAAAACAAATATGCTTCTGGATATTCATCATGTTAAGACATTCAGGTATAAATTGCTTACAGTGAAACACTGAGGCATTTCTCACAGAAACTGTAAAATGTCAATGACAATACAGCTAAACGTTACATGGGATATCACCAAACTCCTTTTTTTCTTATTGTAATAGTAACTGGTCCAAATTCCAGATCCCTAGATAACAAGACAGTTAACAGACAGTTGTTAGCATCTTCAGATAAAAATTATATCTTAGGTTCTCCCCTAATGACAATTAACATGTTGCCTACCTATTGAGAATTGTATAGTATAAAATTATACTTAAAGCAACATATAACCTCATGTCTGCTAAAACATTGTGCAATGTTATCTCCAGATTGCAAGGGCAGATGCTTCACAGACTTGTGATACACTGCAAAAATAGTCTCCAACTTCTGAGATTTAATCAGTATTTACACAGATTAGGAAGAGTCATGTTTGAAAGGGGAATCGAGGGGAAGAACATTGCTAGTGTACATATTTAATTTTCCCTGTAAATATAAAGCTTACAAAAAAAATCAAAATAATCACGTAGCTTCTTTACACATAAACTAAGAAAGTATGTTTAAAATTTTTTTTCCTGCTACTTTTCTAATGACAAAAGCAAAGAACTGAAAGAGGAAGATGGTTAAGATGATAAAGGAAACAGGAATTCCTAAAAAATGAAAACCAGATACATGAGATGAATAGAGATAAAGGCATGATCCAAAATCATTACTTTCTAGGTATTTTTGTGGGGCTTGGATCAGGTTTGAATCAATATTATCTTAGAGATGGAGATAAGGTGTTAATGCAAAAAAAGCTCAGAGCAAATGATTATTGAACACAATCAAAAACCAATCAAGGAACCAACCAAACAACCAAAAGAAGAAAAGGGAAAAAATAAAACAAAAATGTAGTTGACTCGATGTGTGAACTAAATTCAAGTACTCAAAACCATTGGATGCTACTGGAAGATGTTTTCTGCTTATGAACTAGCTCCACTACTCTGTGTAAAATAAACCTGACAGCCAGTAGTTAAAACATTTCAGCCTAGACTAAGGTTATCATCAGAGCCAAACAAAGAGCACATTTCTCATTGTGAAAGTGCCAGTTCTGAACTCAAGCCCCATTTTTTAAGTAAAAACTATGAAACAACTTTCTCTTGAATCTGGGTTTTGAAATGAAGATGTTCACGTGGTCTCAATATATATTCTACTGTTATACGAATATGTCTTTAGTAGGTGATGGGTAATTTCTTATCAGTTCTAATTATGGTTACAGCCAAGTGAACAGTACTCAAAACATTTTATACTAAAATTCCTAAAAGAAGTCAAGAACCTTATCTTGCAAGATGCCACAGCAATCTGCCTTATTCAAGTGTTCCTAACCTCTTCAAGAACTGGACCTCTACCTTTAGAGACATTTTAAATACTAATTGTTGAGAAGACAGTGTGAGATATACACTCAGTGAAAAACATCCTAAATCTGTGCAAAAACATGTTTGCAACTAATTTCCATTTAATCTAAACATTACATATAGGAATATGTAAAATGCAGGAGCATGGAGACCATCATACTCTCTACAAACACCATACACATCAAACTGGTTGCATATCTGCCTTCACAGGTTTAATCTGCTGAGTTCATGCTTTTGATATGTAACAGAGCATTTGCAGAATAAATCAAGATAATTCCTTTAGGGTCTATGGCTGTCTGGGACAGCTATGTTTACATAAAAAGTTGAAAAACAAGTTGGGGGAAAAAAAAAAGGCAGAAACAGCCAAAATGTTTGTCCAGTGCCACATGGCTACTGCAGATGAACTCTGAGGTAAACAATTGCATATCAGCACTCAGGAACATGAAACTTGTTGGGACGATATGATTTGCCAAGAAACCAAAGCTATTCTCATTGAAGGAAATGGCAAGTCCACCTCTAGCATTGCTGATTTTGAGGCTATGCCCTGTGGTTAGTTTTGCAGCCACAGCTATCTGCATCCTAATAGGGTAGCCACATTAGTCATTGTATGTACATACAATGAAAGAAAGTTTTTCACACTCTGCCTGGGGAAACCAATCCTACTGAACAGTGAGCAATAAGCTTTGAAGAGGCTGAATAATGTGAAAGGCATTTTTAGCACCTTGCAAGATCAAACACTGTTTACTGAAGTTGATTTCTGATTG
This sequence comes from Urocolius indicus, assembly GCA_013401255.1. Taxonomy (NCBI): domain Eukaryota; kingdom Metazoa; phylum Chordata; class Aves; order Coliiformes; family Coliidae; genus Urocolius; species Urocolius indicus. The sequence continues at coordinate 559,615 of WBNH01003627.1, read as the reverse complement.
GGCTAGACAGTCACCTTTTAGCATCAGTGATGTATACAAAGAGGAAACATTTTGTGGCATTATAAACTAAAAGTTTTCTTTGAAATAAATCTAAATAGCATCTCATATGATATGCTGTGCTGTGTTTAGAACAAAAATGTTGCTTACTTCTGGCATTTTACCTTTTTAAGTGTAACTTATTCAGCTGTAATTTTTACTAAGTTATTAAGTATCTTTTAGAATGCAAAATGGTATTGAGTTATGAGTGGTTGAATGAGCAAGGTCTGAATTGCAGGCTTTTCCATTAAACATAACAGACAAATGAAGACACAAGTGAAAAGAGGGTCCAACGTTAAGCACATATTGTGAAGACTAAAGGAGATGAATGTTTCTAAAAGGAAAGCAGGAAAATAGTTACTAGGAAAAAAGAAAAAAGTACATAGTGAGTACAATCTTTCCTCTAAGAGCATTGTGCACATTATTTTACTGTAAGATTGTTTTTAACAAGCACACTGCTGAGGAACCTTTTATGATCTAATGAAAGAAGTCCATACCTTTCCTGATCCCTCCATCAGTAGCACACGTGTAATCACCTGTTGTCAGTAGGAAACATGTTCCCCCTCTTCTGTTTTTGTCTCTTGTACTAGAGCGTCTGATGGGAGGGAGCCTTTCACCAGGTGAGAGTGGCTGCTCACTTCCTGCACTGTCTTCACCTGATAACACTGGTTAAAGCACCATGCCCATTTACAGACAATAATGAATGAGGAAATGAGACATCACAAAGAGCTTATGCTGAATGCTGGATATTCCCATCACTCAAAAAGTAGTTACAAGGTAAATCATTAGCAGAAAACAAGATTACAGTTCACCATTAAGCAGTACAAAATGGCAAAAAGTATATTTTTATTTAAGAACAAATGATCTTCAGGCTTTCTAGTTATTTTTTAAAATCTCATAAAGTTATACTAAACTAACACGAAATTAGCAATACTCAAATCAAGACTCAGTTAGTTGCCTATTGTGGACTGTAGCTCTTCAAGGTACAGTCAGTCTTGGATATTTCAAACAAGTATTTGCTCTTTTGGTTATCTTTTTTGATAAAAAAGAGCTGATGTTATTAATTTTTACTTTAATATATTGTTTAGCATATTTTAAAGACAACTCCTCCCCCAGATGGGTTAAATTTTAAACACTTGACACTAAAACCTGTTTAATAACACATTTTGCTTTCATACTCATCGTGTTTGCACTGCTTGTCATTATAAGTACCAACATTAAATGCTGTCTTTGGTCTCTGACTTTTTTTTTTTTTTTGCCAGACGGCAAAATTCTCACCTCTCCTGATTTAACACTCTCCAAAGATTCTCTTTTTTAAATTATCTACCATTTCAGATTCAGGAAACACTTCAAGAGAAAAAAACATTCTGCTCAGTACAGTACATAACAGTTAATATCATACTTTTAATTTCAGTTTTACCTTTGCATTTAAACCTGAGCATGTGTTTTCCTGAACTGATAAAGCAGAGGGCTATATTCAGCCTGGAAGTTTTGCACAGAATTCTTAGTGACTCTAACAGCACTTGCCACCAGAAATAAGGCTACAGTGCATAATGTGAGAGGCGGCACTATGGAAGAGAAAGTTAACACTTTAAAATTACTCCTTTTTGCAAATCTGCTTTCTCTCTGACTTCAAGGATTATAACACATTGTAAATAAAGTCGCAGACACAGAAAGGTGTCTCATTCCTCTGATCACGCTAGGTCTCCTCCATTCCAGAATACCTTTAGTAGGATCTGATGGCACGAAAAAGTTGTTATCACTAACATTTTAAAGATGTTATCTGAAAGTAGGTATCAGTCAAAGAACAGTAAAACTAACTGTATTCCACCCTTAGCATGAGTCTTTCCATGGGCTTCTATCTTAAATATATTTAGGATGTTCAAAAAGCTTTGTTAACTTTGTGAACACTCACTCGGAGACTGAAACCGAGCTTCTTTGAACATAAATGCTATTCAGTAACAGAGCAACAGACCAAAGACAGATATTGTTCAGAGACCAGTTTTCCAGACTCTTTTTTTTTTAAAAATAAATTTCATCTACTGAATGACACCAGTCACAGGTGGTTTTGTTCTTGTAATTCTTTAGCAGCTTTCCAACAGGAGCCTAATGACTGGTATGTGAGCTTTGTAATCAGATTGTGCTTGATTTAAGAATGAATACTTTCAAGAAACAAACAAAAATATCCTTGCTGCTAAAATTGTGCTTTAATTATACAAAGAGATAAAATTTGCTTTTTAATTTGAAGAGATGTGGAATGTGGGGCAGTGGCTTGGAGGGGCAGAGGCTGCCATTTGATATACATTTTCACAGCAATTATCCATCTTATACGTCAAATACTTCTTATCCATCATTTGGAACTCTAACAAACTAAAGTAATATAAATTAAAAAATTCAACACTAATAAAATGATGTTGCTAGTGGCTGTCACTTTCATTTTTCTTGACAAACTTTACATCATCTATGCTATTATAATTCAATTAATAGTTAATATCATGCAATGTCTCATCTAACACAGATGAAGGAGATTCTTCTAGCCAGGGAAGCAGAATGCCAAATGGAAAGAAAGCTAGAAAGATAATTTCTTCTTATTTCCTTTGAGTGCTGGGCTTTTGATGTAAAGCACCTGCTCCTTTCAAATGACTGCTTCTTTGTAGGATCTTGCTTAACAGGCCACGATGTGGCACAGGCAAAGCTGACACAAGAGACAGACACTGAGGCAAAACACCATGGAGTCCAACAGGGTGGGACACGGTGGCTGCTCAAATAGTCACAGTCATGCAGAAAAACAAGAAACGTCCATAAAACGCAACAAACAACAGGCAAAAGAAAAGTTTGATATCATCAGCAGGAAAGCATTCTCAACAGAGCAAGCAAAACTGTATAGACCAGCTACATAGAGGTTTGGGAACATCGCTAAACCTATTTCATCCTCTATGAGACTGACACACGCAAACACTGGAGGGGAGAAGGGTGGGAGCTACGTCTTCTCCTGGCAGAAAGACTCACTGCTTTCTGACCCCTGCCAAACATACTGGTCTATAAAGTGTTTTCAGAGGACATGCATTTCCAGTGGGGTCCTACCTGATGATCTGTTGTGCTCCATCAGCTGGTTGTCCTTTCCAAGGCAGATGTCACCCTGTGTGCTATTGCAGGCCATGTTCAAATCTGTCTTGCAGAAGGTGGGTGAGCTGGCTTGAGGAGCAGGAGGGATGTGCTTCTTCCTTTTCCTTGGTAGTTTTTGCTTTGCCATTGCCAGGGAGTAGTACATCCCAAAATTGTTGACTATCACAGGCACGGGCATGGCTATGGTGAGTACCCCCGCCAGCGCACACAGGGCTCCAACCAGCATGCCTGACCAAGTCCGTGGATACATATCCCCATATCCCAGGGTAGTCATGGTGACTACAGCCCACCAGAAGCCAATGGGGATATTTTTGAATTGAGTGTGCTCACTGGCTGATGGGTCGTTAGGCTGGGCTCCCACACGCTCTGCGTAGTAGATCATGGTGGCAAATATCAAAACACCGAGTGCCAGGAATATTATCAGCAGCAAAAACTCATTGGTGCTGGCTCGCAGAGTGTGGCCCAGCACTCTGAGGCCCACAAAGTGCCGAGTGAGCTTGAAGATTCGCAGGATCCTCACAAATCTTACCACCCTGAGGAAACCAAGCACATCCTTAGCAGCTTTGGAGGAGAGCCCGCTCAGGCCCACTTCTAGGTAGAAGGGCAGGATGGCCACAAAATCAATGATATTCAAGAGGTTTTTGATAAATTCAAGTTTGTTGGGGGAGAAAATAACACGTACTAAAAATTCAAATGTAAACCAAACCACACAGACTCCTTCCACATACGTCAGAGCAGGATCTGTCTCAATTTCATACTGTAGCACAGTTTCTGTCCCATTGATGACCTGCTCAGTTTTGTTTATAATAGTATTGAAAGCTTCATGTGTTTCCAGGCAAAAGGTTGTGATTGAAACTAGGATGAAGAATAAGGAGGCAAAGGCGATGAACTGAAATAAAAAGAAGGAAAAAAGATATCAGAACCACACAGAAGAGCTGTGTTGTTAACAATGTCAGTTATCATTATAAATCTTTTACTGATTCATCCCCAAATGACTCACAAATTCATGTGCAAAACATTTTGTATCTAGGCCAGAGGGGATCAGCAGACATCTCTCATACATAGGCCAAAAGACTGGAAGCAGGAAAAGTGTTGATAATGGACACCATGACAGGCCATAACTCATTCACAAAGTGGCAACAAGTTCTTCAATCTATGATAAAACATCTGAACTTAATTTGTCAAGATGTCTGACAAACAGGGCCTATACACACCAACCACAGAAAGATTTAAGGTTGTCCACCTCTAAGATAGTGAAAAATGGAGCTGACCCTAATGGTCTTGAGATTATGGTTCATAAATTGACACCTGGCCTGAAGAGCATCTCAGAGAGTCCTAGGAACAGATCCCAGGGTTTTTTTTGGATTTTCAATGATTCCCAAACACAGGATATTTACTAATAGAAAATGCCTTCTATGTTACACTCAGACTTAATTGCACAGCCTGTTATGTTTGAAGTTATCTGTCAGTCATACTGTTTAGCAGGACTTCAAGAGTAAACCTAGCAGAACTTCCCTCTCTGCTGTGGCAGAGCTTTGCCAGTGTTTTAGGATCTACTATCCTGCTATCAAAGTTATAAATCCAGGACAATATGAACAAATAGGAAAATACAAGTTCAGTTGTATGAGGCACATGAACAGATAAATTACAAATAAATATTCTGGAAACAGCCCTTACGGAGGACTGTGAGGAACTCAGAAAACATTTCCTACCTGATTTTCAATGCAGTCATCACAACCAAACACTGAATAAAGGAAAACTTCCAAGGATAGGATTTCATAAAAACCAATCCTAAGCCAAACAGGTTAAGGGGGAGTAAACTTTCCTACACCCAGTAAAATGTGCCAAATGAAAAGGTGTTTTGAAAGCAGTTGTTCCTTTGCTAAAATGGTTAACTTCTTTAAATGGCAACAAATTATCACCATATTAGCAGTCCACCAGCAATGATGTGGTATATGAATAGATGATGTGTTTAAATCCCTCCCTCAGCCAAGATTGATAGCATGTTATCAACGTGTTTGTTATTCTGGATTTTCAGCTGAAAAGATATTTTATTGTCAGCATTATCCTGGAAAAAACTCTCAGAAGACTTGAAGATTTTTGAAAGTGTTAGGAGCCGAAAGAGACAAAAAAAAAGACATCTAAAGAGGTTTTTGAAAATATCTAGTGCCTCCATGCTTCCTCACATATCTAGCAGCTTGAAATTTTACCATTGCATAACATAAAGACAGAAACACATTAATGTCCAAATAGCAGCAAATTACTTACTCTTTTGGCTTTGGATTTTATCATTTTAAACTGTTACTTGCTAGTAAAACAAAAATATAGGATAGGGATCTAAGATCCTGAGGCAGGCTCTTCATCTCTTTTGATGTTATGTATTTTTGTAAATAGACTTCAAATATTTTAATGTTTACCTTAATGCTACTTAAAAATCACTCAGGATATCACTGGTTTTAATCCATTAATTCCCAACCTGAAATTGAGTACCTTAATGAAGTCGAGTAAGTAGGAAAAAATACTACTACTCTACTAGAAAGGGCAGCTTACAGCCTGGGTTACAATGGTACCAGCAAGAGAAAATGCGGCAGCAGGATGCTGGTATGTTACTACAACAAAATATTGAATGTCATTGAAAAAATCTAGTTATGAGAGAAAGGGACAGCAACCATAAGCAAGAACATCTCTGTCATGTCACTTTAATCATGGCTGCAATGTTGTGATTAAATTATTTTGTGTACTTCAAGTATCGATCACTGAACTTAGTATTAGCACTCAGATTTTACATGCCACAGGAGTTCATTTGGGCTGGCACAATACTGAATGGTAGCACATTTCTAACACAGAACATCAGATAGAAAACAAAATATTATCTCCACTGACAGCAGACAGAATTGCTTTTATTCATAGAAATAAGTCTAAATTTGCAGTACAGGCCTGGCAAATTTATTCTATTCAGATGCAAAAGATCGATCTATCTATCAATAAAATCCATTTATCTACCTATATCAAAGATTTGCAGCTTGTTCATGGCATCTTTTCCTCAAACAATAAAACAAAGATATTTCGCCAAGCCCCTCAACTATAAATGCTCTAAATCTGCTATCTTTCAGGAAAGACTGACTCAGCAACCAAACTGAACACTTACCATCCAATCTGAACTTCTAGTCATGAGCTAAGCAAACAGTCTTACACTCTTTGACTGATTTTTACTGAACAGGCTTTTCTGTCTTTGCCTTAACTAAAAAATTGCTACACATTTATAACTCATTTATTCCTGGCACCCTGACACCAACATACACAAAAAAGCCTCAGCCTTGCATGAGACAACTAGTCTCAGCCAACACAACCAGAATTATATAACTTGAGTGAATTAATCTCAGATCTTTGCAAAACCTCTGCATAACATGGATAGAGAATTTGTCAGGCTCTAAGCCACTGGTGAACTAAGAACAACTCTTGGTAGGCTCCTAGAGCATCTTTCACCTTCTACACAGTGAAGAAAGGAAAAAGCAAACAAATCTATGGATGTTGAGGATCAACTGAAGCTGTCAGCACTGTAGTATGCAATCTGGATGGGAACTTTTAATAGATAAGATATCGAGCAACTCAATCAGTTTGGTGATTTCAGACAACTGTGAACATTTTTTGCCTGAGAACAGAAAACTACATTTAACCTAGACAAAGTAAAAATTACCAACAACTCAAATGTAATAAGAATTAACTGTGCATTTAACAGTGCACAGAATCTAACAGCACGTAAATAATTAGCACCTGTTTCTGGGCTGTATTTCAGAAGAGAGTCCATTCTGGTTCAGATCCTTTCTCATAAAAAAAAAAAGTCAAATACCAAAGGATTAACTACAGGTAGAACTGCTCAATGAGCAGGTTTTTTTATTGGTGTTTTTCTCACCACTGACTCTATGAGCCATGGTGCACTTGGCTCTTGGCAAAGCAGATCAAATTTTTAAACTATGCACCTATATTCAACAGCACTTTATTAACCCTAAAGGAAAAAGACCTTCTGTCATTTCCACAATCTGCTGAGCATCCTACTCTGTTATCCTAAACACAATAATCTTTCAGAGATTAGAACAAAAAAAAAGGCAAGAAAAACCTATTAATTTGGTGACATATTTCTTGACGATCCCACAATTTCCATTCATAGCAATATAAAACAATGAGAAAACCACATTTTGCCATGCACACAATAGCATGTACATCACTAATTTTGAGTAAAGACATCTGTTCCTTTTCTCTCTTACTGCATTGTGTTAAACTGTAGGTTTCTTCGATCAGGACATTCTGCACAGAGCTTGCAAAGAATCTAGCATGTTGAGACCTCATACACAAGACCACCTATAATGTTATTGCAATAGTCATAGGGTTCAGAGAACACGCAAGAAGAAAATGTAATGGCCAAAGCAGATGGAATATTTTCTCAGTCAAAAAAATGACTAGGGGTTTACTTTACATTAACTGAGATATTTCTTTAGTATTATATAACACTAGGCAATATGTTGAAAAGACTGTAGTATGTTTTTCAAATAGTTGTAACGATAGAAGTAAAAATGTCACATGCTATCCTCATTATATGCTTTTCTCCTGCCTCACTCTGATTACATCTTCTCTCAGCTTGAACATAATGAGCCTCTAAAAACACATCCAGTTTTGTTCATGTGGGCAAGTACCACATTTTAGACAACGTTGGTATAGATCCAAACTCTCAGAATCGCTGGGTGATGGGACCAGACAAGTTCTATTCCTCAGTCTTACTAATGTCCATAGTAACTGGGGGACCACACAGAACCTTTGGGTGGTTGTTTTGTTTGTTTGGGATTTTTTTATGAAGTACACAAATGTAAGAGCAGTTACTATTATTCAGAAAGGCAAAAGACATTTTTTTGTTTGAATTATTAGCAACCTTTCAATGTGAGAAGTTCTGAAAAACTAGGTTATAACTAGTTGCAAGACAAATTCAGCCTTAGTATACAGTAAACCAGTTTTATTTAGTCCTTTTTTCAAGAAAAAAGTCTTCTTTCTTTAGAAAAGATTAGAAGAAAAAAATCTCAAATGCAAATAATCAGGACCTTTTTCTCATTTCTTAAAAGTTTTTAAAAAACATGTTTTTCTTGTTTGTTTCAATGGATGACATAAAATTATCTTTCTTCATTTAGCTTTTCCCTTTTCTCCCCAAGGTACAACAATTCTCTAAGTGAGAGAATGGCTATACAGACACTTCAGGGCCATCAAAACCAGCCTTTTAAAAAACTGAAATTAATATAAATTGATTTAATAAACAGTTCAGTACATTTATGACAGAACAGAGCAGTTGAAAGTTACAAAATGTTCAGTATGTTTTACATAGCTTGCAGAATGCTCCTCATTAGGTAGTTAAAGCTCTCGATAGGTTGGTGATTTCCTCTGCTCACATTCAGAAGGCAATGCACACTCAATTGTATTCATGTGTGTCCACATCACATTTCAGACAAGGTTGGTACAGTTTCCAGCTCCCAGCTTCTCTAGTTGATGGGATCACCAGCCAAGCTCTGTTTCTGAGTCCTATAGTAAGTGAATTAATCATCTACAACTTGATTTTTAATAAAGCATATAAATCTAAAGTGAATGTCAGATGCCTGCAGATTACTTGTTGGAAGTAGAAAAGTTTATGATTCCTCTTCTGAATGTAGTGTCACAGATAGCTTTGTCCATCCCACACTCTTAAAACAAGCTATTTGTACACATTATTTAGTATTCCAAGATGGACAGGTCATAGTCAATGAAGAGGTTAATGCACAGTTAATTGTTGGTAGTCACAGCTACCCTTACTTCTTGTTGCATAATTAAGTTTTGAATAAAATCTCTCACAATATTTTAGTATTTTCCCAGAAAGAGTCTGCATCCTATCTAGACACACTTTGTCCTGGAGTTGAATCTCAACACTTCCTCCTTCAACTACCCTCACTCTGTAATATGCACTTTCTAATGTAGGTATTTAACAGCAACTTTTAAGGCCTGATTAGTTCATTTGAGTTTCATTCCAGGACTTAGAAGATTTGCCGTTTATACACTTGACTACAGAAAAAGAAAACTGCTGAATAATTAATAAGTCCTTGGAAATACAACATTGAATATTCTCTAATGCAGGTACAGAACTACCTTTAAAGAAAAAAAGATTAAAATGTTGTTTTAAATAAATATCTTCGCAGGCACAATATGAGATTTGATACATGCATGTTACATGCTGGAATTTAAAGCAATTAAAAAAAAAACAAACCAAAAACCAATAATCCTCCTCACCACACTTAATAGATCCAAAATACAACTACAGGGATATCATCATAGAAAGCAGATTGTGTTTTCTTTCTTAAAGGAAACAACTTTGACTGCTTGCTCACTGTTAAAAACAAAATTCTGCTTATTTAGTAAACCAAGATATTAGCTTACTAAATAACTTCACTTTTCTTGACCAAAGTAAGAATAGGAAAGTCAGACATTAGTTCCTTGCTTTCCTGCTAGGACCACTCATGCTAAACAAAACCCTCAAAGCAGAGTAAATTATCTGCTGGATAGAAAAGTACTTAAAAGGAAAGAATTTTTCTTAATATCATACTCATTTTGAAAAATAAAAAATATAAACTCTATACTTTGAATATTTAAAAATTATTTCCAATGACATCTGTTCACGTCTGTTAGTTTAACCCTCATCTTCTCATAGTTCAGAAGATGAAAGAAACAATTTGAAAAAAACTTGATTCAATTTCTTCCTACTACTACTCCTCAGACCGCAGGTGAGCTAATGCATGTTTAAACACATCCAATCTCATTGACTGTAACAAATTGTAAGATACATAAATTACAAAACTGTATTTTACAATTTTTCTTCATCTGTATTTTAAGACTCATTGATCAACCCCATTTCTTAGAGCAAGACAGTTATAAACGGTTATACCGAAATGACATACTCTCACTGTAAACATAATCTGATAAGGACTTATTTCTCTCAAGCTTTGTTCCTGTAAATATTTCGTATATTTGTCCTTTAATCTTCTCCACAAGCTTTTTTTAATTTTCCAGGAATTTGAACCCCCAGTTATTTTGTGGAATTCCCCTAGTTCTGTAGGAGAACCAGTCAAACAGGGAATAAAACCAATGTAATGTACTGCTTCCAATCAGTCACAACTAACTCACACTGCTGGTTTTTAATCTTGTTTTATAGCTGCCTAGTCATACAAACCCAAAGGTTTGATTTTTTTTTTAAATCTCATAAAAATTCCAATAAATTTAAGGGATTTGAGTGCTCAATGACAACATGATTTGACTATGGATGTTAAGCAGAAAAGGCACATGGCATGCTTCACTCTAATGAGCAGCAACTAACATTGGAATGAAATCACAGAATTAGATACCACTTCCAGCTTTAAAGAAAGTTTTGTCTGCATATAGATTTGACAGATTGTCCTCATTTCTGGTTTTAACACAATAGAATTTTATTTAGTTTCATTTGGATACCAGGAGACTGGTAAAATCATAATGTGACTTTATAATGAGCTCTTGTGATGACCTTACAGAATTATTTAGGTTGGAAAAGACCTTTAAGATGACCTAGTCCAACCACTAACCTCACACTGTCAAGCCCATCACTAAACCCTTAGCACCCCACCTACATGTCTTTTAAATACCTCCAGGGATGGTGACTCCACCACCTTCCTGTGTAGCCCTTTCTAGTGCTTAATAACACTCACAATGAAGAATCTCTTCCTAGTATCCAACCTAAATCTCCCCTGGCACAACATGAGGCCATTTCCTCTTACCTATCATTCATTACTTGGGAGAAGAGAACAACACCCACCTCGCAACAACCTCCTTTCAAATACTTGTAGAGAGGGATAAGGTCTCCCCTCAGCCTTCTCTTCTTCAGACTCAACACCCCTAGTTCCCTCGTAAAACTTGTTTTCTAGACCCTTCATAAGCTTCATTACCCATCTCTGGACATGCTCCAGCACCTTAGTGTCCAGAAGTGGACACAGGTGTTGCCTCACCAGCGCCGAGTACACGGGGACAATCACTACCCTGGTCCTTCTGGCCACACTGTTTCTGATATAACATGATTTCACTGGCCTTCTTGGCCACCTGAGCACATTGCTGGCCCATGTTCAGCTGGCTGTTGGCCAACATCACCAGGTCCTTTTCCACCAGACAGCTTTCCAGACACTTTGCCCCAAGCCTGTAATGTTGCATGGGATGGCTGTGGCCCAAATGCAGGACTCAACACTCGGCCTTGTTAAGTCTCATACGATTGGCCTCAGCCTATCATGCAAGCCTGGCCAGAACACACAGTACAGTCTCTTATCTCTTTGCATGGTTTAATGTTCTGTGGTGTTAAATTTACATATTAATATGAATTTTATGGAAACCTAGATATCTCAGCAAGCAGATCATCAGTATTTTCACAACTGTTTCTCAAAACTGCTATTCTTCCTTAGCTATAACCTCCTTTTGGAAGGAGGTTATATACACAGGAAAAAAAGGAAAAAATCACTTTTATGGTGTGATGCATTTCAGTGCATTGTATCTGGGTATACTGAGCAAGAAACCAAGTACCATCAGTTGCTACTAACCAAACTGCTGGCATTTAAAATATAAGCTCAAGGCAAATGTACTATCAGTTTGCTTCATCACTCATAAATCATAGTCTTTCACATTATCACTCTCCAAAGATTAAGGAACGAATACAGATACAGCATCTTAGTAAATCTTCCAGGGGGAAAAAAAAAAAAAAGATAAATGAAGTATCAGGCACTAAGATCAATTTAATGGCTCTCAAAATCTGTAACTCATCCTCCTTCTGGGGAATAAGATGGAATATCAACATTAAACAGTTTTTTAAATGTCTACATAAAGATTTAACAGCCCAACCTTAGCATCCTAATTGGAAAACTCTGGCCATAATAATTTATCAACAATCAACAAGCCACAGTCAGCAGATTCTTGCCAACATTTTTGGTTTTCATCCTGTGAAAGATAAGCCCACTTTTTTCAAATCCAAAGTAGAGTTCCTCCTCATTTGTACTTTCTCCTGCTAATATTATTGGCATTCAATTTAACAGTCAACAGTCTGCTGTTGCAATTCCATGCATAGTCATATTGGAATGACAAAATCTATATAGCAATACAGTTTTATTGATACACTGTTTAAGAATAGCCAAAATGTAATATGCTATGCACATAGTGCAGGAGTATTTCCAGCTCAGACTGGCTACCATCTGTACGTAGTAGTGGAAACACAAATGTGCTCTTGCTTGCTCATTTTTTTCTCATTTGTTACAGTTTTACAAAACAGTTGTCTTTCATTACCAGCTGGAGTATAAATAAAAAGGTTATTAATGCCTCTCTTCATATTCAGAAATCCAGGTCTACAATTAAGTCATTCTCACTTGGCTGTCAGCTAAATCAGCAGTCTGACACCAGTTTGACCCAGATACATATCTGACTCAACAAATCTCAGGCACATCTGCATTATAAAGCAGATAATGAAGAAAAAGAGTTACAAATTATGCAGTATTTTAATTCCATTTAAGTCACATCTATCTTCCCAAAGGATTCAAAACTGATTTCCAAACCTACCCTGATACAGCCACATCTACTGTTACTCAGCGTTGAAAACTTTGTCTCCACTGAGTAACTGGAAAGAAGATGTAAAAATGTATTTCAGTGGTGGGCCACACTTAAGGTAGTGGGTCTCCTGGAATACAATTGATCTGCTGTCCAGGACATTCCCTTGTACTCCATCCCTGATTTCCTCATATCCAAGAAAATAAGTAATTTCCGAAATGAACAGCCTATTTCCCACTAGGTAAATCAAAATTGCATGACTTTGTTGTCCCACTGAGCAGCTAAGACAAACATGTCATACCAACACACAACAGAGATCTCACTGCCTGTTTTATCTCCTGAAGACTCAGTAGAACTGCTTGAAAAGCAACTACGCTGCCTTCAGAAGCTTCCTTTTCCCATTCACTTGAACTTATCTAGCTTGTTTCACTTGTGATCTTTCTGATCTGTGACTGTTGCAGCAATGTTTTAGGTTTTACAGCCAGCTGTCCTGATTTTTTTAACTAGACTTGGCATTTATCTTCCAGCAATCATTTTTAGGCATCATCATGGCTCACTTTAACCTTGCTTTATTGAAAAAGTCTGCATTGTTATGCAGCCTGATAAGCAAGCCACTGCCAATCATTCATTAAACTTTGCTATAAATCTCCGAACAGGCAAACTGTTTCTAGATACTGCAAAAATGCAACGGATGTTCTTCCTGAAGTCAAAGTAAAGGTGAGAAAATGAAGAATTCTCAGTCCATATTCTGGATCTGTTATCACACATTCAGTGGTTTCTTATTACTGAAACAGCATTATCTAAAAAGAAGCTAAAATTTTCTGAATGGCTGAAGAAGGTAAATTTTTAAGAATTCATTTCAGCCAATCCTAGATTTATGTGCTGAGTTGAATTAGTCTCTCTGTGTGCTTTGTTTGCCTTCCCTGGACTAATTCCTGTTCACACCATTACATCAGAGATTAGGCTCTGGGACTTGGCAACTTATCATAGAATCATCATCTTCTTTTACAAAAGACCTTTAAGATCATCAAGTCTAACCTAGACTAACCTAATACTGCCAAGCCCATCACTAAACTAAACCATAAACAACTTAAAATAGTACACAGGCAGCATCTTCCTTTCTGCACTTGATTTATCATGAAAAGGTTTCATTTGGCTCAAGGGGTCAAAACTGGAAAAAATATATTTTTTATAATGCTATTTATTATTAATAGAGTTTCACACCCATGCAGATAAATGGAGAAGAGGGAAAACTTATTAAGAATACCAATTCAGGAAAATTCTATTATCATATACTTCGCTTAGTACATAAATCTCCTATCTATTAAAATTATAGAAACGTTTTGAGCCTTGTCATCTCTGTCTCAATCAGGCTCATTTTTGTCTACTTTTTCTCTCACTTAAAACAAGTCTGTTGGCCTAATTTAAAATTACACTTGGGCCAATTTAGAAAACTTTTAAGATCTTGAGTCTTGATATCCATTAAGATTTGTAATAGAGCCCATCTTAGCTCTCACCAGAGAAGTCTTGTAATCTAACTGTATAACCTTTTTTTGCCATCTCAAATCTAACCAAAATATACTGAAACTATTTACAAGATTTCCAAGCCTGTGACTTTCCTGCACAACACATGAGGACTTCTAATGCAAGTGCTAGAACACAAATTACCAAACTTCTTCTTGAAAATTAAAGGGATGAAGCCATTTCCAAGATACTCAAAAGTGTATGCAGAACTTTCAAACAGCTGATTAACAGGTGTCTTTTGACTGGAAGCTCTTCCTTATACTAATTAAGCAGCATTGGTTTAAATTTTCATAACTATACCACAATAATACAATACAGTTAATATTAACTGGTATCCAAATTAGTTGTGGGAAAGTAAAAATATAATAAGCTACCTAGACTATGTTATTGCCTAGATCTAAGATTGTTAGTATGGTAGGATTAACGATGAACTTCAAATGCAGCAGGTTTTGAGGAGTAATCTGGATTTTAAAAAAGCAAACGATGAACACAGGAACTTTATCCTATGGCTTCTTATAGGAATTGTCATAGTTGCAATCCAGTAGACAAAACTCTGCCATTAGCACTAGCAGGGTAGTCAACAACAGGAGTAGTCTCACTGACTCACAGTACAGCACAAAGTGCTGAGATTCAGCAGTCGCAAGCTCCCTGGTTGTGATATGAAAAGATTCCAGGGCTTTTTTACCACATGTCTATAGCTTGGTCCTTTCTTCATTTCAGACTCCAGTGTGCCCACGCTGTATTGTTTTTTCCCTGTCCTTCACTCCCTTTTCAAGCCCAGGTCTGCTCCTCAGGCTTACAGTTGCATCCCACATTTTCCTCCTCTCTTCTTCTGAGTAATGTGTTCATATCTTATTCTTATATTCATGGCCTTTATGTCCAATTACTCATTTTCATACACAGTTCTCTCTCCAGAGCTCATGTGCCTCCTCTCTTCCAGGTTCTTTCTCCAACCTCAGTCTTTGCTTCAAATACTACTCTTGTTCTTCAACCTAGGCTGTTTGCTCAGGCACCTCTGTTTTCCTCTTTTTCTCATTCTCTGTATTTTTTACCTCCCTCCACATTTCTGGAGGTTCTTCAAGCCCTTCTTCCCTGACATAAATCACAACCACTTTCCTGTTTCCTGTCTCTAAAAGCAACTTCATTTTCTTTCTGGTCCAGCATTGATGCCACCCCATAGTCTCCCGGTCCAGTCACTCTCAGGTATTTTTTTTGCTTCCACTCACAACCTCATCATGATTTTTATGCCAGTATACTCTCTCTGTTTGGCTTCTGTGATTTTTGTATTTCAATCTGAAGGGCATACACGTCTGCAAAGTCACCTGCTTTTTCCAACCAAATTACTGGTCCAATGAAACCTTCTAAACCTGGCCTCACTTTTGAGGCTGAAGTCTTTCTCTCCCACGTTAGCTAAATGCCAGGAAAATGGAAGGGAGCATAAGATGAATGCTGACCTTACTTAAACAAATCTACTGTTTAATGAAACTAAAATAGTTCCTCTTCAGAGGAAGACTCCTGCATCTCTGTAGTCAACCCACTGGATAGTCTATAAAATAAAAATAGCATCTCAGCTCTAAACTTATCCTAGGCCAGACAAGACAGTGTCCTTGGAATTCCTCCACCATCTCACAGAATCCTCTGAAAAGTCTTTTAAAATTAAAAAAAAAAATAAAATCTTTGAGATACCGAAATTGATGAACCATGCACCCTTACACTCTGGTACAGTTGAAAGAGTGATGCACTTGGATAAGAGTTTGAGGTCAAAAGGGTGTTTTTATGTGAGGGGGAAGGGTAAGGCTATTAAAGCTCCTGTGCATGATATATATGAGTATGTTTCAAGCTCACAACACAATCACATGGATCAAAGCTAAATTTAGAGACAGTAAATTATTCATTGCAAGAGTAGTCAGCTAGGCTTATCCGGACTCTCAGGAACTGAGCACATCATCCCAGACAGCACGAGTTCATACATACACATTGTTTTTTCAGATCTATCTTTTGGCTCCATGGTGAAAAAAAAATCGCATTGGTCAATCAGTTGCCCAGAATCTTATTGATGGTTTTCCTAAACATAAGTAAAGAACTATATGTAGCTTACTTGCAGTTTTTAATATATTAAAATTCCATTTACCCTGTCTCCAGGGTTGCAGAAGTGACAGTTCAATTTAACCAAGAAAGGGAATGTAAGAAAGAAAAGTCATCAGCATGACATTTATTAGGATACTCAGACAACTGTGACATTCAGATTTCATTCCTGCCCTGTTCAAAGCCGACACTTGAACTGAGATGAAAGATAGTTCAAGTCCCTCCTCTAGATCCTGGGAGAAGCATGTTTAAGCATATGAAAAAGATTACACAAGTTTATGAGAGGGATTAAGTGACACTGGGCCTGTGATAACAGAGAATTGGACTCAAAGACCCAAGAGGCTCCTCCAGAGCTTCAACCCCATGAATATTTCCAAATCCAATTTACACATTTATTTAATACATAATGTTCTAAGCTACTGCTATTGCAAGCATTAGCATCGAAGCCACGTACAGCATCATTTCAAGTGTATTCCTATTATTTAATAGCATCTGCATTGACAACATTATTTAGCTTAAACATTCTCTTAGAGCTTTATCACCAGTTTGCCCTAGGGACAGACAATAATCCATATACCCAAGGCTGGACTAATTAGCACAATAACAAATAGTATTGGTGTTCTGCACAGACCATCATCCTGCTGAATATTACTTTATCCAAGAGCTTGTTATTGATAAGAGAGAGCTTTCTAGCAGCAGAGGGGAACCATACGGGACTTGACTTGTAAACTCAGAACTAAGGAGTGAATTTCTGTGTCAAACCTGTTAATTTATCACAGCATTTATTTCTTCAGAACCAAGTGCCAAGGTGGAAAAGAGCATTCATCCCAATCTGGCAGGCTTTAGAAGCAGCCCTCCCAACTCGACAACGAAAGCTACTGTCTGTCTTCTGCACTTTTGTCTGTCTCTTTCAGAGGTATAACAGTTATTCAGAAATATTTTTTTTTCATCCTTTTCCTTGTGATTCTGAAACTTATTTATTTATTTTTGAACTTACATTAATAGTTTACATATGAAAAATCAATAGTAGTATATACACAGTGGACCCATTCTAGGATGTTTTTAATTAAATTTTCCATATAAAGCAAAGTAAGGAGAAATACAAGCTTAGCATAAACATTTGGATGTCCTGGATGGCTAAACTTCATCTGCAGTAAACCAGCCAGCAATATCAATACTTCCATTACCATTATATGTCAGAGTCAACAAGCCATTGAGATGGCTGAGGCAGTTATTTCTCCATGCAACTAGGATTTTGGACTGACAGAAAATAACTCTGCTCTGGTTATAGTTCAGGCTGGAATCTTTACAACAATCCTCACAGCAATGAAAGGCAAAGTTTGTAGCATGTAGTGGAAACTTTGCATTAAGGGAATACAATTCTCTAGGGAGAGCTACTTGAGATCTTGCTGCTGATTATGCACAGAGTGGAAGCTCTGGGAGAATGAATTGCCACCACTGCCACTACCAGGCAGACTATGCTCACTAGAGACTCTGTGAATACAATCTGCAAAAGGAGTGGCACACAATGCTTCATAGAGCCACATTTTGCAGTTTC
Organism: Urocolius indicus; assembly: GCA_013401255.1. Lineage (NCBI taxonomy): Eukaryota > Metazoa > Chordata > Aves > Coliiformes > Coliidae > Urocolius > Urocolius indicus. Next base: position 541,671 of record WBNH01003627.1, on the reverse strand, counting down.
CATTCCCAGTTTAAGGTCTATGTGGGATATTTACTGCTGGCATGTTCCTTTCAAGACTGGTTACATGTGTCTGCATACTTCTCTTAAATAAGAAGCAGGTTAGTTGTGCATGGAATAACAAGTGTTCTTGCTGCTGAAATATGCATGTGACACAGCAGTGGAGGTCAGTCACTTGGTGGTGTTTATGAAGTAGCAAACTTTGCTTTGGGGAACTCTGTGTTTTTTATTTAAGGCTTTGCAGTCCTGATTTGAAGGGTAATAAATTTTCTTTGTTTACATATCACTGACAGTCATATAACATCTTGACAAAATGAGGCATGCCAAGAAAAAACAACTTCATTTAACAGCATACAAGCAGAGAAGTCTAGTGGCAGGCTCAGCCTTCATTTTCACCTTGTTTCTTCATTTCTTTTGCATCAGTTCACCTACCCATGTTTCTACCATTTTGCAGCTTGAGATGTAGAATATGAAGATAACCCATTTCTCCACAAATTTTCAAGATGGTTGCTCCTTCAGGACTTGAATAAAATCCCGTTTCCCTGGAGCCTAATGCAATTTGCCCTGGTAACTCTTGAGGAAACTGAAAACAAAATTTAAAAATTAGCAGAATGCTAGTGGTGACTGTTTCTTTCCAGCCTTCAAATTCCTAACAAAAACACAGTTATTCAAAATGATTCTTAACCATTGTCATGGGCTTGACCCAGCTGAGAACAATGAACCACACAGTTGCTTGCTCACTCCTCTCCTGGTGGGATGGGGAAAAGCAATCGAGGGCCTTTGGAAGCCCTTAAGGACAGGGAGGGCTCACTTGTCACTTACAATCCTGGGCAAAACAGAGATTTATTTTAACAAATAAATTTGGAAAACCTGTAAGAATGGAGTCTTCAGTTAAGCAAACTTCAATGCCTCAGAGGTTTCCTTCTGGTTTGCGGCATACAACAGAGAGTGGACTTCTTTCTGCTTCATTTTAGGAAAAAAAAAGGCTACCTCTTCCTTTAGTAAAGGATATGCTATAATGAACATTTTATTCCAGCCTGTCAGGTGTTTCCCCTGCCCTCAACACATGAACAAGTCAAAAAATATTATCCATGAGCAAGGTTTACCATGTGTGCTATGTTTATAAATATATTTATAATATATGCTGTTTCCAGCTCAAATACAGATTGCTTATATTTCATGGTGTTTGACCTGCAGTTTTATAACAGGCACTTCCAGTGCATATGTCTCAGTGCAATTATGAGTTTGGTCTGTAGGCAGAGACAAGGAGTGAATGGTGTCAGATGAGTGTGATGCTGGACTCACATGAAGGACCAAGCTTGAGAGCAGCATATCCAGCCAACAAATGGAAGAATATTGCTACAAAGGGGATTTTTAGCATTGCAAGAATCTTATTTCACAACAGCAGTAGTGACTACTGTCTGCAAATCTAGACTCCCTCTTCTCTAGAGGAAAACAATGAAAGGAGATATGACTTGCTAAGTTAAAATTAATAAAAAACAAACTCACCTCTATAGAACATTTTTCATTCACAGTTCAAGTACTCCAGAATGATCCATGATATCATCTGTACTGTGTGGGCTGGGAGTTTGGATCCCAGGTGCCTTTAGTGTTTCCTGATCTTGAGCTAAATTCCACCTCACCACAGGACAGGCAAGCAGCTCTCAGGCCACAACACTGCTGCAGATGTCCCAGTGCCAAAAAACCCACCATTTCTAGCTTCCTTGTATACGAAAGCGATGAAAACCATTGAAATACAGATAGAAATAACCTGCCGCCTACATCTTGCAAGGAGTCTGGTTGCTTCCTAGACCTTTAGAACTCTCATATCTCTGTCATTGCTAGATGAAATGAAAAATTCCTATATGGTGAATGACATACAGTTACAAATGAGGATGTTTGGCTAAGTCTGTTGCACTTTGGTTTTATCTCTTGCTCCAAATATGCTCACTTGCAGCTGCTTGTCCATGTGAAGCTGAACGCTCAATGCCAGGGCATGCTTTCTGCACTGGTATCACAGATAGAGCTGCACAAAAGCAGAGCCTGATAACAACCATTAGCAACTCCAGCACATTACCAGAAGCACTTGGATGGATGGTGTGATGCATGGCATAGAGAGTCTTTTGACAAATTCTTGTTTGGAGACAAAGCTCCTGTCTCAGGCCATACAACAGATGCCCTCCAAACCTATAAAGTAGATACGAGTAATACATTTCTAATAGTCTCTTTCTTCATGCTGAATGTGGACATTGATATGTTACCTGGTTTATCCAAGATAGTCTTAATACATGAATATTGCACTTACATCTTTTTAAAACTTTCTGTGGCAGTAGATCTTCCAAGAACACTGAAAACTGTCAAATTTCTTCCCTCTATAAGTCTCAATATATTTTTGGGTAGGAGGACATAAAGAGGTGTTATACAATCTCTGGCAATGTTCCAGTTTGAAAAACCATGTTTGGTCAACTGCCTTAGCTCTGGTACATGATTTTCATGATGCTACATTAATGTCTAAAATACTGCAATTTCTAAAATAAAATATTCACAGAATATTTTATAAAATAAAATTATTCACAGAAAACCGTTCACAAAATTTTCATTGGGAATTCCAGTCTCTCCAGGAGAAAATTTAATTTCTGCTTTCCTCTGTCTCTCTCCCACAAAAAAGGCTTCTCACCAAAACAGCCAATAGCTTACGGAATAAGATGCTCACAGGGGAGGTGAAAGACCATGTTAAAGCCTCTAAGGAGTCAATGTGTGCCCTAAACTGCAGCCTTGGACTGATATGGAGTCTAGCTTTCCTTGCTTTCCAAAGGGCTGTACATCAGACCTCAAACACTCAAAATTTCATGAAATACAATTTTCGTTTTCCAGCCAGTCATAACCATGATTTTATCCCAGTTCCGAACAGGTAATGAACACTGTAGACTCCAGTGCAGTCTTTCTCTCTTTCTTTTCCTCTCTATCTCTTCGTTCTGCATCAAGTACCATCTGAAGCACCAGCCTTTTCAAACTATGCTGGGAAACGCACTTGGAAGAAAAGTATCAAAACTGTCCAAAACCACACACAAAATATAATGGCATGCAATTAATTAACCTGTCAAGAGAGAATCAGACGTTATTGTTCTGATAAGCTTTTTAGATTGTGGGTTGCTTCCTCTTGCCAGGTGCAGCTGCAGTGATAGCAGGGGGGAAGCTCATAAAAATACTGTACTGCCAACCCAGAACAAAAGCTGGCCTTCAGACAAATGGCCTGGGCACGCACTCACTGACTATAAGAGCTTTTCTCCAGAAGAAATCCAATACAGAATGAGACAAAGCAAGGATAGGGGTTTTTCTCCATTTTGCACAGCTGGCAACAGTACTATTTCTATAAAAAAAAAAAAAAAAAAAAAAAAAAGAGAGAGAGTGGCTGGAGCTCAATCAGAACCAAATATACAGAGTTTTTCAGGCTCAATCCTGTGAAATATCAAGCATCTCCTGCAGTAGGAACTGAGAATACTTAAGACAAAGAGAGCGCAAGAGAGATAACCAGAACATAGGACTAGTCTGGTGAAGCTGTTTATTCAGGCTCCTTTTAGGAAACATGTGAATGTGGGAATCTGGCAAAGTTCTTTAATTTTGTGGAATATAAAAACAGTAGAAATCTCAGTTTGTAAACACTATTTCATCTGGCGGTCATAAAATCATAGAATGGTAGGGTTGCAAGGGACCAAGCTAGGTTCTGAAATCATGAATAGCAAGAAGTTGGGAAGAAAGAATTATTGTTTCTCTTAGAAGACTACCAATATGCAGGTTTTGAGAGTATTTTTGTAAAAAGACAAGGTTATGAAAACTTATGCCTCCAACTGAAGAATGTATTAGGCCAGCTGAGGAGTTTTGTTCACAGACTATAGGTCTATGTTTAAAAGATGAAAAAAGTTTTTTTCCCTATGTTGCTTGTAGGGATTTCATTAAACATTTCAACTACTAGCTTGCTATCAAGTGAGGTAATGCTTCACATATGAAGTGAGAACAGTGTGAAAGTCTACACTTCACAGCTTCATATTCATTAAGAGCTTATTTCATGTGTATGAAAAATGCTGGATATGACCTGAAAAGGTACTCAAATGTCTATTATTAAATCCCTTTTTATGTACCACTGGCTAATGATCTAAATGCTCAGATGTTAGAAACTGAGCATAAAGAAAGCTGAGAAGATTTTTGTACGTTTGTAGATAGACTTCTGCCTGCTCTAGAAGATCTGACTGCTTGTATGCAACATTGCTCATCGTCACAGATCCATGTCTGCACTGGATAACCAGAAGAGAAAAATTAAGTCACTACTATTACTCATTAAATTAAAGTATTTTTCTTACTTTATTTTACTTATCTGATAATAGTTATATGTGCAGTTCTCTGTTATTGAAACATGCACATGTCAACAGACTACAAAGGCCAAAATGTGACATTTCCAGAAGTGTTGTGGCACATGAGGTTCTTGCACTTTCCAAGGGAAGAATAAGGGGTAGGTGGAATCTTCCCTTACGAAAGCAAAAGAAGTTAACATTCTGTGTAAGTGGAGCCAGATATTTAAATTTGGGGTTAGGATTTTTTTTCTATGGAGAAATGACAATACATAAAATTGGCTCATGTAAAACATGGTCATATAAGATTTACATACATCGACAGATGCAGATGTTGATCAGAAGCAGTCTATTTGAAAATTTAGGCCCATGAAAGATAATAGAAGGCAATAAGGCAAGCCACATGCAACAGCAAAAGAACATTTATCAGTTGAATGCGCATTTACAAGTCACATTAGAGAGGCAGTAGGCTGTTCAATAACAAGCAGTATAGTACACATGCACCCATCTATGTGATAGAGCAGCAACAACCTGCGCAGGCAAAGACATCTTTCATTTCATTCAGATCCAGGCTGCCTGCAATCCTAGCTGGTAGCAGTGACACTCTTCTAAAAATGTAAGTTAATTCAAGCTTGTACTCCTTCAGTAGCTGACTACCACCATATGAGACCTGGTTATGAATGCAGCTGCACTGGTGTAATAACAGAATAACTTAGTACAACACAATGGAGTTTTGAGGTGTTAGAACTGAGACCAGTAACAAATCCAATGTCATAGAACTGGGGAAGTGGGAGAGTAAGCCAGAAAAAGTAATCTAGCCTGACAATGTCAGACTAAGACGGTGATTGTGTAATTCTCTTGAAGTCAATGTGACGACACAGAAGTTTCAATGGGGGCACATGCTTAAGAATCTTGTTGACCCAGAAATAAACACATCAATTTTGGTAATGTGATGCTGAGTCTGTCTGTCCCCCCTCCATGTGTGTAAGCTCACTCACAGACTGCTGCTGTATTGCTCTGCAGCTAGTATGTGTAGTAAATTTATAGAGAAGCAATAAAACTCTGAGATCCTCTGTTACATGATCCAAGATTTGGCTCACGACAAGGACCTTAAGGTCGTTCTTTTATTCAAAGTAAATCTGGAAAGTGCAGAACAGATGTATTCAAGTGCAGGCTTGTAAGATAAGCAGACATGCAGTGAGATGCTAGTCTATGAATCATTAATTAGTATTCTCTTACATGCTTATTATAGAAGTAATCTTAAAATTAAGTTCAAAATGGTGACAGTGTATGTGAGAGAGCTTTATTTCTCCCATGTCCCTGCTAAATTCCTCTACTACACTGTTGGTATGATGAAAGCATCTATTAAACTAAATCTGGATGATATAGATGCATCAAGTCATTGGAAACTCTTCATATATGGAACCAGTCAAATTGAAAGTACTCAGTTGTCACTGTAAACCAGGCGAATGTGAGCAGGTTGGTATAATAGAGAGAGTCGGTCATTAGCAAGGCATTTATAAGACTATGACACTGACACTTTTGAGTACAAGATGGAATGACTTATAGGAGACTGCAAACAGTTGTTGCTTTTTCCAAACTTCAGTTTCATAAAGGAACTCCTAATTTCTAAGAAGAGCACTAACAATTACAGCAAATAATGTAGCCGACAACAAAAGAAAAAGTAAACAGAGCCTTATTCAACCTCTGGTAATATTCTTATCTTAGATGCAATCCAAGTTGATGAAATGTCACCAGATATGTTTTTAATTAATGGCATTCATCTGATTAGAAGCTTCATTTTCATCTTCAGCATAAATTTACTCGAAACCTCAGGCTAGATTTGAGAGCTGCTTATCTTATGTGTGCTAACTAGCTCACAGAAGAGACAGGAAGAATTCCCAGGTTAGGAAGGAAAGGAAGGCTCACATACTTCATACAGAAAAATAAAACATTCTTTTCAATCACTGTCCTATTAATTCCAGCTACCTGCAAATAGGGCAGTTTGACTTAGTTCAGAGACTTGCTGCCACCATGCAGTACCAAAGGAGCATTTCTTCAGAATATCCTGTTTCTCTGACACATGTAATTTGGACAGTTGGTCTAAGTCATGGATAAAAACACCACAAGGCACAGGTTTTAACTTTCTAAAGTTCTTCCTCTCCTCCTTGTGTAAGTGTTCTTGTGTGTGTTTGTATATTTTCTGTAGTTGTTATAATTTTTATATTTTCAGCCCTCATTGTTAACAAGAAAACAGAGAAAACATAATAACTCATTTCATGTTTTGACTACTGTAACAGAGATTTACCCAAAATCACTGAAAGTGGAAATAAATCCCAGGCTTCAAAAATATATTTATTTTCTCAAATTTTTAGACTGAGAAAGAAGTAAAGAAGAAGGAAGAATCCATCAGAGCCTTCAAAAGCAGCAGTAGATATTGGAATTAAATAGAAAAATAGAATTCAATCTACCTGAGGGAACATAACTACAAATAGGAGCTTCAGTGAACAATTAAACGAGTTGTTCTTAGCACAGCAGTGTAGAAAGACACCACAAATAAGTGTAACTCATTTTCCTATAGCTGACTTTCAGTCAGATGGGTGTTTACAGTGGTTTTTTTTGGGAGAAGCATCCTGATTCCTCAAGTAGGCAGCCTGGTTAGGGAAAAATAGGCATAGACAGAACATTTGCTTTGATCATCAGTATCTATGTAACATAATAGCCATTCACATATGTTTTGGCAACCACTCATGGCACAGTCAAAAAAGAAATTTTCTATAATCATCTACCACCTCCCATGGAAAGACAAGGATAGGATGCATAAATTAGACCCTGACCATTAACTGTACATATCAGAGGCTTGTACTATTGCACAGGCATGTCCACAGGTGGTGAGTTAATACTGAAAATCTATAACAAGGGGGCTTATCACAACCACCATAGCCAGAAAACATGAAATGAAACAAGTGTTTCCTCTGTCAGTGCAACAGCTTCGGGAATTGCTCTTGTACACTCAGCCCCAAAGTACAGAAAGAAAGAGTCACTGTTTGGAAGACAAGATCCCTCCTTGGCAAATATACACGGCTGAAAATATGCCATTACCACCATCTCCCTGCAACTTCTACAGCATGCTTTTTCCTCTATTTAGGATGTTTTAAGAGCACATCTCAAGAGAGACCATATTTTCATTACAAACAATAAAAAAATATCCAACATCTTACCTTTAACCTCACTATGCCATAGGCAATTAATTTGTTTGCTTTCCTAATGAAGAGGTAAATAAACATGGCATAAATATTTAATCTGTAATCTTTCCCTATTGCCAATAAGTGGTTGGTTTCTCATAGCAACAACGGCCACATTGCCATCAACAACAGGCCACTTGAGTTACTGTGAGTCTGGACTAATTCCACTGAATGTAACAGTTCTACATCTGTCCTTCATCATAGCTATTCCTCTGGTGCCAGCTGGAAAGGTTTTCTCATCGTGGTTCTGCAAGCCAAGGGTCAGCAAACAGTCCTAATCACAATCCCTCCCACATTCCCTGGCTCATCTCCCTTGGATGTTTCTTCTGCAGGGATACAGGAACAAGTGATGATAAACACAGATAGCTAGTTATATGACCTCCAGAAAGCATTGAGCAGAAATAGCATTGTGGCAGTGAAAAATGGGAAATGGAGACCTAAGCTGGTTCAGCAATTTCAGAAATTAGTCCAGATTAAAGTGGTGTGTCAGGAGTGGCATTTTACCCACCATCATCTTCACTGTGATGATATTAAATCTTTTATCTTGTAGCCTCTACTGCATTTTCCCTTTTTGCAATCAGTCGTGCAAAGTCTCCAGTTTCATTTGGCAGATGATGATGCCATTTATCAGTGAATTTTCTGTGCATGACCTTCCTCTTAATGTCTAGTTGGCCTTGGTCAGACGCCCAATTCAAGATTCTTCCTTCATCAGTAAACTGTTTATATTACACTTTTTTTTAGCATAACAGTACTTCAGTCAAGATGCCAGCAGTCACTAAAAGCAGGTTTCATACTCCTTACTAGGTAGCTGTTTGTTACTCAAGCTCAACTTGTTTCACAGCTCAACTAATAATGCATGAAAGCAACTAAATGTGAGGAAATTTATAACAAACTGAACCGTAATAGGTATTTATTGCAGTTTATGTTGCCAGTGTCTGGATTCCTAGAAGTATTACTGATTAAATCACTATTATTGCAAATAATTGTACATAACACAGTGAATTATTCCTCTCAATATTTGACTGCAAAATAAACTTTACAGATAAATTGTCTAGAGAGCTGCAGAAGACAAGGCTTTAATCAGAAATCAATCAGCATATATGCACTTGGAATTTAATAATAAGGAGCTGTCGGTGCAGGTAGAAAATTTTGCAAGTTAGATTTCAGCACAGTTTCCAGCCTACTAGAAGAATATGAAATATGATCTTTAAAATCCCTGTAACCAATTGACTACATATGTCAACTTGCCTTGAAAGATTAACCTAATTATGTAGAAAGGGGAAACAGAGCTGGTCGGATTGTTAGGATTTAAAACTCTTTGATGTATGTTTCTTAAGTGCTGAGACAGGGCAGTTGAAACTACATATAATACTATGAAAATGTGCTTTGAAATGCTTTGAAACTATACAGTGGTACATAGCTGCTATTACAATTACTCTAAAATATGCATGCACACATCATCTTTGAATGGGAAGTGTTAAGAAATCCTTGACCAGGCTGGAAGTCATCTCAAAGAGGTCTTATTAAAGAATGTTTTCTTACATCTTGTAAGTTCCTGTTATTGTAGGGCTAATAAATCTCATCAAAGTTAGTGGGAAATAAGCTTGTGCTGAAAAATCTAGTTCTGGCTCACTTTTCTGAACTGGCATCTATGCATTTGCTATTTCTTCTTAGCTAATAAATTCTACTTTTCTTGGGCTCCCAGGTTCAGAGGCCATATTCAGAGGTCTTAGACACCGTATGTGACTTACTGTCCCAAAACACACCAGAACTATGATCTACAAGAGCCTTCTCATTGTCACCAGAGCTTGGAGCTGCTCAAAATTACTAGTTGACTCCTTATCGTGTCTTTATAATTTTCTGGGCATCAGGAGATGCACATATCATCCTTATCCAAAATAGAGGAATTGGGGAATCTGAAGGGCTCTATGTGTTTAAGCGGTCCGGGACTACAGAAAATAGTCATTCTTTCACATGTATAGTGCATCTTCATAGAACTCCTACCGTCTAGCCTGTTTTTATAGCCAACAGAGTCAAGCAATTTTAAGTTATCACTCATCTGACCTATAAACATGTCTCCTTTAGAACTGAACCACAGGACTCAAGAGTAAGCATTTGCCTCCACTGACTATGAAACAAGATTAATGTGACTCAACTTCTGTGTGGACACCAACATTTGAGCATATGTCTCCCATCTTCATATCTAACCAGCCGGGATACTAATACCACTGAAACAACTTACAGGTACTTTATACGCAGAGAGTGGATTTCTTGAGACAGCAGATTTGACAGTGACAGCAGTTCTGGTTAGATTAGTCTTCAGTTACCTTCATTTTGAGGAGAGAGAGGGGAAATACAAATGCAAAATTCACATCACATGAGGAAAGTCTGAAACATTGAATGAGATTTCACATTGAAGAGAAAATTTAGAAGTATATATTAATCTCTACACCATTCTAAAAGTTCACTAAAAACCACAAACAAAAATAAAGAAAATCAAAATGAGACTACTTCCCTCCTGATGTAGTTCATTATGGTTAGACTACATCACATTCTTTAAATGCTCTTGAATATCCATTACATTTTTTACTTTGAAATAAAAATGTTTGTCTCAGACCCTGAAGCACAACAGAATAGTTTCTGCTAGTTGCATCTCAGGCCATTTGTAGCTGTAAAATTATGTCAAAAGGAAGAATCTCGCTAACTTAAGCCTTAAAGGGAATTGTAATATACAGGTAGATTTTTTTTTTCCCCCAATGTATTGTTAAAGCCAGATCAGAACATATTTTTATCAAAAGAATAATATTGCAATTTTATGCAGTCATAAAACAAATGTAACACCTTAATTTGACCTTCAGATACATTCTATTTTATTGAATGACTGACTGCTTACTCTTTTCTATTTAAAATGCAGATATACAACCTGGGGTAGAAAAATAATTAGTTAATAGAAAGCCTACAAATGAACTTCTATACTAGAGTGACAAAGCACTGTAATAAACAAAACCTCTCATTTTAAATACAAATTAAGAAATATTTTGCTCTAAAGAAACAGTGCAAATAAAAGTTTAAGAGAAAAACACCTTTGATACAACATGATTTAAAGAGTGCTTATAACCTAGGGACAAGTGATATATCTTGTTACACTAGCACAACTTTATTTAATCGAGGTAAAGCTGGATTTGCTTGCTACTGTTCAGGCTAGACAAAATGATTCAGAAAACATGTTTTTAAGGTCTCCTCAGAGACTTACCAAAAAGACTGAGTTTTCAGTGAATGATCTCTTCATCAAGAACTCGGAAGGTGTCTAAATGCACACACTCACGTGTTCAGCCTTTCAGAGGACCTCGGGGCTGAGAGTGGGTGGGATCTTCAGAGGGACAACGTGTTGCTGAGAGCCAGAGGCACTGCAACTTAACAAACTTTCTTTTTGGGCTACAGTGCATTTTTTAGAAACATTGGCAAATCATTGCAGCCCACCTCTTCATCTTTGCATGTTATAAAAAAAATAAAAAGCTGACATTTAATGCAGTCATATGAGTTTACTGACAGAAGGTCAGCATGATAATATCTCTCCCTGTGCTCCCTGCTGCCATTGAATCCAAAGATAAGAAAAGGAACTATAGACCATAAAACTCCTCTTATCTGGAAAAAGAGCAAAAATATGATCGTTTTCAAAAAAAAGCAGAAGGGAAAGGAATGGAAATCTAAATCATAATACTCTAGTCCAACTAAAATACCTCATATTCTTGAATGTTTTTACGTATATAAATGTTGTGAAACAAATTCAGAACTGTGACACAGAGAGGCCAAATAAGGCAGCACATTAATCATAGAATCGTCAGATGGTGGGGGTTGGAAGGCATCTTTAGAGATCATCTAGTCCAAACCCCCTGCAGAAGCAGGTCCACCTAGATCAGGTCGCATAGGAACATGTCGAGGTGGGTCCTGAAGACCTCCAAGGAAGGAGACTCCATAACCCCTCTGGGCAGGATGTGCCAGGGCTCCCTCACCTTCACAGTGAAATAGTTTTTTCTTATATTTAAATAGAACTTTTTGTGTAAGTATTTCCACTCATAATACTTGATAAATGAGTCAATAATATTCACAATCCACCTCCTATTTCCTAGATGTGCTACCATTCCTACATTTTCCTAAGCTAGACATATTTTACTGTGATAGATTCTGCATTTCTTGTATCAGTTAAATGGGACTCCCTGTGGATCTAACAACGGCAAAAGTAAACAGATGAATGGAAAGTGTCACATCTTTAACACACACACACACACACACACACACAGACACACCCCTCCTCTCCCAGACAGATGATTATTGTGTTTCTTGGTGAACTCTCTCCCCATGTAAGAAATATCAGACCAATATAAACTAATACGAGCAGATTTATAACCATTGGGTAGGCACTAAGTGAAACATGGTCCCCATGGAATTAAAATTTAATTTTTCAAATTACTGACCTTCAGAATTGCTGATAACTACATGTGTTTATACCTCTAGGATTACTGCATAAGAAAGAGAACTTGGACTTGTTGCCTGGCACATGCACTTTTATATTCTATATTCTCAATGAAAGCAAATAAAAATAATGAAAATTTATAATTTCTTAATGCAAACCTTGAAAAAAATCAGTCAGAAGATAACAGGCAGATCGTTTCTGTTCAGAGCTTGTTATTTTTTGCAATGTGAAAAAGCTTGCTGTAGAGACCTAGAAGCAACTCCATTTTGGGAGCATATTTTTGTAGTCCAGTGATGCAATACTGTTTGGTTTGACTTTTAAATTTGCTTTCAGATATTCCAAAGTTCTAAAGTTCTGTGCCATAATTTTTTTCATTTAACTGTAATGGAAAATTCCCATATGTTTATCGTGATTCCATTAATTTTCTTTCTCTTTCTAGGAAGGCTTTTATTTTCCTCTATGTATAAATTATCTTCACTTGCTTACAAATATTTAACACCATTCAATAGAAATTAGATTCTGAAGGAGAGAAAGTATGTTTTCTCCTTGCAGGTTTTCTCAATGAAATTGGGGTGGTTGGTAGGTCAGAGAGCTTTGAAGAGTAAAAGAAGGTCAGAGCAGCCAAGAACAAGAAAAATTGCAGTAGAAAGGGCACTGTCATAGGGTAGGAGAGTCTAATTAACAGTACAAGCCATCCAATGAGTAACATTTAGAAAGTCCATATGATGAGCAGCCTGCAGGCATGAGGAGTGAAAAGCATGTCCCGTGAAACAAGTAGAGAGGATATGGTGCACAGTTGAGCCCATAAAACAACCACATGAATGCCTGTGATGCGCTAGCATCTGTCCCTCACAGTACATGAAATTTCCTCTCTTTTCCACATCTTAGTGGCTAAGGGTGGTAAATCACACAGAGTACATTGTTACAATTGAATAAGGCAATTCAGCAGTAAGGTTTATACTCCACAGTGAGTGCTTCACTGCACAGACTTGACATGGGCATGATAATGTGAAACTAACCAGAATCCTTACACAAGAGACCACAGAGGTAGGAAGGTCAACATTCCGGGAACATACACTTCAGTAAGAGGCTGAAATTGAAGATGTTAGATGGACAACATAAATTAAAGAAAGATTTAAAAGGAGGCAGGGAAACATTTTTGCCATTGACTACGTAGGTTACATACAAGACACGTTTTACAGAGAGCTTCAAATTACAACAGATGGTGTTTACACGATTTCAATCCTACTTGACTCTTTTATGGATGCATCACTTATCTATTGCTCCATTTGCCATGTAAACAAAGAATAAAGGAAGAAGTTTAAATACTCGCTTCGATTGTGCTTTTTGGGCGGTATTGAAGTGATTGCTTTTCACAATTTCATACTTCAGTTGTCTCACTATGATACTCATCATGATATAATAAAACTATGAAATAATGAGTTGTAGAAAACATACATTTCTGCAAAGGTCCCTCAAGACACATGCTTGGGGCTAGACACAAAATAAAATCACCTCTCTGTTTAGAAGGCTTTGGTAGAATTACATTTAAAGTTGAATAGTTTCTTCTCAATCGTTTGCTATTGCTTCAATACATACAAACCCACAAGGTTTAAAATGGTAGGTCTCTATTCTTTTCCCATACCCTCTCTGCAGAAAATTCCATGACATGTCTTTGAAGTGGCAGTCTGTATACCATCACATACTAAATTATTTTGAACTTCCATCTGTATATAGACATGTAAACATGCATATTTCACACTTCTGATAAAACTTGCTATATATGTTCTGGCATAAAAATACTTGTAATCCTAAACCAGTTTCCTTGAAAAAAATTTCACTTCATTTCAATTTTTGTTTTGAAGTTACTGAAGAACAGTGACTAGGATGGACTCATATTTTCACCTACTAGGGAGATCCTGTGTACATACAGTCAGAAGCAGTGTGATTTCCCAGCAATTGATATCACAACGTGCCAAAAGTCTGACAATTTACTATACAGAAGAAAAGAGACAGGAAACCACAGTTTTCTTCACCTCCTTTTGACAATGTGGGAAGAATTGAATCTGTGGTCTCTCTTCTGTGCTTCCAGCAGGGAAGGGCGTATTCACCATTCCCTCACCTTGGACAGCCACTCAAAGCCCCGGGTTATTTTTAAACACTTTAATAATAGAGGCCCGAAATAACCTTCTGAGGTCTGAATGGGTCAGACCTAGCATCTGACAGCATGATAACTAACACCGCCTGTACAGCTAGTAACAGTCAGATACTTTGAAGTAAACTTGATTGAAGTACACCAGCAAAAGTAATAGGTGCATTTTGAAGGCAACCCCTCAGGCTGCAGATTCTCACTCCTCCTCTGCCCAGAGCAAGTAGGTTGTGAAACAGCTGCAGCTGAAGCACAATGACTATTATGGATCGAAAAAAACATTACAAGTGCCAGGGGAAGAGGAAAATCTCTTAAGTCCCAGACATAGGGAGCTACTAAAGTAGAAACACAAAATAGCTTTAAGTCACATTATTCCCTCTCATGAATCACAAAAAGTAAAGTAAGTAACTGCAAAGAATAAAACCAGTTTGCGTTCATGCCGTTGACAGCAACTTGGTTTCCACAAAGTACATGACTCCACATATTCTGTGAACACAGGAAGGCTTGTCAAAACAAAATTAATATTTCAATCTACAAAAAAACAGGGCAAGTCAGACTCAGAGTTCCTCTAAAAATGTCACTTTTTAAGGCACCTTCACAACAGTCAACTTCCAGCCAGTACCATCTGCAGAACAAGGAGCATTATAAAGGAATCAGTCTCTCCAATTACTATGTAAGGTTCCTCAGAACACTGTCCTCTGAATTTGGCTGTGGTTATATGAGAAGCACTGTTGTTCTGACTTAAAAAGCTTGCAAGCTAGGAAAAAATAAGTCATTCATTTCCAAATTCAATTCACAGCACAGCTGCACAAAGCTCTGTGACAACACAGAAAAGAGAGCAACGCAGGAGGGGATATGACAGGTTGGTGACAAAGCAGGATTGCCACAGGCCAATATCACATATATGGCTTTGTCTGATAAAACCTTGGCGGTGCCTGGTTAATTAAATGCCTAAATCTGAGAGATCATAGAATCACAGAATCGTTTTGGCTGGAAGAGACCTTTAAGAACACCAAGTCCAGCCTTTGTTCCAGCCTTATCAACCACCAGACCATTTCCCTAAGTACAACATCCACCTGTCTCTTGAGGCCATTTCCTCTTGTTCTGTTGCTTCTGATGAAACCTCTTCTTTTTTTCCCACCCCACATCATTGTGGTCAGAGGTGGTAAATCACACAGCAACCTCAGGGCGAAGAGGTGCTGCTGCAGTAGTAACCTGCTCCTCTGTCACTCAGCCAACCTGTACAAACCCTATGGCTTTGCACAGAAACACACACCCTGAAACACCCAGGAAACAACAAAAAAAATGGCCATATTTCAGTAATATTTACTCAAATAATCAATCTGTCGCAGAATGATTAGTACTCCCCTGTGCAAAATATTATGCATGATACATTCCCTATGCTGACAAGGATGCTAAACGCTGTGTTTGCCCTTACAACAAGCACCTACACCCAGTGAGAAATAATAACTGTCATAAGGAATACGATAGAAGAGGATTCATGAATAAACAAATGTAACCAGACTCTTCTTCCCTTCAGGGCAAACCAGATATCATTGTGATCAGGTGTCACAGAGGCCTTAGTCCTGATTTAATATAGCGAAAGCATCATTATTTTGCCAGGCTGTAAGCAGAAAAGATAGAAGCACAGAAAGCCACAAAGTATCTCTGAAAGCCACACAAAGCATCACATGGCAGCTTACAAAAGACAATTATTTTTTCCACCACTTCATGCAAGGCATCTTTCCTTGGGTCTAGATGTGGGGAGACAGTGAACACTCATGCAGCTACTTTGGGTTTCAGTGCTAGCTGCCAACACCACATTCAAATTGGAAGCCTTCAAATTGGAAACAGATAGCTAAAGCTGCATCTTTTATATTTTGCTTTACAGCATCTAAGGTATCACTTTAGAGGTTGCTGACTGCCCTTAGCTGGGCAACTGGAGATGGGACAGAGAAGAGAATTGTATGCTTCTTTGCTAATTAAATTCAGAAAGGCCTTAATTTGCATTAAAAAAATATTCATTAATAAAGAGGGAATATTTAAACACAGAAATGATCCATCTCAAACAGCTTATTCCAGCAATGGAAAGTGACAGCATATGCACACATGTAATCCCATGGGAAATAATAATAGCACATCCCAGTGCACTGCATAGCATAAGAAAGCCAACTGCCCAAGGGATATGTCAAAAATGATTTATTTGTATACAGGGATCTCTTTCCACGTGTCACCGCCTGACTTCTTCAATGGAATCACCAAAACTTCAGTGAAAAAATAGCTATAGATTTTTCCCTTACCTTGTCTCTTGTCTTTTGAAAATAACTTAAACAGTCCTTTGAAAGAAATACAGGATCTTTCACAGTAGCTAAAATACTGGAGGAAGTTGTTGCTTCTAATTTACATTCACACACACATAAGTAGATAAAATACTTACATTCTGATGAAACTATAGGTATTTTGATTTCAAAAAACATACTACTAATTCAGAAAATGACTGATGGCTTTTCTTGTCTCTTCCTGTAGATGTCATCTAACCTTCTGTCTCTGTATTGTCCACCTTCTGCAATGCAAAAGTTTTGCTTCTATTATATTATTTCAAACTAGTCAGATGTATAGGTAATGTATCCATAGACAGGAGTCACAAAGACATTATTTTCTTCCCTCACAAAGCTACTCATTCTTTTACTATCTTCTTTACTTTTTTGTTTTGCACATCCTCCACTGTAATTTCCTTTGAAAAATATAAAGGAATCGGTATATACTGAGTAAGGAACTGCAAAATAGACAACATAAATGCCTGGTTGTATCATCTGACTTTTGCTGTAAGAATTGCTTCTACAAGAGGGTGGTTAGTCAGAACTTCACCAAATATTTAGCAACACTATCTGCAATACGAGCTTTAGCCAATTCACAGGAACAAACTGTGTATGAAACACTGATACTTCATCCAGAGGTCTGTCAGATAAGCGGATATTGCACTTTCAAATCTCCAGTAGTATTAACACTTAAGAAATCAGAATTCTTCCAAAGCCAAAAGCAGTGTGCTCCTGAAAAGTATCCTAACTATTCCCATTATTGTTAGATTTCCATGGTTAGTCCATCCTCCCTTTCATTTTCCTGTGTTCTACCTGCCTCCAAAGCCCCTAATTACACAATCCTGCTCCTCATACTATTTCTAGACTTTCTTGAATTTTGAAAGAGTAAAAGTTCTTACCAGATTTTCAGTACGCTTTAACTTTGGTCTGGCAAGATTTTGGAAGAATTAACAAAAACATTACAAAGCAAGATCATCCTATTACATAAAAATGGTGACATGGTGAAAGATAACAGTTTGAAAGAAAACAAAGTTATCTTAACACACTCAGTTAAAGTGGGTCTGTATGAAACACATCTATCAGTAGCATTGAATGGCATAAATGACAAATGCATTAAATAATTTTGTTGTCACTGATTTTCTTGTTACTGTCAAGGGAAATGAGGATAGAAATTATATAGAGACTCATAAAATTACATAACATTGGCCATACTCTGGCCAGGTCAAATACTTAGATGAGTATAAATGTTCGACACTGGATACAACACAGTATTTTTAAATAGGAGGCACTTGGTATATTCATGTTGATATGCCCACATTGTGCCAGAGAGATAAGCAAACTGTTGATATTGTTTCCTTGACAGCATCAAAACTCATCAAAGGAGCCCTTGGGCAGTGGGCAACAGTAAATCAGGTGAGTAAAGCTGCACATGTTCAGCATGTGTCCGAGTTAAACAGAGAGAGCAATACTGCTCCTCCTTGGGGACAGGTAGACACAAGAGAAGCTACGGTCCTAGTGCCACACAGGGACTGCACAAGGCATATGCTGCAGCATATAGCATAGCTTAGCCACGTGGGAGTTGGAGAGTTTTCTGATTCCCAGCACAGAATTTAAAGGCTTATGCAGCAAGGGAGGAGGTGGGATGCACCAGAAAATATAAAGGCAGAAGAAACTCAGGAAATAGAAGAAGATACTGTCACAGCATTATTTAGAAAGGCAGTGCAGAGACAGAGTTCCTTGGATGTGAAATGTACTGAAAGGTAGAGGTGGGAATTTCTGAATCAGCATCCACATCCAAAGCACTTCTAACATTACTTTAACAGTATATTTGACACAGTATGATTAGGTAATAATAGATTTATTTCAGCAGTAACAATTACTTCCATTCTTCATGCTAAACTGTAGAAAAGAAACCAAAGACATAAACATTCAGTCAGGTATACTGATGAGCTAGAATTATGCAGGGTAGAGGATTTCATGTCTTAAATGCTTTCAGTTTGCCTACAGAAAAAATACTGCATTCATTTATCATAGGCCAATTTGCATAAAGGAGAACAAAAGCATAAACAATCATCAAGCATTTTTAGTTTAAAAATGTTGCAGCCACAAGTCTCTCCTGCAAATTTCATAACCTAAGTTATTTTCCACTTGTATTAGATAAGCAAGACAGGGATGATTATGCATTATACAAATTGCATTAGACAAACCTCTAGAATAAACCATACGTCCTGAGTTAATGCCTTTTAATCACAGGTCTGCATCAACAACTAGGAAAAGTCACCCAGCTGGAGAGAATGACTGGGGTATGTGTCAGAAGACTTAGCCCCTAAAAGTCAGCTTGCCTTCTGGAACACAGAGGCTGAACTGAAGAGGGTGGGAAAATCTTCCCTGAGCCCCTTAAAATTGTGAGAGCTGCTAAGGCCAGCAAAACTAAATTCTGAAAGGTTCCTGATGCTCTGCAGCTCCACAGCATCAGTCTGGAGTCATATCCTTATAGAGTCTCTCCATATCCTCAAATATCCTGAAAAAGTTACCTGGAAGCCTGAAAATAAAACAGATGCATGCAGCTTTCTGAAACATAGAATCATAGAACGGTAGGGTTGGAAGGCATCTTTAGAAATCATCTAGTCCAACCCTCCTGCAGAAGCAGGTTCGCATAGGAACATGTCCAGGCAGGTCTTGAAGACCTCCAAGGAAGGAGACTCCACAACTCCTCTGGGCAGCCTGTTCCACTGTTCTGTCACCCTCACAATGAAATCGTTTTTTCTTATATTTAAGTGGAAACTGCATATGCCACACAGACTGTGCTAAGGGCTAGCACTATAAATGTACCACAGTCGGGATGCAATCAGGAACAGGTTTGCTTTATTCATAACAAGAACCACACAACCTCACCACGCAAACGTGAATCTATGCTGAAGAAAGAAATAGTTTCTGCAACATTAGTTATGCTTCATAAGTCATATCCTGCTCTTCTTGAGTTCTTTTTAAGAAGCTTGGGTGAGACATCTGTTCATTTTGTTATTTGACTCCTACTAAGGACTTGTAAATACTCATAAATACTGCAGTTATCAGTTCCTCCAAATACAGCTATGAATTGTCACATATTCAGTATGGAAGACTTCAGAACCTAAAATTCTACTACCTAAACATCAGGTTCTTTCTCTCCATAACTAGCAGGCCTCATTAAAACACAAAGACATGTAAATCTAGATTATTACCTCAATGATTTCTAGTCTTTTGTTTGCTTTTGGTTTTAATATATTCTATTCTTGTATTTAAAAGGGCTTTTTATTGTCTTGACAGATATGAAATATTTCACATAAAGAAGAAAAATAAGCCTGTATGAAAGGTATATTTCTTAATAAACAAGCAAATGTATGAATCTTACAGTTTTATAACCACTTCTATTACACAGAAAGACGTAAATTAACATGTCATATTACTGAAATACATATGGAAGTAGAGGAAATGGTCAATTTTAAGAAAGCATTGATAACATTTGTCATTTTCAGAAGAAATAAAGTATAATCCTCCATAAAATATTTGATATACATTCCAAATATATAAAATTAAAAGATTCCTATCTTATGCTATTAATTCAATTGTGGTAGTATGAAAATCTTCAGTTGCAATGACAGCAGAATTCTGTAAACAGTGAAGTGACAACTCCCTGTCTCAGAGAGTTTCTAACGTGATTTAAATCCATGAAATCAGTAATGGCTTAATCGCTTCCAAATTTTAGATGAATTACGTAACTATTTATTTAGGTCATGTAGGGAGATAATTAGAAGGTCAAATGCCCAGCTAGAAGTCAAACTGGCTTTAGAGGTAAAGGGTAATAAAAATTTCTATTAAAACATTAACATTAAAAGAAAGACTAGAGGGAGTCTCCATCTCCTATTAGATCCAGAAGGAAATTTGGTAATAAAAGACAAGGATAAGGCTAAGGTGCTTAATGCCTTCTTTGTTGCAGTCTTTAGTAATAGCAACATTTCCACTGGGAAAAGTCAGGCCCCTAAGCCGACACAGGGACAAGGAGCAAAATAAACACCCTACAATTCAGGAGGAGATTGTCAGCGGCCTGCTGCTCCACACTGATGTGCACAAATCTATGGGGTCGGATGGGGTATATCCTAGAATGCTGAGGGAACTGGCAGGGATGCTCGCCAATCATAAAATCATAGAATCATAGAATGGTAGGAGTTAGAAGGGACCTTTAGAGATCATCGAGTCCAATGCCCCTGCAGAAACAGGTCCACCTAGATCAGGTTGCATAGGAACATGTCCAGGAGGGTCTTGAAGACCTCCAAGGAAGCAGACTCCACAACTCCTCTGGACAGCTTGTGTCAGGGCTCTGTCACCCTCACAGTAAAATATTTTTTTCTTATATTTAAGTAGAACTTTTTGTGTTCCAGTTTCATCCCATTACCCCTTGTCCTGTTGCTAGCTACAACAAAAAAAATGGATGTCCCAGTCTCCTGATACCCACCATTTAGATATTTGTAAATATTATTAAGATCTCCCCTCAGTCTCCTCATCTCTAGACTAAATAGCCCCAGTTCCCACAGCCTTTCCTTGTATGAAAGATGTTCCAGTCCCCTGATCATCTTGGTGGCCAAGCCACTGTCCATCATTTATCAGCAGTCCTGGCTGATTCATCTGATTGGAAATCAACCAATATAACACCCATATATAAGAAGGGACAGAAGGATAATACAGGAAATTACAGGCCTATCAGTTTGACTTCAGTGCCTAGGAAGCTGACGGAGCAGACCATCCTAAATTCTATTATTCAGCACATGCAGGACAACCAGGTTATCAAGCCCAGTCAGTGTGGGTTTTTGAAGGGCAGGTCCTGTTTAACAAATCTGATCTCATTCTTCAACAAGGTGACCCTTTTGCTGGATGAAGGAATGGCTGTGGATGTTGTCCACTTTGACTTTAGTAAAGCATTTGAAACAATTTCCCACAGCATTCTCTTAGAGAAATTAGCTGTTCTTTGCTTGGATGAACATACACTTTCCTGGATGAAAAATTGGTTAGATGGTTGAGTCGGAAGAGTCTTTGTCAATGGAGTTAAATCCAGTTGTTTGTTGGTCTCAAGTGGTGTCCCCCAGGGCTCAGTACTGGGATCACTCCTGTTTAGCATCTTTATTCATGACCTGGATGAGAGGACAGTGTGCACCCTTAGTAAGTTTGCAGATGACACCAAGCTGGGTGGAAGTGTCAATCTGCTTGAGGGTTGGGAAGCTTTACAGAGAGATCTAGATAGACTGGGCCAAGGCCAGTGCTATGAGTTTCAATAAGGCCAAGTTCTGGGTCCTGCTCTTGGGCCACAACAATCCTCAGCAGCGCTACAGGCTTTGGGAGGAATGGCTGAAACGCTGCCAGGCAGAGAGGGACTTGGGAGGGTTGGTTGACAACCGGCTGAACATGAACCAGCAGTGTGCCCAGGGGGCCAAGAAGGCCAATGGCATCCTGGCCTGTATCAGGAACAGTGTTGTCAGCAGGAGCAGAGAGGTGATCATTCCCCTGTATTTGGCTTTGGTGAGGCTGTACCTCAAATACTGTGCCCAGTTTTGGGCCCCTCTCTACAAAAAGGACATTGAAGTGCTGGAGAGGATACAGAGGCAGGCTACCAAGCTAGTAAAGGATTTGGAGTACGTCTCATACGAAGAATGGCTAAGGGATCTGGGGCTGTTTAGCCTGGAGAAAAGAAGGCTCAGGGGAGACCTTATCGCTCTCTACAACTACCTGAAAGGAAGTTGTAGTGAGGCAGGAGTCGGTCTGTTCTTCCTAGTAACAAGCAATAGAACAAGAGGAAACGGCCTCAAGTTGACTCAGGGGAGGTTCAGGCTGGATATGAGGAAGAATTTATTTACTGAAAGGGTTGTCAGGCACTGGAACATGCTGCCCAGGGAGGTGGTACAGTCACCATCCTTGGAAGTGTTTAAGAGATGAGTGATGTTGCACTTAGGGAAATGGTCTAGTGGTTGGTGGGGCTGGGAAAAAGGCTGGACTTGATGATCTTAAAGGTCTCTTCCAGCCGAAACAATCCTGTGATTCTATGATTTGATGAAAACATGGCGGAAATTTCTGAACTAGATTAGTAAAAATGTCAATTAATTAATTAATTAATTAATAAAATATGTCTTTGTGTATTGTTATTTCTACTTGCATCAACTTGTATAGCCAACAAGCCATAATTAGTTGCAGTTTTGATGGAGCATGATGTTAAGGGACAGTGGAGTCATTTTACATCACATCCATTAATCTGTTAAGCCCTGTAGCTGTATGCTTAAAAGGTACATAATTTTATTACTTGGGCAGAATGTAAGTAGATTGCATGGATTAGGTGAAAATAAAAGTTACACAGTAGCTGATAAACCCTAATTTGGGCAGAATGTAAGTAGATTGCATGGATTAGGTGAAAATAAAAGTTACACAGTAGCTGATAAACCCTAACATAGATACATACATTAAAATTACATAGGTAAGTATATAAACATTACCATTTATATGTCTTAAATATAAATATGTGTATTACATAGAATTTATATATACATACACAAATACAACTATTACTTATTGATAAGGACAATGTTCCTTGCAGTTTCAATCAGCTAGCACACATAAAAATGAGAATTTGGGTTCTCTATACTCATTCTGAAAACAGATTCCTAGAACTCATTTACGTGAATCTTGGCACTATGGTTACTTGCCTTCCTCCCAGATACATAAAAGTCAGCTTTTTCTGCAGTCAGGTAAAGCAAGACTTTGCATAGCGTTCTAACACAGCATTTAACCACCTTTTTACCAGCTTACCAATTGTTTCCTTTTTATCCTTATACCTCATCAATCAAATTATACTAGAATAATAGATCTCTAAAAATTACTCTATTCTTATGGCTGGTTCCTCAGTTTTTGCCTACCATCAAGCTATTTTGTATGGAATCCCAAAAGACAACTAGAATATGCAGCATTATGCAGGCATTAAAGGTCAAATGTAGATGGCTGTACTATAGACACCTATATCTTTGTTCCCTTCATAGACAGTAGAAAGAAATAAGCACAGCACAACACCCAGATGTTCTTCTGCCATTGTAGCCCAGATGGGCAAGAGATAATGGCCCTGGAACATGTACTGTTTGATGTGCTCAGTTCTACAAAGGAAAGGCAAGAGAAGGGGGAAGTTTTGCTGAAGAGGATGTCCTCCTCTGTGCATGAAAGGTACATAAAGACAAGTGCAAAAAGAAAAGCAGACATAAGGAAACAAACAGGGTGGTTTAACTTCATCAGCTGCAGAGGTTCTTCTATGTCTCCTCAAAGGAAACTGCAATACAAATACCATCAACCACCAGGCAACGTGCCTACTAGAAGGAATTGAAGATTGTATGGATGACAAAGAAACTGGACACATTAGAATTTCCTTTCATTTTCTAGTAGATGGACCTTCTGGAGTTTGTTGTGCTCCACATAGGACCAGATGAAGACAGGAAGAACAGTAATTCCACAACTCTCCTGACACCAAGTAATACAGACAGAAACAATCTTGCCTTTTAATTCACCCTTGAGACTACTCTATACAGCCATGACACCTGAGTGATGGAAACTTTAAGTGCTGATATTAACATTATCTTCCTTACGGACTATGTTGCTAAGAGACGTTCATGCACAACTCTTTCAACTATTTTTCCTTTCACTATTTTGTGAATTTTCTGTGAGTTCTCTGTTGCCATGCCATAAACTTCAGTGCTGACCCTCAACTTCTCCAAAGCCTATGAGGCAACCAGCTTTCATCTGGAAGCTTCTCTGCTTCACATGACTTTAAAACAAAAAAAAAAAAATTAATAAAGTACCAGTTTTAAGAATTAATTTACTGAAACTTCTAACTTTATTCATTTAGCATGAGTAATGCAGACCAGAATATATGCAGACATTGTGTGTTACGATTCAGGGTGAAATGCTCAAAATCAATAGGTTAGCATGGGCCGATTTCCACATTCCTTTACTAGTCTGCAAATAAATGACTGAAGGTCAGTTATTCTTTTCTTATGACATACTGAAAAGGGGAAGAAACAATGGGACCTCAGAGATCCAACTTAGTTTCTTCTTGAAAACATTGCATGGCTGTTTCAAAAAGAAACAAAAAATACTTGATGTTGACATGTGGAAGTGCTCACGATTCTGTCTTTTTCCATAGCACATGTCTTAGACTGGGGTGAGGGAAAGAAATTATTTGCTAATTCCTGCAAGATTTTACCTAGAGAGTAGAAACATTGTTACTAAACTCACTAAGATTACTCAGCCCCTGTGTGCTTTCTTAAGTGATTTTTCTCCCTGGCCAACAAAGAGCTGGAAACCTCAGGCTGCTAATTCCTCCTACCAGGAACATCATCACAGTCAAAACAGACATTTTCATGGGCTGTGAGTAAAACTAACTTTGAACTATCTTACCAAATTAATTGTGTATATCTCTGTTGTGTTGATTCCTATACTTTTTCAGACTGTCTGAATAGTACTTGGTTTTGCACTACTACTCCACTCCAAAACAATGATTGTTTTTCAAAAGGCCTGAGATTGGATAAGCCTGCAGAGAGAAGGAAACAAATGCTAATAAATCCTCACTGAAATAATCCCTAGAAAACTGTCTTAAAAGTGCTTCCTTAGGAACAAAAGCAGAGAAAATTCAAATTCTAAAACCTGCATTCACATATTTTTAACAGATCTTCTCAGTTCAGCATCAATGTTTAGACATTTAGAGGTGAAAAATTTGTGTGATGGAATCTACAGTCTATAGGTTTATCGGAGACTCAACTAAATATTTGGCATGGCAGATAGCCTCAGAAGAATTAAAATGGTTTTTCACACATAACATTTACTGCTCAATAAAATAAAATCTACAGGACAGAATGAAAGTCACAGCTTCCATGCATAGCCCAAGCCCAAACCTTGAAGCGGAATTTCTGCTAAAAGTAGCACTACTCTGCCAGTTCTTGTTTCCTTAGAAAGAGTTTCTAGCTAGCAGAAATTCCCAAACATTGTGTGGTTTTGCTTTAAGCTCAGATTTTCAAAGGCAACATCTCACTTTGAGTCTAACCTTAGGCAAGGGGTACCTTCCTTGTGTTCTAGTCAGTCTTAGGTTTGTTACCACAAGGGTTGCAGACAGCATTTCCCCTCCAGCATTCTTTGTCCTTATCAAGTGTAGACAATTAATATTTGCTTAAGGGACTTCAAGAGAGCATTCAGTTGTTCTCTTTCTGAGTAGGCTGCAGTTCAGCTAAATATCAACCCTCAGAAAAAGTTTAATAGAAGTAAATCCTAACTAAAATTTCTGTTTAGAAAAGAGAAACGGTCTTGTTTTGTTTATAGGCTTAATGGTGTATCAAAGTAGAATTCTTCATCTGATTAAAAGGCTCCCATACATTAAAGTTGTGGCTGAAATTGGAGCTGAGAGTTTTTCTGAGCTGTTAGGTCCAGGAATATCTTTTGACTTGTCCTGAAACTGTGCTGTGATCAAGACCCAAGATATTCTCTTTTGCACAGTTATCTTTAAAGATATAGGAAGAAAGTAAATAATTTAGTCCAACTCTTTCTGAAACTGAACATCTATAGTTCTAAGACCTGAAGAAATAGACACAATGAAATATTGCACATTTATTAAGCCAGAGAGTTACACAAAGCACCATCTTTAGCCTACCACACTGTTAATCTGCAGTTGATTCTGTCTTAGTTGCAGTAAGCAACTTAGCTAAATCTTAGCTCTGATAAGACAGATTTTTGCATCTATTAAGCAATAGAAATGTTAAGCAATATTCATTTAGACAGGGCACTGAAATAGCTTTTGCAATTGCAACACAAACACTATAAAAACCAACAAGCAAAGCATGTAGGATATTAATAAAACAAACGGCTAGGCAAAAGTCTCTGACTTATTGGGAAACCTCTGAGCTCAACTAGTGGTTGAGAGGGCTAGGACATTTTTTCCTTATATGAGTTGACAATGCTGAGACATGGTAAATTACAGATTTGTAGGTATGCCTTATGAAGGACTGAGATTACTGACTCGAAACCCTAGATCCAACATTCAAAATCACATATTCTTTTCTTGTATAATAATAAAAGGACTGGTATAATTCACTCTGCTTATGACCATGAGACTGCCCAGTTCACTGTATTGATTCATTCATATTCCATGCATTCTAAGGGATGAGGATCACATAACCTAAAACTCACGCAAAGTTACTGCCAGATATGAGGGAGGCTTCCTTTTTTCTATAAAGGCAGAGTATGAAAAGGTGGAACCAATTTAGTTACTACCTCTTCTTGAAACTTAAACAGCAATTTTGTATTCTTAAGGCCTGCACTTTTAAAGGTTACTCATTCCTCTCTCTTATACATTAGCTTGCAGTCAAGTGCCTCAAGTTCTTGCAAACTTGAAAAGAAACATTAAAAGAGTTTTCTTCTGGATCTCAAATAACTTCTTTCACCTGCTTTACATATCAGTATTTCTTAACATTGCAAAATTAGTAACTATAATAAACTGTAAATTAAGGATAAAATATTCAAATTTACAATACTTGCCTAATTCAATAAAAGCTTACCATTTAATTATAAGATAAATCCTGATACTTTCAGTATTTTTTCCTAGATGAAGAATCAATCTAGCTTGAGATTCTTCTCCTTTGTATGAGTTCCCTGGGAGGTTACTCATGACAAATATAGTATCTTTCTACTGGGTGATTTTCTTCCACTAAAACATACAACACACTTCATTTTCTTTTAAACCCTTAGAGACACTTTAGTAAGTAACATCCATCTCATTAATTCATTATTTGCTTATTTTTAGCTGTTTGCTTCATTTACACAGACTGGCTTTTAAATATTTCACCATGGGATAATAAATGTTCTAATCCAGAGTGAATTACAAACAACAGTATGTTCAATCTTAACGTGATGGACATTTTAGAACACAAAGTTGGCTTAAAACAGTTTTATTCATGTCCATCTCATACTTTAATGTGAAATTAAAGTATATCCACCTTTCTAAGCCAAACATTTTGTTTCAACGATCCCAAACAAAGTATCTCCAAAGTTCTCCACTCCTGTAGACAACAGGACCTCTGGAGAACTCTGAAAGTATTTCCAAAATCAAATAGGTATGATGGCCAGAAAAGGAAAGAATATCCATCAAAAACCTGTGCAGGTTAGTTAGAATTATAGAACTGTTTCAGCTGGAAGAGATCTTTCAGATCATCGAGTCCAGCCTTTGTCCTAGCCCTCTCAACCACTAGTTGAGCTCAGAGGTTTCCCAATAAGCATTTTTAGTTTGAGTAATCAAGACTTCCAGATTTTGCTTTATTTGAAAATCTACGATCATTTCTTTTCTTTAGATAATGCCCAAGAATAATTGTTGTTACATATTCCTGGTAGAAATTAAAAATTATTTCAGAGTTGGAATAAATGAAACAGATACTATCAACGTTGTCTCTGTTGTACAACATGAAAATGAGACTCATTTCTAGATCTACTATCATTTTTTAAATTAAGTTGTTACTCTGGTACACATGAGATACTCATGTGCTTTATGCTCTAGATAAAAAATCATTAGCATTGTAATCAAGTTATCTTAAATAAGACAATTTTTCATATTGAAATAAGCTGCAGTTGGTTCCATCTGACACATTCACAGGTCTCTGAACACTTGGCAGCCTTGAACTAGCTTAACTTTCCTGTTCACCTTTATCATGCCATTTTACAGACATGGAAACAAAGACACACAAAAAGGTTAAGCGATTCTATAATGCTTCTGCCATAGCTGGAAATAAAGACCACACTTGACTCTCATTTCTTTGCTTTAATTATGGGCCATTTGATTTTCCCCCTAAAATACTTTTTCATAAACATAAATTACAGTATTTCAAAGTGTTTTGCCTTATAGCTCATTCACTGTTAACATGCCAGCTCACCACTAGTTTTAGCATTTCTCATCAAAACCTGACAATTAAATTATAAAAGGCATTGGAAGTAAACTGAGTCAACATGCAGGGGAAAAGAATAGTTCAGGAAAAAAAAACACAACTATTTTAATACAGCTTGTATTTGCTGGTTTGACATTACTGTATGTCTTTAGTAACTGGTTAGTCAGCAATAGCTAGTGCTGCAGGCAATTAGAACATCTATCAAATTTAAAGTAATTGATTAATTTAATTAAATCTATCACATTTAACCTGTCATCAGTAAAATCTACTAACTCAGCATACATTTGTTTAGGCTATTTTACCTTACCATAAAAATCCTTTACAGTGAAATTTATAAGCAGTTTGACGCCTTTCACCTTATATAACATATTCTGCAAGAAATATAAATGTCCAAAAACATTTATTTAAAGTCATTACGTTGAAAATACCTGACTATAAGGATAAAGACAGTGTGATAAATTCCCTATTTTTGAGGTCACACTTAGTAATGAATTTATTTTATTTTTTTAGAGGAAAGAGACCTCAGTCTCCAAATCCAAAAAACTTCTACACGTCAAGTGATACCAGTGAAACCAATGGCAAAGGTTGGTCTGTGTATTGAATGAGGCTGGATTTTCTCACTCAGTGAAAACCCAGAAACCAGACTATTATTATTTAATAATATTATTAATAATAATAATACAAAGGCTTAATCACAGCCTTGCTAGAGGCTTGGACAAGTAAAGGGCATATCACATTAGCTATTGCAGGACATAGCTGTTCTAATCACTATGCGCAACTCAGCCTCTCTAATACACAGAATAAGCCGAAATTCATGAACTTAAACCTGTAACAGTGCTGATTAGGGTATTTTCACCTCATCTCATACACTCCAGAGAGCATTTAAAACATACTTTAAACCGATATGAATTTGCATCATGCCAGAGTCATTTTGTTGGCCTAGAAGAGGAGTGAGCTAAGGCTCCATCCCTACAACTTGTCTCTATGTTTTTAAGGAAATATGTTTCCTTTCTGTATGGAAATAAAATATTGTTACGAGATTATATTTAAACATTGGCAGACAGGGTAACATTAACACATAGTATTTCTTTCAGCTACTGCAACATGTAAAAATGCTGCCCATAGATCGAAACACCAGGGAGTTGTGCACGGTATATACATTTGAGAACAGAGGCTTGCTTTGATAGACAAGGGAGATCTTCAATAGACACATTCATGGTCCAAAAAGACACGGTTTGTAAAGGCAAAGCAGCAGCAACAAAACAAAAAAGTTTCATTTCTATTTAGCTAAAAAGTTCAATGCAAATAAACATTATCTAAGAACTTCATTCATACTTACATCATCAAATCTCTTAACTGCTAAAGCAATCGCTCTGAAGAAATTAATCACACTGAGCAATTATATGCACTGTAATGAAGAAGCAGAAGCAGGGTGGGCGGGGGGATGAATTTGCATGGGATTCTTGAACTTTTGCATGCCCTGACTTTTGAAGTGTGCAAGCCTCATGACTTTCTTCTGCAACCACACACAGCAGTCAGAGCATCCCTCTAGGCTTTGTGCATCTCTTTGAAGTATTACATTAATAGTCATCTCTGAATGATCTTAGAAATCTCACTGTATCACCACCACAGGATATTGAAGACGAGCTATCTGCTCCTATATGTAGGCTTTTTTAGAATAACCTGTTGAGCTCCAACAATTTTTGTCTTACAGATCAAGATGATGACAAGAATTCACCCTTTTGATAATCGCTGCTTGTTAAGAGTTGCCAGTCAGGCGTGTTGTCAGTCTTCCTCTCCAGCTAAGCACCTGTACGGGGAAACTCTCTTTGAAAAGTATCTGTGAAAATATTCTTGCAAGAGGGGAAAAAAGCTGAAGCAGAGACCAGATCTGTTAGGATAGTGTTCCTCACTGTTAATACCTTTAGCCATGCAGTATATTTTATGGTAGTTGTTTTGACATTTTTTTTCTGCAGCTAACAAAAATACATTTTAAAAAATACAGGTTTGCCACAGGAAAAAAATTGTTTTTCTCATTTTACCTATACTGCTTGACAATATACCACAAATTTTCAGAGCCCATAGTTACATTCTCTATATGTAATCAAGAGACAAGACAAAAAGTCATCCTTCTCATCCTTCTTCTCAACTGCAAGTTCAACCTACATGGCTTGTATCAAAGGTTTTCAAATCTACTATGACATATCACTTATCTTCTTCATCAGCTTTTACAAGCCACTTTGAAGAAGATTTCATACCATTAATTATACCCTTTCCATAGTTCGGAACTCTGAACCTACATCAACAAAGGACACTGAAAGTAGCAATTTTTTCTTTTCCTGTCTAAAAATAATTCATCACAAAATTCACTCTTCTCAAAAAAAAAAGCTAAATTCTTCAAAGATTTATATTTGCATATTTGCTATTGGGTATTTTTTATATTGATACATAAAATTTGTTCTATTTCATGTATATAACTTGCTTCTCATTTAAGCAGAAACCTTTTAATATACAGCTACTCTTTTCTAGGGAACGGGATCTGCTTGATAAACATCCCCGTCTGTACACTGTCAATTAGTTTGGTATATACTGATACAGTGTGATTTTCACAAAAACATAAGCAAATGGAAAAAAAAAGATTTGTAATTAAAAATAACAGGCAATATAACTGCAGATTACACCTATAAGTCTCTTTGATTCTCACTGTGTTCAGAAAAACTGAACTGAGTCTCTGTGTTCTGAAAAACTATCATCTTTGCTGGTAAATTAAAAGAAGGCATTTAAAAATGACTGCATAAGAAAAGGTTGAAAAAAAATGTAGGTATTCATGACCAGAACAAGAGGAAGAGCTAATTATGGCACATCTGGTCAATGTTTAAATCTTGTATTCTATATTTTCTGTATCTATTCTTTTTCCAATTGAAATAATATATATTGCTGTTTTTAAGAGAAGGCTGAAGAAGCTATGAGAATGAGAACTGTTATGTAATTGACTTACTGGAACTGAACTGCAAAGGAACGAAAGAGACAATTACTCATCTTTCCAAGTATTCCCATGCTGGCAAACCATACAATAATGTCTGATCTCATTACTTTTCCAGCTAAATAGTACATATCATGGCTAAGACAGGAGGAAATGAGTGCAAGTATGCTCACATTTACTCATATTCTTTTTCAGTCCTTCCTTCCTTCCTTCCTTCCTCTTTTTCCCCCAACAAATTCCCAAATCTGGATTGCCTCTATTGGTAGGGTCTCAGGTGCAATGCAAGAATTTGAAACCTAGTCAATTGTATCGTATCCAGTTGGAGATTTTTATCTTCTTGTTGTTGTTCCTGTTTGCTCCTTTTCCACTTTTATTCTTGCAAAATAAAAATCCTTAATCATTACACAACATCATATGCATTAATACCAAAATCCAAACTCCAGTTTTCTGGCTCTTGAGAGAAAAAAGACAGACTATCATCATATAAGAACATGCATGGAAATAGCATATATGGAGTTTGACAAAAAACAGAAGTTTCAAGTCAGTTTCCAAGATACTTCCTGCAAAAAGTTCACATAAGTCTGATTGTATGAAGGAGAAATAGCCTATTTTCTCTCTCAGAATTAAGTACAAATCCTCTTCACAAACTGTCCATTAAAGAGTCTAAATATGATACATTATTGCAACATTATTTTCAGTATGCTATGCACAGCTGAAGAGAAGGGATTTGAATAAAATGTCTGTCTCGGCTTTAATGACAGTGTCATTTCCTCAAAGTTGTAATAAGGTTCATTTCCAGTTTTCAATTTTTCCCCTTGCTTTTTTTATCTCAGTAACAAATGCATGATTAAAATTTTTTTAGAATCAGAACAAATGTGGTATGTTACAGAAAGATTTAACAAATCCTATGAAGTAGTTCACAGGTGAAAATTAAAAGGAAAAAGAAGAAGAACAAAGAAGGCCAATGGCATTCTGGGATGTATTAGAAGGGGTGTGGGCAGTAAGTTGAAAGGTTCTCCTCCCCCTCTACTCTGCCCTTGTGAGACCACACCTGGAATATTGTGTCCAGTTCTGGGCCTCTCAGTTCAAGACGGACAGGGATCTGTTGGATCAAGTTCAGTGCAGGGCCACAAAGACAATTAGGGGAGTGGAGCATCTCCCTTATGATGAAAGGCTGAGGGAGCTGGGGCTCTTTAGCTTGGAGGAGACTGAGTGGTGACCTCATTAATATTCACAAATATGTAAAGGGCAGGTGTCAGGAGGATGAAGCCAGGTTGTTCTCAGTGATGTCTCACGATGGGACAAGGGGCAATGGGTACAAGCTGGAACACAAGAGGTTCCAAAGAAACATAAGGAAAGACTCCTTCACTGTGAGGGTGACAGAGCACAACAGGCTGCCCAGGTGGGTTGTTGAGTCTCCGTCTCTGGAGACACTCAAAATCCACCTGGATGAGTTCCTGTGTGACCTAGTCTAGATGGTCCTGTACTGGCAGGGGGCTTGGACTAGATGATCTTTCAAGGTTCCTTCCAATCCTTAAGATTCTGCGATAAACTCAATACAAAAGAAGCTGCTGTTCCATTTAAGTGTTAGAACAGAATAAACATTATTGGTTCACTTTAAATACTGAAAAACTACAGGAAATATATTTTTTCCAAACTACATATGTGATAAAATTACTTGAAGTGAAGGTATTTGCATATTTGCCACATAGCAGATCACAAATGGTTCACACGTCTATCTCAGCTGTTTCTTCTACCTTTTTATCCTAAATCTCTTGTGAACAAGAAGTGAAAAAGGCTTTGAACAGTCCAGAAATACTCTGGACATTTTATGAAGATCTCATAAAATCTGAATCATCATTCTCATGTTTTGGTTGAAGGTTCTCCACAAAGCAGACAGTGCCAACCAGTGAAAACCATTAAGAGTTTGGCTCTCTTCTCATGTGAGGATAAGAGAACTAAACCCCTTGAAACAAACAGAATTGAGGCTGAGCATGAACTTCAGCCCCAAGCTAGCACAACAAAAGAGACTGCGAAGCAGAGGCATTACAGTATGAACAGAATAGCCACAGTCTACAGACCCAACACAATGGTGTACATCAGTTACTATCAGAATCAAGTCACCAACAAACAAAAATAAAGGTGACTCATGCCTGAAGCTGACTTCTTGAGTTTGGAAAGGAGCAAAAAAGGTTTGCAGAAAGTACAGAGAAAGAAAATACAGCTGACTTCTAGCCTTCTGCCTCGTAGCAAAGGCAAGGGATGGAAAAAGTAGATTTTCTAGGTGGATTAAGAAGAACCAGAAGAAAAGCTTGACAGCAAAACATAAATAATGCAAGAGCAAACAGGGAGGATTTGATGTCACTGTTAAAAACAGAGAGGAGGTTAAGGAGTCCAGGCTTGGGGAAAAATCAGTAGCTGTTTGCTGGTGTGTGGTACAGAACTGACTACAGTGTATAGACTGGTAGTGCTGCATGCTGATATTACCCCTGATCATGTCCAGTATAATCAAACATTTGTTCAGTTCTGCTCCAGAAGGCCAACTCTGCAGACTTCACAACTGCTGAGCTTGTACTTCCAAACTCCTTAAAGTAAAATCTGCCATCTGAGGTAACTAAGGCCAAGTGTAAACTACAACGAAAGGCATTTTAATTCTGATATGTTGAGTATTTGATGAAATTAAAAAACCCATTAAAAGTTAAAATTATTGTTTCCTGTACCCATCCTCTGAGACATCTGGCCACAAACTGTTCAAACAAAGGTTTTTCTGCTGCTTCATTAAATTGAAAAGAGTGATATTTTTTTTTCTAAAGCACAGTATCTAATAAACATCACAGACCTGCATGAAACCTCTTACTGGCTAATTTAATACTCCAGGGGGAAAAAAAATCACACAGAGCGAATCTTTTTATTTGAATGGTTATTTTCTATTTATATTTCAGTTTTTATTAAATGCACTAATCACAATTTAAATGGCCTGTGATCAAGAGCAGGACGTACCATATGGCATCACTGTCAACACAAGAGGTAAACCTCCAGAGCACACAAAGTTTAGCCCTTGATTGTCTCTCTTTTCATGCACTGTGCTGCAGCACTGTTGAGGGAGGCATCACCATTCTGTGGTGATTCTCTGACTTACAAGATATGAGGATTTTTTTTTTTAATGAAAGTTTCAATAAATTATGTTTTTTAGTCAAGACTCACATGCTCTCAGGAATTGTGAATGAAATATTTTTACATTACAGCAACATAAAGCATAAAACATAAACCAAAACAAATCTCTTTTGCTGTATGAGCTGTTTCAGCTGGAGATCACTACAGTGTTAGCCTACACTGGTCAACGTGGAATATTACCCTGCTGGGTTTAGACAAATGCTAACTTAATTGTAACATAAAACTAAGATAAGCTTGCAAAAAGACAACAACTGAACAGCAAAGAGGTTGTACAGAAATTTGTAACTATTGTTAGGTTGTTTAATATATTTAATTGGAATTTTCTCTAACATAATATCTTACTAACTGGACAAAACTACCATATTGTCAGAAAATGTTTCCAAACTGCATCATATTGCAAAACAGAAAACACTTCTGTCACCCTGTTTCAGATTAGTCAATACTCTTTTCCTTCTATTATGGCCACAGTTGTGGCCACTACTTACTTCCAAGCCCAATGGTTTCAAAATTTTAGAATTTATTGCTGGAAAAGCAATACTCAGGTAGTCAAACTTTTCCGTCATATATGGCACTGCTGTTCACAGTGAACATGATGCAAAAGCTACGATGGTCAGTGGCAATGTTTGAAATCATTTACATCATTAGCTGATGAATGTTTATTTGGGAGCACAGTACCAGAAGCAAGGCATGCCCATCAGCCACCCAAGGCACACTAATTTCATCTGAAAGCCCATCACTGCAACAAGTGCCAAAGGAAAAGTCTACAATCAGAAAATCTTTCCAGCTGTGCCATGGCTCAGCCCAGCCTAGCAGTTGATACTCAGTAGAGCTCTCCTGCTTTTTATTCAGACGGTGCCCACTTCTGACAGACGGTGGTTTACATAATGATGACAAATGTGAGTGAGCAGCTGTCATCAGTGCTCATCATTTATGCATCATGCAGCATCAGCAGTCAAACACTCCCCTTTAGAAGGAGAGAAAAAAAACACCAAAATTTCGAACCACCAAAATCAACACCTGAAGTCCCACTTGATAGCATAAAAATAGCAGCAGGAAACAGTAACCACCACAAAGTAGGGACTGGAGAGGTAAGGAAGAGATATCCTTAACTATTTGGATAGCTACTAGAGTGGCTCAGGACTGCCACTCTTCTCCAGGAGCTGATTGATAACTTGTCCTCTCCTACAGCTTACCAGTCCTACAGGAAAGAGAAGGAAAAACAAAGAGGCTGATTCTTTTTTATTATAAAGCAAAGCTCATCATCTTAGCTCTCAATGCCTTCCTAAAGCATTTTGGAAGACCTGAATGAAAAATGAATAATTATTCCTTGCAGGTAAAATCCTTTGATCATAGTAACCTTCATCTTGGTGATAATACACAGTTAGCTGTAACATCCTCTCTGACATATGCAGGAAAGGGGATCTGCCTTTGCCC
Source organism: Urocolius indicus (assembly GCA_013401255.1). NCBI lineage: Eukaryota > Metazoa > Chordata > Aves > Coliiformes > Coliidae > Urocolius > Urocolius indicus. The sequence continues at coordinate 505,567 of WBNH01003627.1, read as the reverse complement.
TTAGCAGAAGACAAGTTTGTCATGTCAACAGACATATTTCATCATTTGTTACAGCTGTGCAATCACTCTGAGGTCTATGAACTTGCTCTAGTGTATGTAAAGGTGTATTTTGGTTCATCTTTTTAGCTTTTTACTCTCCCACACCAAGAACAAGAGGAGTTATAAAATTAACTGGTGAACATTGATTTGCTAACACATAATATTCCTATTTCTCTTCACGTGTTGGTTCTTTTCTGTAAGTTGCCTACACGGTCACATACTCTTCCTGATAACAAAAAAGAATTCAAGTAAATTAAAACATTACTTCTCACATCTTAATTATTGCCTTTTTCTACACTGGTACCCTGCAATACAGTTTCTTGTGCTTTTAGGCTAGTATGATAAAACTGGGTTGGTACAGGGTCTTTCAAAACCAGAAAAGATGTTGATTTTTTAAAGAATCTTCCCTTAAACTTCACTGAGCTATGAAAAAAATGAGAAGCCCATCTCTTGTCTGTGAATAGACAATGGCCAAGTAGCACACCTGTCATCTGCTCTTTCCTATCTTTTCCAGTTCATTCTCTTTAAATCAAAAAGGAGTCATCGGAGCTTTACATTCTGTCTCTCGGAACATAAAAATTGTAATTTCAACAAACAGCCATTTCAAGTCAAATCAGGTTCTGATTAAATGCAATCTGCAAAAATTTAAAGTGATGCCAATATACTTTACATATTTCCCTCATTTTCAGCTTTCATCATCCATTAGCATGCAACATGAAACTCTTTACTTTCCAATTATCTTTGTATTGTTCAACAAATAGTTGTTTCTGTCATCAAGTTCCATTAAAAAAGAGCATTCTTTTAGCTGAGAAAAAAAAGTGTTTTGACCTAAATTTATGGCCATTCATTTTAAATGTTAAAAACTTGATCTGATTCCAGATGGCCAATTTTCCAGCTGAAAATCACAATGGAGAACAGGTGTACTCGACAGCATAGTTAGCAAATTGAAGCGACTGTAGTACATCTACACAGCTACATGCTGTGTAGTACCCAGCCCACCCACATCACCATTAGTTCATTTGCCCATTAAAATGCAGGAACTTAATAAACTATAATTTTGCATAATTCATAAGCAAACAAATTCCATCTGTTTTACCTTCAGAGTCACTGCTGATTAGGGGGCATGAATGTAATGAAGTAATACTCAGTGGTACTCTGCTGGTATAAATATATGCTGAGAGAAAAGCCTAAAGGCTTCAAAGATTTGCAATAGTTTCAAGCTTAAAAGTGATCAGGACTGGAAAAACTGAAGAAAGGCTCGAGTTCTAGCACATCTTGTGATGCTATGCCACAGCATTAAATCCCTATGACCTCATGAAAAAAAAAAAAAGGGAGAGTGCAAATAGGAATATGAGGTAACTTTACAACTTTGTGAGTCTGATGCTCATCTTTATTAATAGACCTGCAAAGCAGAAGTCCTTTGAAGGGAGGTAAGACCCCTTTGTACAGCCTTTTTAGATGTTGTATATTGGAAGAAGGGCAATGGGCTCAATCTGTTCCCTGCTCCCAAAACAATTCAACAATATATTATCTCTTCCACAGGCAGTGAGTGATAAAACCTTCTCTCCTCCAACTGCTGTATGTGTAAACATGTGCATTTTATTACACATGTCACAAACTATCTTGAACTTTTCTTAAGTATACATTAGATAGTGTTTCAAATCAGTTTTAAATGGGAGCTAAGCATATTGTACATGTTTTCTACGTGGTCTGGCTTATCCTTTCTTCTGATGTACAGAGATAACACTCAAATACTATTGTACATTTTAGGAAATAAAACACAGACTCATGACAAATCTTCAGCTGGTGGAAACTGTCTCTATTCAATTGGTTTCTGCCCCCTCTACCAGACATAATTGTTCAGGTGCTCTTGGCTGTCCCATTGCATCTGTGTTCTGGTCCAAGGGACTGGTTTGGAATTTGATTACCAGTTACTACCATTTCCATTTTTTAAAAAAGACACTTATTCAGTTGCTAGCCCTTTACAGAAGATCTGGCCACCTCAGAACTACAGCTGCAGAATGATTGCCTGGTTTCAGCATCTATACTAAACAAATGTTGGCAGCTGCTGAAGGCTGTCCTTTCCACTGCCTCCTTCTACAATGCATACAGATAATTTCTTTACTTCTGTTCTAGATACCATGCATGTGGTATGACATCTGGGGAACTTGTATTGGCATGCTAACCTGCCTGACATCTTGCCACACAAAAAAGAACTCTCTGATTAACACAGAAAAATTAGAGAGATGTAAGCTAAGAAAATTTATGATAGCAAACAAACCAAAAAACTTTAAAAGGAAAAACAGAGCAGAGGGCATTAGGAGCTCTCAAGAGTCCTTAGGGGGAAAAAACATAAAAGAATATTTCAAAACCACATTATAATAATTTGAACAGATGCCTGTCAGAAAGCTGTAAAAGAAATTCCACTATGGTGACAAAATAATTACCCAGGCAAAAATGATCACACATTCCCTCTAACATACCTGTGGACTTGAAGGAAAATCTGTACGTCAGCAATTTTTATCAGCCTAAAGCTTTTGTCTCCTTCAGATCAAATGATGTGATCCATCACAACAGTGTGCTTTGCACCACAAGTAGGAAGAATCCTTTTCTCTGAGATGTCTAGATGATCTTCATAATTAAATTCATAGCAACTATCTTCAACCTCTACTATTCCTGTTTTCAGAGTTTCTCATCTGAATATGGGCTTACAGAGCCTTGCCTACATCTTCCATCCATGCCTTCTCATCTAAGAATAGGTATTCTTTCTACCTGTGAAACATATAATCATAGGGGTTGGAAGGGACTTTTAGAGCTCACCTAGTCCAACTGCCCTGCAGAAGCAGGTCAACCTAGGAACAGGTCACATAGTAACATGTCCAGGCAGGTCTTGAAAACCTCCAAGGAAGGAGATTCCACAACCCCTCTGGGCAGCCTGTTCCACTGCTCTGTCACCCTCACAGGAAAAGAGGTTTTTCTTATATTTAATTGGAACTTTTTGTGTTCCAGCTTCATCCCATTACCCCTTGTCCTGTTGCTAGCTACTATAGAAAAAAGGGATGTCCCAAACTCCTGACACCCACCATTTAGATATTTGTAAATGTTAATAAGATCTCATCTTTCTATCCAACTCTAGCAGAACTACTACAGCCTGACTACCAGAACTAGGACAAACATCTCATACAGGATGGCTGGTTTTGCGTCAGCTAATTGCTCTGTCAAAAAGCCTGTTTACCAACAGCCCAGATTCCTGCTTCTGTCTTCAGCTCAGAAGGTTAAAGTTCCCAGCATCAGAAAGTGTTCAAACTATACTTTAATTTTGCAAATTATATTTTAATTTTGATACTCAGTATTATCATTTCTTAAACTCCATAAACTCTTTTTTTAAAAATTCTTTAACTGCTCCAAGGCTAAAGAAATTGTCGTGATTTGCTGCTTAGCTCACTCCTTCACTAAGGGAACCTCCAGCTGATGAGGTCTGCCTCAGACCTCAGTACTCAGCAATGAGTACTACTGCATTGAAGGGAATAATTTTAGAAGGTTTGTGGGAGATGAAAGGCTGATTCACTTGGATGAAAACAAAAACAAAAAAGGAATAAACAAACTAAAAAATGTAGGTCTTGTATGTTTGCTACATGGTTACTTTTCATCTCACAGAATAAAATATTCATGAACTTCCCAACATTAGCTGCCTACTGCTCAAGAAAACTGTTAAATATGTAGTAGGATGATATGCTGTGTGAGCTTTATACATTAAGACATTCAATTTTTTATATGATGCTTTTAGGATTTTCATGTATTTCACAGTTTTCTGCACCTCAGTTCCCTGCCAAGGCCTCTCAGAAAAGCCATTATATCACATGGAAAACAGGCAAAGAAGGTTGAAGAATTTTCTCTCTTTTTTTTTCCAGCTCAGGCAGAAACACAGCTAAAAAAGGCAGAATTTGTGTCAGACAGCAGAGCAAAATGCAACTAAAGAAAGTATCTCTTTAAAAGAGGATAAATATTATAAAGTAATAAACAAAAACCATAGGAAGAAATCTGAGCTGAGAAGAAAAGTTTAGAGACCCTTTAGATTGCAGAACTTACAACTTCATCTTCCTTCAGATGAGAATTTTAATTGTAGGAGGATTACCGGAGAAAATTGTACTTCTCACTTGATTATCCATATCTATCCATACATAAAAGCCCACAATAAGTACTTTCAAAAAACTGGTCATCCTACCAACATTCAGACTGGTCCCTGCCCCAAGAAAGGACCAGCCTCAAGACCCTTCCCAAGACATTTACATGTACAGTCTATGCGAATTTGTGTCAGATCACAGCACACTTCTTTTTAAGCCCAAGAGCTACTGTGGTGCTACCACCTATACCTCTTGACAGCATGAAAAAAGTCAGTGTCCAAGAGTTTTATAGCTGGAAGTTAGACAGAATGGTAGGTAATTAGATAACATTCCAAACTTTCTGAAGGCAGCAGCTTTATTTCTAAACACAGTCTGGACTAGTGCTCTATTCAGAAGATTTTTAAGTAGCTTTTCATGTTTTTGAAAAGAGAAATTGTATTTATATGATAAACACTCCCATAGCTTACAGACAATTGATAAATTCCATTTGGGTGAACAATTACTTTGCTGATATACATGAAAAAGCAGTCACTAGTCAACTCTTTGTAACAGCGGCAGCCTAAGTAGTGGCTTCAAATTTTTCATTAAGCACAGTTAATATGTTTGAATAGAAGACCTATTGACTGAGAAGGTGCAATATTTGTGCACCACCTCAGCACAAAGTAAATTTGCAAATGTTTTTAAAAAAGATTGAAAATCAAGCTGGTTTAATTTATAGAGATGTATCCTTTTTGAGAAAGATCCACTTCAGAACTAAAAACATTTTTTTAGGGATACAATTCATGAGCTAATAGAAAAACAGTTGAAACATGCCTGTACTTCCATATTCTAATTGTAAGACATAATGTAATACTACATCCTTCAAAATGATTGCTGCCTGATAAATACATTGCTATAAAAAGGTAAAATGCAAAAAGAAAAATATAAATATTCCAGACTGATGGAAAAAAGTACTTTTCATGTTATCTTTGTAGATTTTTCCTGTATTTGAAAGTTACTTTATTATAACTGAAAATAATGAGGTATTATTCTATACAATATTTTTCAAAAAACAATTTGCATGAAGCAATATTCTGTATTGTATACTTGTCTCAGAAGGAAGTACATTAAAAGTGTTATTTAGGTCATAAAAATGAAACACTCAGAAGCTGGAAATGCCAGCCTCACTTGCTCAGCCCACATTGACAGGAACAGGACACTTAACCAATGTCATCAAGCCTAATCCCTCACAGACCAAGCAGGCAAGTACTACAATTGCAGGTAAGTAGACAATAGATTATTTTGGTTAATTTTTTTAAAGAAATGAGTCCACATTGTTGTTAGCAAGAATTTTACAATACTGTTTAAAACAAAACAAGCCTCTTTCTCAACAAAAAACCCACAACCTTACATTTCTTTCCTAGAAGAGATAACCAAGAAAGGGGATCAGACCCTATTCTGCAATGAAATTAAAATTACAACAAACCAACTAGCCATGTCCTGACTTTCAAACCTCTGTGAGCATCCTCCCTTAGCTGTAAAACTAATGTCACGTTCAAGTATGTGAACAGGACAAACTATCCAGGGAGTAATGATGCACTGGTACTTCCCATAGTATCAGCAGATCCCACCAGTTTCTCCTACATGTCTACTTGGAACCACTCTTGTATGCTTCAAAAAGAAAAAAAGAAAAACAAAAACAAAACAAAAAACAAACTCCCGAGAAGATACAATATACAATAGAAGGTCAGGGGATGATCCCAGTAACCAGTGGGCTGTGATTCAAACAAAAAGGGTACAAATGAACTTTGTAAATGCAAATCAAATCTTTGAGGATATCACCGAGCTGGACATCAACAGATTCATACTAGTCGGTTCCATTTCTAGCAACCTTGTCACCCACTGCCATGCATAAATACATAAACTTACCAAGGTCTACCTTAAAAGAGTTTTTCATTTTTGTTGTTAGATAGCATGAGTTCTCCTAGTTTCGGCAAAGCCGAAGCTAGTCTACATCAATATCGATTTTACCATTAAGAGTCCATAAAAAGCTGAAATACATTAAAACAGTTGTTGAAGACAAGGATATAGTTTCTCTTTGCACCCACCATTTCTGAGCTTCTTTCTTTTTAAGCACTCCCACCCATGGCTGACCTCTTCACAAAAGATCCCCAACTGCTCCCAGATGAGCAGATACTGAAGGAATGCCTAGTTTTAGTTCTATATCTTTGTTTCATTTCTATTTCTTTGTAAACAGAAAATTTTTAGTGTCCCCTCAGTATAGATACACCTTCATATGTAGTCCTGACTGGCCAGAAGAGAATGTATCTTGAAGTACAAGGACAGCTTTCAATCTGCTTTTGGTACCTCTGTCCTTAGGAGACGCTGTAATCCCAAATCCTGACAGAGACACATAATGAAACAGCAGGCAGTTTAAAGGACCAGATTTTTAGGCTCAGCAATCAGACTGGTTATAATCCAAGGCAACGCTCCATAACGCATAATCATATATTCTGCAACTGCTGAAAAGAGAGGATTTTTTTACCTCCCAAAGCGGGAGGTAAATACCTCCACTGACATATTTTGCAGACTTCTTGCAAGACAAGTGCAGAAATGCAGAAGCTAATGTCCTGTTGCCTTAACTTTTGAACAGTCTGAGTGTACATGTTCCTCTCAAGCAGTAATCACTTCAAAGCATTTATGTCCCATTAAAGCAGCAAAACATTATTTATACAAAGGCTTATGCTCCTGCAAAAATCTGCAGGCTTAAAATGAACACACTAAGATACTGGAAACTAATCATAGAATGGTAGGGTTGGATGGGACCTTTAGAGATCATCTAGTCCAACATCCCTGCAGGTATGCATCCTGGTGGGTTTTAAAGACCTCTAGAGAAGGAGATTCCATATCCTCCCTGGGGAGCCTGTGCCAAGGCACCGTCACACTCATCACGCCCAGAGTAAAATAGTTTTTCCTTATATTTAAATGTTTTTGTGTTCCAGCTTCATCCCATTACCCCTTGTCCTAGAAAAAAAGGGATGTCCCAACCTCCTGACATCCACCATTTGAATATTTGTAAATATTTATGAGATTCCCCCTCATCCTCCAGATGAAAAAGCCCCAGTTCCCACAGCTCTTCCTTATGCTCCAGTCCCCGATCATCTTGGCAGCCCTGTGCTGGACTCTCTCCAAAAGTTCCCTGTCCCTCTTGAGCTGTGCAGTGCAGAATTGGACACAGGACTCCACATGCAGCCTCACCAGGGCAGAGTAGATGAAGAGGAGAAACTAATCTTCTACCTAATTCTTCTTTTTCTTCTTTAAGTAAAAACCAAGTCATGATTTCTACTTACCTGAAAATGTAGTACATGGACTTTATTCATAACGCTGTTGGATCTACAGAAGAGCCTTTTCATGAACGAATATTTTTCTTTTAACAGAGAATGTGAACAGGACAAATCAGCAAACCTTGTGTTTAAATGTCTTAATGACAGAACTGTTTATTTTCCACAAGACTGGACTCAAATTTGACATTTAGCATGGATAAACTAAGACTGTTGCTCTTAACCTAAGCACTCAGAGGAGAAAAGCCCTTATAGCAGCCTTTTATGGTTTCACTGTAATGCAAAGCCTTCCAGAGCAGAGACGATACTGCAAAGGCTGCAGTGTGGCAACATAGGAATCCGTGGGAAGTGTGCTGGCTTTGAACCCACGCCAAAGCCAATCTCTCTCACTTTCAAGAGCTTTCAGTTAAAGCAAACTAATTAAAATCAATTCTTGTTACTAACATACCTTGTCAGTCATATTTCAGAGGAGAAAGAATGTATTTAGTATAGTTATGTCCTAAAAACCGTGACTTGCAATGGAAGCGTTGACATATCCTAAATTGTTTTAGGCCACAAATAGCATTGTGACAGGTAAGTGAGCTTTTAAGCATTGTTAATCACACACACACACAAGACATCAAGAGTTCGGCAAGAGCTCTTTGCAGTCTCTGAGTCCAGACTGCTCCAAATTGTTAAAATTTTCTGGGGAAATGTCTTAATATTGAAGAAATTAGTAACATATTAATTTCTACCACACGTGTGCTGTGCTCATAGTTCACAGAGATTTATTGAAATTTCACATGCACTGCTCAGAGAGTAGAGAATTATGAACTCACAAATGCTACAAAAGTTTTAATGGAGAAAAATGGTCTCACCTTTATGGTGTAACATGGGGAGTTAATAAAATTCTTCTCTATGTTGTGAAGTAAACATTCAGACCTTTTTGAACAGTAAATTCACTCTTAAGGTCCCATTCTGTGCTATCAGGTTTTTTTCTGACAAAAGTGGCACTTAGAAGTACAGTGTCTCATAAATGCATATCATTTTTTTCCACTGAGCTAAAGACTTCTTCTAACAGACAGAAGGGGAGACTATGTACAATAAGAAGGTGCTGTTTCCTCTGAAATAAAAACTTCTCTTTCTTCCAGCATAGCCAATGATTGTTTCCTTTTTTAATTAAGAGATAATTTTAATACCACAAACTCATCAAAATGCAAAACTAATAACCACACCAAATGGAATACTAAGGATACTGTTTTCCCATACGGTCTTGGGAAAAATCTAGAAGACCTGTATCTTAATGCTTTCAATCTCTCCATACATCATGGTGATTCCAGCCAAATTTAGGTCTGATCCAGCTGAGACATGTCCCAGTGGAAATGATGCAACAGAAGAAGCCAGCCTCTTCTCAGATGTTTCCAGAGACAGGAAGAGTGGAATTGGCATGAGCCAGAATACAGGAAATTACATTTTCACAAAAGAAAATAATGTTTTACAGCAAGCATGTTCAAGCACTAGCACAGATTGCCTGGAGAGGTTGTGATATCCATCCTTGGATATACCCAAACCCCAACTGGATGCAGTGCTTGGCAGAGTCCATAACAAATTCCTCTGGTGTGGGTTATTCCCAGCAGCTGTGGCTTCTGTGAATACGGGGTCCTTCACACAGGGCCTCCTCAGGGTATAGTAACTGCCCCTGGCACAGGATCTTTAACAAAGTGCAAAAAAAACACTGCTTCACCAGTCATCTCCACAGGATGCAGGGGAGTCTCTGCTCCAGCACACCTCCTTCTCTCTTCCCTCACTGACTTTGGGGTCCACATGGTTTCTTCTTTGTCTCTTCCAACTCCTTGCACCACCAGCAGCCAGAAAAGAAGGAAGAAAGAACTGGAAGAACCCTCCTCTTCCAGCTTCTTCTCCTTAAAAAGTGACTGCGGAGGCACTCAAATGTCTCAGCCTCAGAAGTGGGTCTGACTCAAAGCTGAGGAGGGTTTCAAGCAACTTCTTACAGAAGCCATATTTACAGACCCTTCCCCATTACCAGAAACAGCTCCACACAAAACTGTTACACTGTATCATCAAATTATACAAGAAACTATCACAATAAGAAGAAAAAGTATGGAATAAAAATCTTAATCAGGTCTAGGAAATGCTTTCCTCAGTTGTGACAATGACATTTAACAGGAAGTCAATGTTAAATCCAGAATTTCTCATAAACAGGACTACATTTTTTCTTCTACTCTACGTTAAATTAATTTATAAATCTTTCCAGACATGCACAGTAGAGCCTCATCCCAAACTCTTAAGCAAGTGCCTCTCATGCACTTTATTTTGATGTAATTTAAAATAAGAATTTCCTTTTCCCTCACAAAATTAAAATGTTGTTCCAAGACAATTTTCCACTGAATGGTCAAAAGCAGCAAATACTTTTCAGTGTCTGATCCATAAACAGTAATAAGAGCTTCCTGATGCATTCAGTAAAGAAAAAAAAGTGAGTTTCTATTGTGGTATAAAGAAGAGTTGGTCCATTGAACTATACTACTATTCATCAAATCCAGTTTAAAGCAATTTACAACATGAGTGACATATTTGACTATTGACATCTGTCAGCCAGGAATCACAAAGCAGTTTAATGAGCTGAAACATTATTAGCATGAAATAAAATCTGGCACATAGTTTTTCTCCTTTGAAAACTGCAGCTATGAGCCATGGAGAACATAAGCAACAAGCCAGAGTATCATTTAATTCCTCTTTTGGAATAAAGGAAACCTCACATAATAGCAATTTTATGCATTACACTTAGGATAAAAATCAGTCGATACTTCTCTTAACTTCAGAGCTATAGATGCAGCTAGATCCACACTTTCATTCCTCAAATGTTTACTACTCAAACATTTCAATGTTGAAAAAAAAAAAAAAAAATATGTTCCTAGTATATACATCTGATCCAGAGCTAAAAAATGCTAATTACTACAAATCAGAAAGTCATGCTGTGTTCAGAACACAAGCAAATAAAACATGCCAATCATAATGCGGCCTCTTCTGCAATTGCACTGGGATGGTATTCTTTTGGCACATTTCACTGGCCTAAGATTAATTTTAAAATTTGTATCAGGAAGACCAGACCACCCAGAGCCTCATCAACAGGAGGTTTTCAGTATTCCTGTGTTTGGGCCTAATCGCACCATTTGCCTGCTAATGGAAACTTAACAGGATCTGAGCTTGAACACAGTGATTACTATCACAAGTTTACAAAAAGAGTTTCCCCTATTCTTTTACACATTCCAATACTCCCACTGGTTTCAATACGTCAGATGTTCTTACTTTGCCTCATCAGCCTCTGTGTCATCCCATCTGACCAGCGACGGATTCAAATGCTGCAGTTTCGATTTTCAGTTGTGTCCTGTGACACTTGGTTGTCTTCATTTAACATTTCCACAGGGAAAGGAAAGCTCCGTGTGACTGATCAAATATATCACATCACAGCAACTTGCATTTCTGTCTCTCTCTCTCTCTGTTCCAGTGGCATTTCATCTGCTTTTTTATATATATGTATATGTATATATATATATACACACATACACACACTCACACACACACATACATATATATATATATATATACACACACTTTTAAATCCCCAAATGCCTGGTCTGGTATGGTGGAAGTTTAATTAGACTTAAAATTAATTTGAAACTGTCAGCAATATCTTTTCTGTGCAGTATTTAGGTATAGTCCATTTAATAATAACATGACTTGAAGTAAGCAATGAAATTATTACCGTAGGAGTGAAAATTGTTTTAAAAGAAAGACTATAATTCATACTGAATACCACATGTTTAAGTGACTGGCATTGCATTAATAATTATAGTAGTTATCACTCTCCATTGAAGAGAAAATATATTCAGATTACAAGCTCTATTATATTACAGCAAAAAGAAAAATAAGACCATTCAACAAATGTCATTGCTGAGCTGGGGTAGTCATTTGCTAAATTCTGTTCCCATTATTAGCAGCCAATTTGTTTTGAAGTCACTGAAAAAGTGGGTGAGAAAACTGTTATTCATGCAAACATAATTTATTAATAGCCAAATAGTTATAAATACAGAGTGATTTTTTTAAAAAAATGCTTTTTTTCCATCTCTTTTTGTTTTCTTCACCTTATTCTACCTGTCCCAAGTACAATAATCATTAAGAAAAAAAAAAAGCCTATTCTAGTTTCCATCATTTTATGACAATTAGAATTTCAATGTAGAGGTTTTTGTGGACATAAAAAATTCCATTTTTATGTTCTATTTTCTATCAGAAAAAGTTAGAAATACCTTTACCTTGTCAGACTTGTTCAAATAACCATTTCCCATGATGACCACCCTGGTTTCCCAAGGATTAGAACATCTTTCAAACTCTCCTCCCACTAGAATGCTTCTCCCATTAAGACTGATTTAGTTGCAATGCCAGTAGTTCACACACAGAAGAATGACTGCATTGGATACATGCTGAAATTACCTATAGAGCAAAACACCATCTCTACTACAAGAAGAAAAAAAAATTATATTTTCCAAAAGCTATTGGTTGTATGTATAGCAGTTATTCACTGATGCAAAATCTGATTCTTCCAGCAAAAGACCTAGTTCATCATCACATTAGAAAGATCATGAAGCAGGTTCGATTTATTCCTCCTCACAAACCTTGAACAGATTGCCAATCCTGGAACAGACTGAAGGGAGGGCAGAAGTGTCCTGTTTTGCCTTTTCAACCACACATATGCATTTTATAACTACCCTTCATTCCTCTTCTCCCACCACAGGTACTATAGTCCTTCCTACACTGAAAAAAAAAAAAATCTTTTTAACATAAAACACAACTATGAGATTAATTTTGCCCTGTAAAAAAGCTCCTCATGATCTATATTCTGGAGTCAGTCCTTGTGTGGGTTACTCCTGATCTCATTAACCACTGTACATTCAAATGGATTTACTCAGCCAATTATTAATTTCTAAGGCAGAGGAATCAATGAAGAAATGAGGACATAAAAAACACGTTTCAAAGCCCCAAGAAGAACATTGTAAGTTGAGTGGTCACACTGATGCTAAGATGCTCATTTCTGCATAGCTTCCAAAACAATCCCAGCACTGCTCAAACTCAGGTCTGATTTGAGAAATCAGTACATCCAGTCACATAGTTACCAGGTGAGTTTGGTATTTTCAGTGGGTGTTTTCCCCTCTTTTTATGATTGAATTATTTGCTGCTTTGATCATTCAAAGAACTTTTTAACTTCAAATAGTCAAGATACATGCTTTCATTATTTTAGCATTTTTTTCTTCCTTTAGCAGCATTGCTCTGAAAGGAAATTCCTCTGTAACATCATGAATGCCAGAGAAACACACTACTTTGTCTCTCAGATGAAAACCTTCCAGCAGCTTCAGGAAATTAGTGCTCCCGGTAAAACATCTGCTGGAGACGGTTAACCTTGACGTTCCATTTAAACATAAGAAAAACTATTTTACTGTGAGGGTGACAGAGCCCTGGCACAGGCTGCCCAGGGAGTGTGGAGTCTCCTTCCTTGGAGGTCTGCAACATCCATCTGGATGCATTACTGTGAGATCTGATGTAGGTGGATGTGCTTCTGCAAGGGAGTTGGACTGGATGATCTTTAAAGGTCCCTTCCAACACCTACCATTCTGTACTTCTATGATTCTGTAAGCAAAAACACTAATAACAAAACCAGCCTACAATGTGGGCACATGTCTAATGATGCACCTGTACAAAAGGATTTCACCTCAAATTCATCCATCTTCATTACCATGTCAAACAGATCACTGAATTGAGTTAACCCATATTTCAACTACAATGACTGGGAAATAACACCAAGCATAGACTACACAAAGATTGCAAAAAATATTCTGTTAATACTGGAACAAAGTTTTAATATAATTAAGGACTTTTTTGGTGGCTATTCTTTCACACAACATGCCCTTCATGTCATAATTGTGCAAAAGAGCTTCTTGTATGCCTGCAGGGAAGGTGAAGAGTGGTCTTTTGTATAAGGCTACCAGCAAGTTGTCCAAATTCTTTTTCTCCTAAAAAACTTACCTTCCTGCAACCAGTAACTACTCTTGCAAGAACAGCTGTGGTATGAGTTCCTGACTAGTTTAAAACATTTTCATCTTCGTGAGCAGTTACCATTTAATTGAAATAGCATTTCTCCTCTTTTCAGTTTTCAATGTGAAACAGTCATTTAAACCTTGCAAATGGAATTGGGACTGATTAGCTTTATCAACAGAGCCAAGTCAAAACTGAGCCGTATGCAAAAGACTGTATTAAGTGCAAGAGAAAGAGGAGGTAAGACATAGTTCCAAATTCTCCCATTTATGGGAAAATCTCTCCTTGCACATGAGTAAGTCTACAATGCGCTCTAGAAGATAAGGAAGACTCATAAAGGCCTGCAAGTTGATATCACACTAGCCAGATAGGTTGCAAGAGCAGAATCTCATGCCAGTGACACTAGGTAGCCCAGCCACCACAAGACGTCTGACATTCACAGCACCAGGGACAAGCTTACACTTGTACAACAGCTCAGCGACATCTGGGCAACAATATTCACACACACATCTAGCGGCATAAAAGGAATGCATCACAGTAGAAATTACAGAAACATATAATGAGAAATTTTGAGTAGGTATTCCACATAGAAGAGCAAAAAGCAACTGATTTCTTGCAGAGAGGCCTTGTAAAGTGTTTTTTGTACTTCTTTTCCCCTTTGAGAAAAGGCCATCCCTTGCTGCATGCAGTCATACTCCATTAATTCAGAATAGCTGCTGTTACAGAGAAGTTAACTGTTGTCATTTCCCACCACTGTAACTTCTGTCATCCTTCCCTTGCTTTTTTGTTTCAATAACATCTAAAAGCAATCTACAGTGACAACATGTATTTATACCTTGTCTACAAAGAGGTACTATTCAATTTCTGCTGGTAATTGGTCAATTTCTGTTACAATTCACTTATTAATTCAGCAGAACAAAGTTCATCTTAGTAAGACGTGCACATTAATAACAGCCTATTACGAATGTCATCTTCTTATGAATTAATTAAATCTAATGTCCAAACTTAAAAACGAACAGAAGAGGCATATTTCTGCATAATGAACTCTGTTAAAAAGACAATAAATGTCCATAGAGACTCTGTCTACACAGGCTTTTAACAGAAGGTAATCATGTTTATATAAGAAATATCATCTATGACATTTTTATCAAATTGGTCTCTACTCGAGTCTTGAGACTTAATGAACTCCTCAAGACCACCAAGAATACCAGGTTTGGGATTCTTTTTTTTAACTCCTTGCACGTCTCTCACTTCTGCTGAAATGCTGAGCCGTGACTTCCACTTTTCCTCTCACAGGACAAACTATCATTCTGAAATTAATGAACTTTCTCCAGACAACTGCTGTCACAGCGCACACAGCTCAGACGTATCAGTACACATTTCAGGCAACCTGAGCTAATGACACCATCTTCCCTGACCTGAGCAGCCTGTCAGTTTTGCTTTGGAGGTTTGACATCTGGAGTGTTTTGCCCTTTAATGCTGCTATTGTAAGACTCCTCCAGAGAGCCCTAAATTCTGTCTGTTTTCTTCCAGCTTCCCCAGAAAGCCCTAGATGTCTAACTATGGACAGTCACTTGAGTGATAAAAATAATGGACTCCTCAGTTTGAGGAACACATAGAACTACTAAATGTTAACATAGATCAGTCCATAACAGATGCTTTTGTGTTTTTTCAGGATTTTTTTAAGTTTAAATATTTTGACAATAAGGAAAATTATCTTATTCTTTTTTTCTAACATTTAATGATATTTCTACTGAAAATGACACTTCAGAATTAACAGCTGATATTAAAAAAATCAGCACCTTAAAAATTTTGCCACTTCCCATTATTTCTCCTTCCCCATATTTAAATTATCCACCACCATCACATTTTATGAATAGTTTCTATCTCCACTAAATAGCAATTTGGAAAAATTTATTACTGACCAAATAGCAAATATTGCCCAGCATTTTAGCTCCTTTTCATGCATTTGAATGGACTTCGTGACCACAAACGCTACAGGAAAATATTATAGCCTTAGCTCAGAAAAGCATGTAAGCATAGACACTTAGCTGCATAGGCACAAACATGAAAAGGCACAACATCATATGGCATGACAAATCCAGAAGGAGAAACAGTTGAAAGAATGTAAAATATATGGAAGGCAAAATCTAGTTGAGTTGAAGGTTTTGGAGAGTATGTCAGAGTATTTTAATTATTATTCTCAACTTTTTCAAAACCTATTTTCAAATCTTGTTTCAAGTAAAAATCTTGCTACAATTTTCCGTGAGAAAAAGATAGGTCTCTCAACAAAGATGAAGTATTTTTGGCACAAGCACACACTGTAAAGGTTTCTATTTTCTCCGTGCTTATTTAGATACCTCACTGGATTATTTATAAACTAGCAGAAGTCTTTTGTACGGAGTGTAGATCTAGAGGTACAAACTGGCTGGTATGTCCTCTTATGTAGAAGAGGTCTGTACATCTTCATTTTTATGACAGAAATCATAAATTATGATTCAATATAGGCAAAACAATAGGATCTGGCACCTCCTTAATCAACTTTCAGAGGCTACCTGTAAAATAAATCTGAAGCTTGATTTATGACTAGAAACTCTGGATCAGAAATTTGTGACTGCAAATAGATGCTGTAGAGCAAAAATGTTTCAGCTTCCCAGACAACTATTCCTGGTGGACTACTGGTCTCTTTATCATCACTATAGTTACACAGTGATTTAAATATGAACACAAAATAGCTTCAGCCTAGGTTGCCCGAGTTCATATCTCTCTTAGCTCCCAAAAATCCTGTTATAAGGAACTAATTTTGCTACTTGATGCTTTTAACAGCTACACACAAAGACAACATGTCTGCCAATAAAAATTAACCAGGCCTACACAAAATCTTAACTTACACTCTGAGACCACTCTCTTGTTCTATAAGTCTATGTTCATGATCCCTTGGCAAATATACATTTTGCAAATTTCTGTGACTAGAACTACATAAACTTTTACATAAAAGCTCTTACAAAGTAGCATTGTAATTCAGAAAAAAAAATTCAACAAGAGTGGATGGGAATAAAGTATGGATGATCTCATCTACGGCAATTGCCTGATAAGCTATAACTCTCCAGCTATGGAAGTACAGTTTGAATTTTAACTGCTAAAGACTGTTTGCAACTTTATAGAATTTGGAAAGATGCAGAGAGATGGCAGCAAAGTAAGGCTTGCTGTTTCATGCGTATGCCTTCAGCTCAATCTCATCAAAATCTGTTCTGGCAAAGCTAAAGCCCTGAACTGCACTAAAACTAAACTAGATCTATACTAAATCTTTCTTCCTCCAATTTCATTACATTTTGGTCTCTTTGGTACAGATACTGAAAAAGCTTACTCTTTTCTTTATAGCAGTCTGTTTGAAGTTCCCTATGTCTTTCTACATTACACTGTTCCCTAACACATAGGACCTTAGGTTCTTTATTCTTTCCCATAGGCCACCATTCCTAAATTTCTGACTGCTTCAGTGATCTGGACTGTCTCCATTAGTCCACGTTTTTTTATTTTTATTCCATAATAAAAACAAACTCAGGCTTACATGAGCAGAGGTTATGAGGAAAAAGCTACATCGAGGTACCCAGAAGAAGACTTGATCACACTAAGTCATTATCTTTTTCCCTGTTTTTCCATCTTTCCCCAAACATGTTATTATCAGTCACCAATTCAGAGCAGTTTAGGGACATTTGAGAATTTGACCAAGGCAACCAGTGAAAAGAATATACTCCACAAGAATTTCTGTAGCAAATGGAAGATGTAGTTAATCTGGGCCACTCGTTCACGCAAACACCCTGGGAAGAAAAGCAGTGCATTACTTATTCCTGTTCCCAGATGACAGCCACTAACTCACCCTGAAGTGAGACTTTGCTGCTGGCCCTACTGGAGAGCCTCTCAGAAGGATGCACCAGGAGGAGAAAGACAGAAGTACATTGGTAAAGCTCAAGGGGCAGAGGTTCAGGTAAGCTCAGGATGGAGGAATATTGCAGCACATTTATGGCCTAGTCAAATAAGAACCAGTACTTTTTAATTTCCATTTTTTTCTCTGTGTCAGGTATTGTTCAAAGGCAGTCATTTGAAAATATTTACACAGCTGTTGAACTGCAATTGAACATACAGCTTTTGTGCCTATGTTTTACAGAAAAATGAAAAAAATGTTACAAACCACAACACAAGTTATCTAAGCTCTATAGTATTGTCTTCATGATGTTAGAATTTCACAATTCTAATCAACTGAAACGTTACCTTTTATGATATCAGTCTGTCTGAATATTTAGTTTTAGTCTTGGCCTTAATCTACTTTTCACAAAATACCATAAATTACGAGAAAAATAAGATTTACATTTCTTTTCTTAATGTGTTCATCAGTTAACTTTTTTGGCAATCATATGGTTAGAAGCCAGTTTCAGCATTCAGTGAGCTAAATGAGAAAGTTCACTCTTCTTACATTCTTGTTTATTTTGCCTGTCTCCAGAGTAAATAAAACATTACTTTGGATCCAGAATCACAGCTTAGCTCTGCAACAGCCAAATCTTGGAAGTCTGAGTGTCCTCAGAGGTAAAAATCATGAAACATTAATTTCTTTACTAAGTCAGATTCTACAGTGGTTGCAAACATTTAAAGAACGTAATAAATCCTACTACGTACTGGAAGAAATTTAGTTGAAGAAATCCATCAGTAAAAGATAACACACCATATAAGCATCCACCAGCTAGCAAAGCAGCAAAACTCGTTCTCACAACCTTTGTCATTTGCTGGGAACTATAATACAAGTATGAAACAAATTACATTGAAGTGGCGCCAAGCAGCCACATATTACATGACTGAGTTACAGTCCCACTGGCAAGACCTGTTGCTTTGAAATTTAAAGTAATGTTTTTTTCATATTTATGACATTTCCAATGACATTTAGTCAAACAATCAATCTCTTTCTAGTATGCTACAAGACAGTTTCCTCTGAAATGGATGAAGTCATTAGCTACAAGTTGAGCAAATGGAGTTGGCTTCCAGCTTCTGAAAAAACAAAATAACAATGGGCAGCTGTCCTTTAGAAGCAGGTTTTCAGTACTGCTTTGTTTATTCTGGCAATATTTGGAGAGTAGTTCTTGGCCTTTGACAGAAAGTTCAAATTTGTTCCCTAGTCTCTTTGCCACTGCTGAATACTACATTGCAGTAAACTGTCTATCCAGACCAGTGCACTCATTAGTCATCCTGAGCAAAAAGCCAGCTTGGATAGATAGAAATCACAGTGGTGTCCACAGCAGCATTGAGAAGGTAGCTTAGCATGCAATGAAGAAGCCAAGGTGGTCTTTACAGCATCACCATGTTATGCTTCATTTGATCCCTGAACCTATTTCTTTCAAAGATACCTCATAAAAACAACAGCCTTCTCAATGACTTTCGAAATCACTAGAATATTTTCACTTCCCACAGAGGCAGAATAGATATAATTCAAAGACAGGGAAACTTCTTAGCACAAAAGAAAACACAGCAGTCCCAAATGGAAGCAATTTACAGTCCACACTGTGATCCTTCTTCTGATTACACCAGACTGTCTGATCTACAGATACTGAAATCATTACAAAGTTTGCAAGAAAATCTCAGGTCATGACAAACTAATAGCTACCTACTAGCCTGTCTATACCCTGTAGTGAAGTTAGGTGAACAAACTGTGGAGGTAGTAACAGCCTTCATTGACCAGGTATCACTGAGCACTGCAATCTTTCATCTTAAATAAACAAACACATAAGGATGACATTACTACTAAATGCTGAGTTTTAGTATTCCCTAACTCAAGTTGTTAACTGTACTATTTTAATAGATGTTTTTTACTGTAATTTCTGCATTTAAAGGGTATCTATTGTGTATGAAAGTTATTTCCCATAGAAGAAAGCATGAGTCTATTATTATCTACAGTGAGAAAAGATCTTTAGGAGGTTTAAAGCTTCTGCTCCCCAGGAAGACACAGACTGAGTAAATGATATAAAAGCTGCAATTGTACAACTTCTCACCCCACCCAACACAGAGGGCTGCACTCATTTCCTCAATTTGAATAGGGGTGTATAGCAGCAGGAAGGAGATGTTTAATGAAGAAGAGGACAACAGGCAAATTTCACCCCCAGTCGGTCTTCCTCTATCAAAAATTAAACCAGCAAAACTGGAATTTACAGTTATGGAATTTGTCCGGCTTCATAAAGTAAAAAGAAACTAAACAGAGTTACCTTGGTGTTGCACAGACACATGGTGCTTTCCACTTGAACAGCACTGCTTGAGCAAGTGTGTGCCTACTGCAGCCTAGTCTGCGGTTTCCTGCCGAGAGAGCCATTGCTTTACTTTCCCTTTGAAGAGAGACTGCTTAGTACCTTTTAAAATCAAAACGTGCTGGACTTCATTTGTCTATTGTTTCTTGTAGAAAAACAGCTTTTAAGGCTGCTGATGCTCCGATATGTCTCTTATTCTATCACCAAAGAGGTCTGAAAGATAAAAACAAGGCTGCACCTGCATGGTCCTTCACAGGTCAATCCAGGCAGCTGTCCATGCCATTTCCTTCAGTACTGCTTTCCCTGCCTCATATGGTAGAGGACAAGCAGACCTCACCCTTTGATCCTTCCACAGGCAACCCACTACAAAAACACAAGCCTGCTATTTACTACAAGAATTTCTTTGATGATTCTAAACACATGCCCCAGCTCCACATCAGTCCTGCTGTGCAGCACAGCCCAGCTTGGAAAGGCAGAGACTGCAATGTGCTGGGCATTAACAGCAATCACTAATGTTGAAGCAACAGATTAAGAGGCTTGCCCCAATAGGGTTCGTGCAGCCACAGCACGTCCCAAGAGCACACAATAGCTCTGTCATGCATTTGAGGGGCACGTCAAAGAAGAAGAGAATTCATCACAAATGTAAGGAATGAAAAAAACATCCCTTGGTGGTTATGTGGTGTCTTAAGTCACAATAAAGTATGCTGGAAGCTGTCACAGTTCTTCCCTGTTAGCATTAACAATACAATCTAGAATGGAATTAAGATTATTTTAATGACTTCCTAACAAAAAATCCCACCACCAAAAAAAAAACCCACATTCAAGCTCTCTAAATCTAGGCTTGACTTTGATGAGGTAAAAGAATTGACAGCAAATTGCACTGGGAGCTTACAACTGGCTCTATTGCAGTAACAACTAGGGAAACCCATAACTGATAACAGAGCTCCCACCGTGCGATCCAAAACACATACAAGTCAAATACGTGTTTACATATGGAAACAATGGTCTGTGCTTACATCAGATTTAAACCTCAAAGAGACCAAGAGAAGGATGAGCAGGAAAGTGTTAAACACAAGTAGTGAGTGAGTGGCTCAGACGCAAGTATCTGAGTAGCTGCATCTTGGTTCAGTCTGATTTCACTCAAATACATTAATTTCAAGAGAAATATTGCATACTGAGAGCAAGTGTATTTCAGACACATCAAGCACTTGGGAGAAAAAGTGATAGCTCCAGGCGTACAACAGTGTTTTCCTGGAATATCTCATGAGAATCTGAACATCTTAATATCAAAAGTGATCTATACAGAAATCACACAGAAATTGCACCAATTTAGCTAAACTGGTTTGAAAATTGACTTATTTACATCAGAAGTAGACCCTGGCGCATTCTGCAAAGTGTGAGAAAATTGGTTTGGAAACCAAACAAAGCTAAATGAGTACTGGGCATTCTTAACCTGGTTGAACCATGGTCATATAAGCTTGCTACACTGATTTAGGAAAAAAATAAGTTTTAGCAAAAAATTTAGGTAAGTCAGTGCCAATTCTATATTTAGGCCACAAATACGATTCCACTTTTCACAGTGCTTCTCAGTAGTACAGTTTACAAATGCATCACAATGAAACATTGAGCACAAATGTCTACTTCACACATATAGAAGAATTATATTTAAAACATCCAAAAGGTGATTTACTCTGCCCAAACATATGCATCTCTCACCTATTTTTAATCATCTAGGCCTACATCTCTAAATATTAAGAAGAAGAGGAACTTAACATTCCTAATTTTGGGTGCTTTGAATTGCATCTCCGGGCCACATACATGAAAAATTATATACCATAACATTTGAGAACTTTTCAAGTAGAAATTTTGTAGAGGATTCTGTAATGGGGATATCAAGGATCTGCAGATAAGATAAAAGAAGTAGATTTCTCCCTGCAGTTTCAAGTTTGTAAGTCTAACCATGTTTTTAAAAGAGAATTCTACTGTTCATTATATTTAACAGTGCTGAGTTGTGAATCTATAGAGTTTTCTGTTTGTTTTTTTTAAAGTTACTCACTGAAAGAGAAAAAAACCCCAATATATTCTCTTTCACAGAATCAGATACGTAATCTCATGAAACGTATCACTAGCTCTACAGACATAAAGACCCATACTACTGAGCCTTGCTGATCACTCTTTCCACAGAGAAGTAATTGGTTACTTAAATTTAGAAAGTCCTCAAGTGATAAGAAAAAATGAGGAAAAAAAATTAAGAGGAAAGATAAGTGATTTAGAAAAATAGGAAATAGCCAAACAAAAACTAATTTACTCCAAAATTTACAAATTTATAAAATAATGTGATACATGAACTTCAACTAAAAAAATAAGGAAAAATCTAAATTTACTGCAGAACAAGAATTGTCCATGACTGTGCATATTTGGGCACAGTTTTCCTTTCTACATAAAGCACTGGTTTGAGTATGGCAGCTCAGAATGTATAGTATAATCTCCCTTAGGATAACTTTATTCAAGGTTATTTTGTCAAAAAACTAATCAGCCAGAAATAAAGAGGAAAAAAAAAATCTTTATGCTTTTTTAACTTTCAAACATTAAACATTTATCTTAGTAACCTCTTCTCTTTAATATGACCTATTTTTCACTTTCCTATGAACTGAATAAAACCCAGTGTTTTCTTGAAAAATAATCATGTTATAATGTTCCTATTATTGGTACATATGGGTACATATTTAACTACAAGTGCTTTGTCCAACACAGTTGTGCCTCAATGCCATATATGACACATATTTCCAGGCATTTGACTTCCCATCTAAAAAGCTAAAAATGCTGCAGAACAAGCACCATTTTTGATAGACAGTTTATGCACCAGCACAGTGTCAAAATGGTGAGCTAATTACTCTAAAAAAATAAAGAAAATGCATGCACAGGATCCCATTCTGAGCTTACAGTGATACAGTGAATTGTTTACATTCTGATAAAGTTTCAGAGAGATTCAAGATAAACTGAAAGATTTTATATACTGCTATTCAAAATTAAAGAACCAAGTGTATAATTATGCCTATGAAGACTCTTTAGCTCTGTACAAATGGGCACTAAGTCTTCTTCCTGTCCCTCTCCTTTCCTTTCCCCCTGTCAATACTTCATTATAATCAGCTGAAGAATTCCCAAGGACTGTGATAAATGCAAATATTTTCACCCTACAAAACTGTTAACATGTATTTCTTCTTCCCTAGGCAGCAGCATAAAACAAATCTAGAAGCAACTATAACCAACACAACCTACATTTCAGGGCAGTACCAGTCCCTAATTTCCTAAGCCTGCCTTACTTTGTGGTCTTCAAAAAGAACCCAACTCCCTTCTCAACAGCCTTTTTCTTTTCTCTTCACTGGTGTTTCTTTTTATTTGATTGCCATTTCAAATGTATCACTTTTCTTCAGCATCTCCTGATTAGATTTTTTTTAAGATCCTCTCTCCTCAAGGTCTTAATGTAATTTTTCAGATTGGTTTCCTATTTATAGGAGCACTGAAATCCTCTAGTACACTTGGCTTGTCAATTTGACAATACTCACTTTGTCCAGGATTCCCTGCATATTCTAGGAAATCTTTTCCTGATTTAGACTGCCAGACCAATGTGGGAAGCACTTTTTATGCTTACATATCCTTACATATATCCTTAATTCAAATACATATATACTTAATTCAAATAAAATACACATATCCTTAATTCAAAAGAACAGTGCTATGAACTCCAATCTTTACAAAAAGCAAAGTGAGTAGGTGGCTTGATAAGTCTTAAAAGTATTTTAAGATATTAGGGGTTTCACTCTAATATAAATCACAGCAGCGAAGGACGACCTTCTTAAGATCTAGTGACAAATCCAGTTTAAAAACCATTGCAGTTCATTATCATGGCTACCAGCTCCCAGCTTTTATAGGGCCAAACTAGTCACTCATACCAATAATTTGCAGTTACGACCAAGAATACATCGAATTGTTTTTCCATGTTAAACTCACAAGAAAATCCTAAAAGGAAGATTCCTCTTCGCAAGGCTATAGGCAACGATCATTTCAGGTAGAAAAAGAAACTGAGATCACTTGTTTATCCTGCATCTCTTTCCAAAGCAATGAACTGAATGAAGAAATTGCTTGCCTGTCCACGATCAGAGCAGACTTAACAACTGTTAAATGCCATCTCTTGGAATTGGTTCAGCCAACATCATCACAGTCTTCAAGCACATCCTCAAATCTTAGAGAGGCAAGGATAGTTGTTTTGGGTTGGTTTTTTTTTTTACTTTCTTCAAGCACAGAAACACTGCAGTTAAATTATGAATGAATGTCCTGTAATAATTCAGTATAGCTTCCCTGATATGTGAACATAATGCAATGCTGAACTGATAAGGGGCATTTGGACTAGAGGGTATATATATATATATATATATGTATATATATGCATTAAAAAAATTATCAAACTGATAATATTCAATTTTGATGGCAATGCTGATGCTCTCCATAGCTTCCACCTTGCAAAGCAAGTCAGGTTCAAGTTGGTAAAAATGTTTTCTTTGTTTCACAATAAGTTCTTAAGCAACATCCTATTCATGCAAATGCATTCATCTACATAAAAAAAAAAAAAAAACACTCATCTCTATAGAGAAAACTCACAGCTAGAGTTTTGGATCCTGAGAAGCCAGAAACAAAGATGGGCGTTATTTCAGAATTAAGGAGCAGATATCGTTGAATCATAGAATGGTAGGGGTTGGAAGGGACCTCCAGAGATCATCTAGTCCAACTCCTCCCTGCAGAAGCAGGTTCACCTAGATCAGCTCACATAGGAACATGTACAGTCAGGTCTTGAAAATCTCCGAGGAAGGAGACTCCACGCCCTCCCTGGGCAGCCTGTGCCACTGCTCTGTTACCCTCACAGTAAAACAGTTTTTTCTTATATTTAAGGGGAACTTTTTGTGTTCCAGCTTCATCCTATTACCCTTTGTTGCTAGCTACAATGGAAAAAAGAGATGTCCCAACCTCCTGATAGCCATCATTTAGATATATTTCTTACCAAACTTTACAGTAACTCAGTTACAACACTGCCACATGCTTATGCCAATACTGGTCATCTATATAGTTGAGCATAATTGGCATATTAAAAAGCAGCAATGAACAGCAACTAGCTTTCAGTAACCAATGCAAATGCTTCTGAAACTGTTTTAGTGCTTCTGAAATTAAGTGTTGTCATTCCCTTGGGATCTTGCATTTTTCTTTTCTTTCTTTTTTAAAGTCTGATAAAATGTATCCCCTAGAAGTACAGCCTATCTGCTCAACCATTCCTCCTGTACCTGGTGGCTAAGGCTCACCATCAATCTACACTTCAAAAACAGCTACAGCACACAAGCAAGAATCAGCATAAGATCACCAAAAACGTTTAATCATCTTTCTAATAAACTGGAGGTCAAATTAGTGACAGAACCAACTGTAAAGATTGACCGATATTTCTTATTTTAAGACTCTCTAGTCTGTCGTGCCAGGCTTTAACTGCATAGGCCAAATGCCAAATGTCTTTGCAAACATTCAGCAATTTGTGAGAAAGATGGAGAACTACATTGTTTCAGGTGCCATTAAATTCTAGAAACTTTTTATTTCTGAATCAGTAACAGTAAGCTTTGAAGGAAAACCTTTGACTAACTGTATCTGCGCCAAAACCCCACCTTAATTCAATCTCTGTGTGCTCACATCCTATAAAGCAATTTTTTGCTAACATGAGTGAAGAGTCTCTTCCCGTGTATATCCTGCTTCAGTCAGTTCACAAAATGAACAATGTTTTCTCACTAAATTCAAAGTTTTCTTTTCTTCTCCATATTGTTCAGGTGTGGTATACACAGCTCCACCTCTGAATACATGCTTCAAACTCTGCTCTGCAAACAAAACATTCAAAATATCATGAGGAGTTCCCCTCATGTTTGTTACTGCATATATCCTAATGACTGACTACAAAGCCGCAGTTTACTCCCAATTTATGTATGGACAGAAATGAGCAAACAATCCCCTACTTCCTTTAAAATGTACTTAAGCTGTCCTTTGCAGTTTATTTGGAAGTTATCAACTAAAATACAATTACACCCTTTTTTACCGCAGAATTTGAACACTGCCTATTCTTTAAAGTTTTTTTGTTGTTATTATTACTGTCTAAGGTAATAGAACATTTGTACTTTCCCAATTTGCAGACAGGGTGAACCACAGTGATCTGGTGAACCACAGAATATGCTACAGCCTAGCAAAGACATAAACACAGGTCTCCAAAATTCATTGCTAGCACTTCAGTCACTAGGGCCTCTTCACTCTCTGTGCCCCTCCCAGCCTGACCAAATAAGTTAATTATACCACAATCTCTACTCTGACTGCATCATGATAAAAAATACATAAATATAAAAGTAATCCTTTTGCTTGTACTACGATGTTTGAAATAAAGTCACAGAGGAAACAGTCTCCTTGTTTACATTTTATAAGTTCTTTCCATAAAATACTGGTTTGCTTTAGAATAATTAAGCATTTTTTAAAGATATAATGCATGTCATAATGCAGTAATGACTGCACTAAACACTCAAACAATTTCCATCTTGATCCAGTATTCATTGCACAGAAGGCAGAGCTCTGAAGTGTGGATTTCCTTACATCAGCCAAATCCCCTCCCAGTTACAACAGTCCTTCAGCCTCTACTTGCTCTTTTAACCCGTTTCTGAGCTCCAATTACTTCAGCAAAGTTACACTTCCTGACATAACAGGTGTAAATGTAAGTGCTTTCTGGAGAAAAGATGTCCTCAGTCATCAAGACTTCCATGTGAAAGAAAATTTACCTTATTCTGGTTTGGATTTTTGTTTGTTTGTTTGTTTGTTTTAGTCTGGTGTTTTCTTTAAAGAGAAAAAAAAAAGAAAATACTTACTGATCCCTCACCTAAGAACTCTGACAGATGGTCATTTACAGTAAAGTTAGATCAAAGGACAAAACAATTAAATCCCTACAGTACTGTGAAAATAATGGGTCCATTTAGAAAGATCCAATACTTTCAGTGAGAAAAAGCTATAAAGTGAGTTCAAAACCTTCTGACATCAACAAATCTGCACTCAAAGGAAGCTTTATAACATGCTAAGTGCAGGAAAAAGTTTAGTTGGCCCTAAGGGTCACCCATGAGATATACATTCACAGAAAGCAAGTTACATAATCACTTCAGGCTTGCCCCATTTTCAGCAAGATAAAATTTGTATATAATGGAATGCTACTTCTACCATCAAATGTGTAACAAAATTCTGCAAGCCAATGTAGTAATAACTATGTACATCCTATAAGATAGATCTATCATAGCCTAATAAAGACATTCAGACAACCCACAAAACTCTACTTGAATTAAACAAGTAAAAGGAAGAACAGTGAATGAAGTTGTGAGATCCGGGATGCAGCCTTCTTCATTAAAATCTCCAAGAACAAATGTGAAAAAAAAGAAACCAAAGTCTTCTGCCTATCATTACCGGTTAGAAACACCAATATATGCATTTGATTAGAAACGTGCGTGTGTGTGAAAAAATGAAATCGCACATTTTCCTTTAGCCTTCACTACTGCCAAGACTTTCCCACCCAGAATCAAGGCTTGGGTTTTGAAGGCAGTATTTTACTCACAGTAGGATTGGGAAACTGTAACAATTACCTCATTCTTATAAAATTGCATTGTCAGCAAACAAAGAAATTAAAATTTGCAAAGTCTGTGCATTATAATTGCTAATATACACCTCCTGAACTATATTTTTCAAGGGGTATACAAATAATAGTAGCAGAAAACAGGAGTGTAATAATTTTCCTCACTTTGTTTTAGAAAAGTAGATATTGATATTTGAAATAATGCCCACATTCATTCAAAGATTGCTTTCATCTCATGAATCTGTTAGGATTGCAAAGTACACTGCTCTAATGAAATACAAACCCAATGTGAACTACATCTGCACTTCTCTAGAGACTAATGGGTACATTTCTGCTACCCAACACCAAATTTAAATGTCTTTAAATTGTTGAGAATACAAAAATAACTGAAATTCTGCTGGGTTTTCATTTCAATGAGTGATGCATGCATCATACTTTCAAAGAAAAGCTGCTAGCATGTCTACTAAAAGTTGTGTGAACAGCAGAGAGGTATCTACAGCTATCATTGTACTTCAAATCACAGTGGAATGGTTAACTATCACTAAAGCATTGGAAAAAGCATCGATTTATACGCATTAGAATAGACAGTCATTGGCTCAGTGACAGTGTGAGATACTGAACGCAACAGTAAAGCTGAAATGTGAAGAAGCAGATAACAACCAAATCTGAGAGCCTCCAGAGATAGTTTTGGGAGACACTTGCAGTTGTCACATCTCCTGGATTAAGGTGGAGACTGGCTGCAAGGCTGTAACTAACTACAGTAGCTGTTATACTATAGCCAAAATATGATAACTCCAATCATTAGGGAAGTTATTTTGAAAGAGTTAAACTCACTTCTCCCTTTAAGATTAAGGAAGTAGCAACTGCAACAAGAAAAACAAATAGATAAATCTGCAGTTTAAAGAAAACCAACATCTTCCATCCTTAAAGCAATCAATATACTTCAAAAAAAAAGCCCACACATGCAACACAAAATGCCTTTGCCAGTTTCAGGGCTTGGCTGGCTATACTGTGATGAAGCAAAGCAATGAAAGTACATTTTTTGCTTCAGTCCACAGTGGCTCATTTTTTACCAAAATGTAATTTTCACTTTTATCAAATATTTTCTCCTTTTTAATTCCCCAGCCTATTTGTTCTATCAAGGCACAAACTTAAAACACACAATGACTAACCAAGGAGACCCTGTAGCCACAATGCATCAAACCAATTTTGTTGACCATTTACGGGTCACTACAACATCAGCTTCACATGCTTGTTTTGGAGACAAATGACAAACACTGCCCAAGCTGCACAAGCAGATCACCTAGGCAAGAAGGAAAATAACTCCAGTCTGCTGTCAAAAGTCTCAATCCTTGAATTTGAAACTATTCTCAAATGTATGATGCCCAAGGTGTTTAAATCAATTTGTTTAGCAAAGTATTACCAGATAATGAATAGACAGTGAGTTATACAGCAGAGCTGATGTCCAATTCCTACACCAAAATCTCATCCTGTTTGATTTCTACCCAAAAAAAAACAACCTGCTGATGTCACTTACTATATACACTTTCCTTTTTAAGTCATGGAAATATGAAACTTCATAATTATTAAGTAAAGAACTTCATTTTCCACAGTAAGGAAAAGAAAGTTGGAAGACCAGAACTTATTTATTTAGAATATAATTGACTATTTCTGTTGGAAGGGACCTACAATGATCATCGAGTCCTATTGTCGTACCAATTCAGGGCTGATGAAAAGTTAGAGTATGTTACTAAGGGCATTGTCCAAATGCTTCTTAAATACTGACAGGCTTAGAGCATCGGACACCTCCCTAGGAAACCTGTTTTAGTGTTTGAATATCCTCTCAGTAAATAAATGCTTCCTAATGTCCAGTCTAAATCTCCCCTAGAGTAGCTCTGAACCATTCCCACATGTCCTATCCCGGGATACCAGCAATGAGAGAAGGAGAAGGGATCAGCACTCTGTCTCTACATTCCCTCCTCTGGAAGCTGTACAGAGCCAAAACTCAGATCCCACTGAGGTTTTTTACAATTTGTTTATATAATTTCCCAGAATAATACAAGAATGTTCAAGATGAAATTCAAATGTTCTTGCACATCAATTATATCCTAAAACTCAAACAGAAAACTGAAAGTAGATATCAGACCTAGATTTGAAAATGTAAGCAAACTCCCTTTCCAAATGTGATCAGAAATCAGGAAGAAAACAAGTTTCTTCTACAAGCCTTGTCTGAATTGGTTTGATGACATTGGTTTGTCATCCAAACCATGTCTGAATCCAACTTGGAATACTGCACATTTCCTGTCAGAAAAAAAAAAAACCCACATCATACTTGGGAAGATAGTGGGAAAAAAAAGTCAAAAAATCTAAGTTAACTTTTTCAGCTCCTAACAATCATTATCCTGTGAAAATTAAGATATCCCTGAAACCAATTATTAAGAATAATTGCCATTCATATGGGTAAAGGATTACCAAGTGTCAACAAAGGAGATAAAATAGACAGTTCACTTTAAAAATAGGATTCTTAAATACCTATGTGAGAAAAAAGGACTGATGAGGGTATCTGCTTTGGTACTTTGTAAGAACTAAAGTTTATACCCACATACTTGTACACTTTAAAAACATCCTTTACATTGTCCTATAGTCATTTTTACCACTATTTCTAAAAAAAAAAAAAAAAAACACACCATTAAAAAAATTCTGTTATTGCATGGGCTTTATAAAAAAATACTAATTACTACATACTTGATTACCCTCAATCTTCCAGCAGACAGCACATAAAAGTCTAATATATTTCGTGAACATTTATGATCTGAGAAATTAAGCAGGCTAGCAGAAATATGATTAGAAGACATTATTCTTCCCTCTAGGTAAGAGCACCCGCCAGCAGGGTGCCATTGGGAATGGTTAAGCACTCTCAGCGCTGCAGCAGACACCAACGCAGCCCCCCACCCCTTGCAAGATCAGCCAGAACTCTGTCTGCACTCCTCATTGCAGCAACATGTACACAGCATTCCACAGCACTGGTCTGCAGCCCTCTACCACTCTCCTGAACTTCACCTTCTCCAATGCAATTCACTGAAAAAGGCTTTTCTTGGCCACCAATTGAGTTCCAGCATTTGATTTCCCTAGTACTTGAGTAGCCTTGTGCTTTTATGAAAGCAAGCATTTTAGTGTGCTGGAAGTCATAGATAAAGAGGAATTATTTCTCTTAGGATAAGGATTAAACAGTTAAAAAGAAGACTATTACTTATACAGCTAGTACTCTACAAGTTACCAAAAGCAAACCCACAAACCTCAAAGGATAGTTCACCTTGTTTCAAAGACTAGGCACATCAAAAAAAACATAGCACTTTGTATGCTGTGCACTAATAAAATGTAAATACTTAACAAACTATACTTATTTCATTTCCCTACTCATTTAATTTCATTAAACTACACTTATTTCTGATGATATTGTGTGGTATAGTTAATGCATGCTAATGAACTTCACCACATTATTTAGCACTGGGGTAGAAGACTGTTTTCTGTTTACAGAATTTTGCAGGAGCATATCAAAGACCAGATATCTAAGGTTCACTTAGAAACACTGTCTGTAATAAAAAAGGGCTGAATTATTACACCACTGTAATAATCAGCCTACAGGTAAAAGGCCAAAATCACAGTGTCTCAAAACTTTCAGCTTAAATGCTGGCAGAGTGAACAACATATTGCTGTATTAGATAATTTCATTTTTAAGCTTCCAGTTACCACTTCAGTCAAAAATTCTGTAAAGCAAATTACAAATCAAAACTCACAAAAAAAAATGTATTTCCTGTGATTAGATGGCATTCTATTTTTAACTCTACTGATTAACAGATGGAAGTGGAGTTTTTCTTTCAAAAGTGCTTTAGTCATCATAAAGTACCAACAAAGATGTTAATTAAACACACTTGTCGAACTGAAAAAGAGTGTGATCTCATGTTCATTCTCTGCAGCTATTTTGACAGCTCACTCTGTCAAAATTTCCATTTAGTTATATCAACATATACACGTGTATGTCAGGAGAGGAAAGAAAATGTATCAGGTCATCACCACAACTTGAATCCCTTTATTGTCTTGATAAATATTGGCAATATTAAGTCTACATGAGCATGTCTGTACACATTTCCAGAGTTGTATGTTGTGCTCACCATTTTAAATTCTTTCTGATGTGCAAAATATCTTCATGTTTCAGCCCTCGTACTGTTTGGAAATAACAGCACACATACATAAGTGTGGACATGGCTCCCGTATTTGATCTCCACATAAAAGAACAAATTTTTATTCCTTTGCAATTACTAGTTTACACTGGAAAGGGTGTGTGCTTGTGAAAGAGTAAATGTGTACAGAGGAACCGTATAGCTGTAAGAAGTGTCCTGAGCTGAATGATAACCGATAGCTTGGCATTTCAAGTATTACCATACCTTTATTTTATTTGCCCAACTACTTGACTCATAGAGGGAAAAAAAAATTTAAAAAATTGCAGAAACCTCCACAAGTTTCTACTGAATCAGTTTCTACACTGTATCAGTAAGATTATGTAAATCACATTGCCAGAAGTGAGGTCTTAAAGAAGAGTTTATTAAAGAGAATTAAGTGGGAACGCAGCATCTTCATCAGGTGCTAAATATAGAGAGCATATACCCTTTCTTTAAAGTTATGGCTGAAGGAAATTGTTTCCCCAAGATGAGCCAAGAGTCTGAAACGCATGATGAACAGGAATCTCTGGAGAAGTGAATGGCATTGAAACAGCACTTGAGAAGAACTTGTCTCTTCTACCTTAAAACTACCAGACAGCACTTCATAAGAGATTATTAAAATATTAAAAACTTATACAGGGATGCCTTTCCCTTTATCTGATCCTTCTACTCCAATTGCAAGCTAACTTGATATGAAGAAAACAGTCACTTTCTGCCAATAATCACTGAGGGAGAAAGGACGAACAAGTTCTACACAAACTTCCCTTAAATGTTAAGATTCCTACAGCTAAGGAAACTAATCGGGGATTTGCGATTAGTCTGAGTTCAGAACTTCTTTGATTATGACCCAACACAAATTCACCAAAGCTGTCTTCCTTTTAGGAAGGTACCAACTGATACATTTACCTTGGACTAAGTACCAGACACTTCAGGCGTATGATGACCTCAAAGGTAACCCTTTTCTTATGTCACTTTATTCATGTCATGATTCCATCACATGACGATGACATGATAATGCGATGTGTCACCTGACAGTAGCATTGAAACCTATATAGTATTCTCAAGAAGCTATGAGCTGTTCCTCCCACCACCATCTTAGACAGTTGGAAGTTCTCATCCCCGAGGTAAACCATGTAAGAATGTCAGCACTGTAAACAAATGTGACAGATAGCACATTTCATATGAACCACAAAAAGGAAGGGAAATGGTCTGCCAGATTTCTCAACCTAAAATACTTCTAACACCATACTTGTCTAGGGCTGTGTATGTTAAGCTAATTTTCACTTGCAGTTACACCAAAGCAAATTCAGCCCAAGTCCATTAACCAAATTATTTTAGTCACTGGAAGATGAGTCTGGCTGTATGCACGTGCACATACGTCACAGCATCTATTTCTGAAATGACAGGACAGATCACCTCTGTGGCATTTATATCAGAGCCATGACAAAATGCCTTTCCCAGATGAATAAGTGACAGCAAGAAGGCTGTTTTCAATGGAAAGAGGAAGCCAAGAGCTGGCTTGTTTCCATGGAAACAGTAGCAGCATCAGGCAGAACAGCTGTAGAGGAAAAGGCAGAAGTTAGGGAGGCAGAAATCTTGCTGATTATACCTCTACCACTATGTCAGTACCATCAGAGACCATCTACATTTAAGGTAGACCAAGCCACTTTATATTGAATATGCTATGTATTAAGCTATAATTTCCAATTAAGACTTTTTAAAGCCAGCATGACTGGAGTAAATTAATAAAAATTCTTTACAATTATTTAGCCAGCCCATGTATACATAAAGCTACAGTGTGTATGAAAAACTCTAACAGTGATGCATTAGGATTTTTCTCCTTAGGAACTAATCTTGCTCTTCCTTTAAAAAAGACAGTTCCCACAGGCTAAATGCTTCAAGCAGAATGACTGGTTTTCACCAATTTAATCTAATGGACTCTTTTCCCACCTAAAAATAAATTCAGCACTTTGCTTACCAACACGGCAAAAGGAGTAACTCCTTTGCAGTTTCTTTATCAACTTTTACTGTTTTCTTTGTATCACTTTTAGGCAGAAAGTGCATAAATCAAAAATTATTAAATGGTAAAATCTAAAGTATACTTGCTTTCCTTGTTGAATAAAAGACTAAAGAGTTCCAGTTATAAATTAAAAGGCCTTTGAATTGGTTAGGAAAGCAAATAAACTTTGCTATATACCATTAATCTACAAACATTTATTCTGAGATTAACATATATATCCCCTCTATTCACAATATCCCAAATGTTCCTGGTAGCATTGCTTCCACCAAAAATAAAAACTTTTTTACATCATGAACAGTCAAAGCCCTAAAAATATAACCCACTCCAGTCATGCACCATTGTACATGATGTGTTTCTAGGTGCCTGCAAAAAACATAAGGCACCTAGATAAAGACATATTAGCTTTCATAAGAATGGTCTCCAACATGATTTCTGCAGTTTTAGCCTTTCAAGGGAATCTAGAAAACAATATTTTCTCACTCTCTTATCTCACTCATTCCAGCTGATTCTTCCTATGATCAGCCCCACTGACTGTTCCAAGATGGTGTAGATGTTATGGGACACTGAGAGGAATCTCTGACAATGTAACTTCAGGTAAAGCGTTAGATGTGAACTTTGTTGTCTCCATCCAAAAATGTTCCTCACTTTTTAAGTCCAGCTCCTCATGTCATGAGGAAGCTGTGTAAAATCAGTATTTTTACAAACACTTGCAAGACATAAGTATCTTGCTGTCTAGACTGCAAGACTTGTGGTTTTATTTGCACTTTGGTAAATACTTGCAGCAAACTTTACAAATACTTGCTAATTCCTTTTTATCCTTCCCTGTAAACCAAGCAATTATGCTCTTGCTTGCCTTAAAGACTGGATTTCAAAGGTGTTGTGTGACTTGCCTTCAGCTGTTGGAAATAGTAAGGGTGCTGCAGGCAGTGCCTGCTTGAGTGCCCCGGGCCACGCTGACTGCTGAGCCACCTGACTTCACAGGCACTGTGCCCTTATCCATGAACAGATTTACATTCCTTTCAGAAAGTGAATGATATATAGCTAGGAACTTTGAGAGCCCCAGAGCCATTTTTGAGTTCCTGCACTAAGTAATTGAGTAATCAATCCATAATCCTTGGGAAAAATCAATGACCAATACTAATTACTTCTTTAAACAGCATCATGTTTCAACTATTATTCAAAAGTAAAAGGCTTGAAAAGCTTAATTAACTTGAAATATATCTGAGACAAGCACTAACATTCTAGGTCTTGCTAGGCATCTGCAGACACTCTTTTAAACTCAGCGCTTAATTATGCCTTTTGTACTTTCTTATGAACAATTCAGACACATCTTTGCACTTTACTAAAGCATAGCGAGTACTTTGCACTAATGAGCCATCGCAGGATAGCAAAATCATTCAGTTGCTAACTAGCAAAACTCACAATACACGTCTGATTGATAGGAGAATTGGTGAGGTCTCTTTCTGAGACGCTTAAAGCAACACACAGAAAGATTTAGTTACCCAATGCTTCTCCTCCTGTAACAGTATCTTATAGTGGTAGCTTTCCATATCTACATAATAGCACTATGTCAAATAGCAGTTTGTGAATGATTGCTCTATTAAGCCTGGAGTGAAAGGAGTACCGCTGTACTCTTTCATTTTGGTCTATGAAATCCAGAACCATAAAAAGAAAGCAGAAATAATATCCAGACATAACTCCTGAACTTGAAAAACAAAGAAAAGCGTTGCCAATTTCAAAGCAATTGTACGTACATGTATTCCTGTCTATACTTACAAAAGCCATGTTTAGTAGGTGTTGCCATCTGAACATTAAACTGCCTACACTAAAAGTTGAAATATTTTTCTGGGATCTCAAATAGAGTAAACCTTCTCATCAACAAACAAGTTGCACTATTTATATAACATCACTAGATGGTCTTGCTAGAATAATCTTCTGCATGCACTATCCCCCAGTGGGTTACCATGGCAACTTATATTTGAATTTCTATAAATTTCTATTTTTAGAGATCACAGTTTAGGATAAAGAAAATCACATCTATTAAGTACCATTTCATTAATAGAAAATATACCATTTTTATCATCTTATTGCCCAGAAAAGACATCGCTGAAGTTAAATCAGGCAGTATTGCTAAAAAAATAATTACAACTGTTATTAAGAAAGTTTGCCACTGAGCAGCCTCACTGTAATTTAAGAGGCGTATGAATCAGTAGCTAACACCACGAGGCAAAAATTGACGTTCACAGAGTTTCGTCTTGATTACAGTAAGGCCAGGATTTCACTCAAATGTTTTTAGTTGGTCATTATTTCAGCTGCCACCAAAAAAAAAAAAAAAAAAGTGTATTTGCCAGAATACTCAGAAACATAATGTATTTGTTTCAGGTGGGGGAAAATGTTGAATCGACAGTAAAGTCTCGATTCCAATATAAGATTACTATCACATCAAACTACCATGTTCAAGAGTGCTTACTAAGTGCATGCTTGTTCTTAAATGCTAATCAAGTCCTTAATGTTTTAAAACTTGCTAGCAATTCTCAAAGTTGTCTCTACCTGAAAGATGCAAGTACAAAGTAGCAGCCTTGAAGGAAATGAAAAGGCTGATTTAGACACTGTTGTTACAGCTCAGACACTGCCCTACTCTGGCTGCCTGGGGTTGAAATCAGAATACACCATTTAAAAATCAGATTTGAAGTAATAAAGAGGTAAATACCTTATCTTCTAAGAGATCAATATTGCCATGTCATTATCTTCTGTTATTGTGTTAATTACGGTGTTTATTTTGCAAAGTCAAAATATCTTCACCTGAGCCACGGACCGTTCAGGATAGTCTAGTACAGATGAAAAATTTGGAAAGCAAGTGCCTACAGGTTCTGTCACAGAGTGGGCCGAAGAAGATTGAAAATCCAAGTGACAGCTACGACTCATGTACAACTGCAATCAGTATGCCCACCTCCCTATTTTTCCTGGTATCTTCCATTTACTCTGTGCTCCTCAGTTTCCCAGCAAAGTTGAGCAGAAAGACTCTCTACTGTAAAAGCTACGGATTCAACTCTGTCAGCAACTTTCCACGAAACAGCAGGTGAAAGACAATCTGCAGCATAGTCACCACACGCACTACTGTTTCATCAGGTAATGGACAGACACATTTTCTTTAGAATCTGGACAGTCAAGATGTGAGAAACAAGGGTATGTTACTGATGAGCAAAGACAGACACTTCTGGTCATTTGTCTTCAGAACTGATCCTTTACTAAAACTGTATTTCAAGTATCGGCTGGAGCCAGCTGTCAAGGGAAAACGTACTGGTGGGTAGCCTTCAAAAACATAACGCTGTCACTCAGCAAGTGACAGTAACAACTACGAGGACTTTACTTTCTGTTTAACTTACCTCACTAAGTTCACAGGAGTTGCTAACCTTCACAGAAACTGCGTCAGGCCATAGGGTACCATCCAGGAAGTCCCATAACCACACACTTATGGTCACATCTATGAGTTTGCATTGGGAGATGACACCCACCATAACTGCACTTTCTGCGAGATGACGCTCAGCTCTGAACACTTCATGGGAATCCTGGCAAATATACTGCAAAACACCTAGTACTATTGTATAATCAAATATTTCCAGTAAAAGTTCTTTTGCTTGTATTGCAGGGAGGATTTGCTAGTGGTTGCTTTTCTCATTGTTAAATTCAAGGCAGTGCTGTATATTTCTCTCAAAGGAATTACTATTGTTTCTTTGCTCCAAAGCCCTGGGTTAGAAAGCAAACCCGCATCGCCACTGACAAAAGCAACTAAAAGATGGAACTAAAATCCAGATCCTTAAAGTAGAAAATAATATCTAAATCTAAAAACCTCTGCCCGAGTAATGGAAACTTACTACGATCGTTTACTGCCTTGTACCCATACTTTCAGCCACAGAGCCCATGAGGGTCACCCTGAGAAATCAATGAGGCAGAGCCAGGGTGACCTCCTGTCACACTTACTTTACTGAACTCAGATCACCTCCCAGCACAGACAGAGAAAAGCTGGGAAAGAGCCGAGGCCACGCTCCTGCATCGCTGCCACCACCTTGCCCCAAACAAGGCAGCTGGGGGAGAAATGATGGCCAGCCCCAAACACATCTCCACGCAGGTGCTTGGGAAGGACAAGGGCACCTTGGGGCTGTTCCTGTCCACATTCACACACAAACAGGCCCTCAGCAAGTGCCCCCCCACCCAGGCCACAGAGGTGAGCGCGGCTCCCTCAAGCACACCCCTCAACTCCATGGAGCTCATGACTCCTCCAGGCACAGCTCCTGCAGCCTTCCTAGGGAGGAATGCTGACACAGTGGGACCTCCTTGCCGCCCAGCGCCGCCTGTAGATGCAGAGGGGATGGGCACTGCTGCCCCACAGAGCACTGACATCCCACGGGGGCTGATTATCTCCCCCAACACAGCAGCCCACAGAAGCATCACCTCTGCACGCCCACCCAAGTGGAGTCGCTGTCTCCTCTAGGCGCCCCCACATCTGCCCCCCACTCAGGGGACCCCAGCAGCCCCTTGGCCTCCCTGGCCACCCCGGGACGGATGTGCCAGCCGGCAGCGCTTACCCTGGCAGCTCGTGAGGAGTAGGGGTCCTCAAAGAGTGCCCAGACACGGGGCTGCAGCCGCCGCCAGCGCCCGCCCTTGCCCTCGGCGGTCGCCCCCACGTCCTCGATGCCCAGCCTCTTGGCGGCCAGGTCATCGTCATCGCCGTCGGGAGGTGGTTCGCCTGTCAGCAGGTCGGGTGCCTCGAAGATGTCAAGAGCCTCCTCGGCGTCGCGGTGCTGGCGGTAGGTCATCCAGCAGCAAGGCTCCACGTCGGTCTCGTCGATGCCCCAGAAGGCCAGCTCCTCCTCGAAGAGCGGCCCGCAGACGTCGGCGGGGCAGTGCAGCTTCCCGGTGCGGTAGTAGTTGAGCACATAGGCGAAGACCCCCGGGTGCCGGTCGAAGAAGAACTCGCAGGCGCCGGCGCTGCCCCGGGGGCTGCAGCCGCTGCCGGGCTCCGGGCATCCGCCTGCCGGCGGCGGCGGCGGGTTGGGGGGCGGCGAAGGCTCCTCGCCGCCGGGGGACTCGCCCTGAGACTCCGAGGCGAGCAGGGCCAGGCGAGTCCCCGGCAGGGTCTTCAGGGTGCTGCGGTAGGTCTCGTGCCGCGTGCCCCCCACGTTGAGGATCACCCTCTCGTTGTCCTCGAGCTTCCCCATCGCTCCGGGTCGGACATGACTGGGGAGGGCGCGGGAGGCGGCAGCGGGTATGGCAGGGGACGGGACCGGTCGCTGGGCAGGGGGCAAGCTGGTCGCAGGCAGGTCCGCGGCGGACGAGCTTCTGCCTTAAACGCAAACAGATAGGAGAAATCGAGGAGCCCCCTCCAAGCGTCACCGGGAAGGGGGGAAGAGGGGATGCGCGGAGGGAGCTCCTCTCGATTCCCTGCCGTCACCCGCCTGCCCCAGCCTCCCTCATTCATCCGAACTCCTGCCGCCCCGCACCTCCAGGAGAGAGAGCCGGCGGGGCGGCACTGCCCCGCACCACCCGCCGCCGGGCTCTCCCGCCTGCCCGCCCGCCCCGGGCAATGCTCCGGGCTCGCTCCCCGCTCTCCCTGAAAGCAGGCTACCGA
The DNA here is from genome assembly GCA_013401255.1 of Urocolius indicus. Lineage (NCBI taxonomy): Eukaryota > Metazoa > Chordata > Aves > Coliiformes > Coliidae > Urocolius > Urocolius indicus. The sequence continues at coordinate 466,163 of WBNH01003627.1, read as the reverse complement.
AATGGCACGGCTGCTGCTCCCGCGTACGGATCCGCTGCCGTCCCCACCCCCTTCTCCCTCGCGGGGCTGCATGAACCGAGCTGATGGAATAGAAAGTGTGTGGTTAATTATTTAATGGGCATCTATCTTTTACTGTGCTAACATCTTAACGAGAAGGGGAAAAAAAAATATTAGAGGTTTGTCTCTTCTCCACCCCCCCCCCCTCCCAATTTTGTGAGGGAGGGATTGCTTTTGGGAAAGAAATACCATGCCACTCAGTGAGCTCAGGCAGCAGGCACACCCTTTGAAAAGCTGTCTGGAGCTCGACTCGCTACTTTCCCAGCCAAATCATGAAGACGAGCGCGCATCTCGTGGAAAAGCCGGTGAAGCCGGCGTCACGCTGCCGTGGCTTTCTCCACAATCCCTCCCTCCCACCCGCCAGCCCCTATGCCTCCCGACCCCTACCTTTGCTGGAGGAGGGTTACGGTTTGCCTGAGCAGCTCCTCTTCTCAGCCGGGCTCCGGACGTGCGCGGCGGCGGACGCCGCTTCCCGGTCGCCCTCCGTCCCTCCCTGCCAGGCGAGAACTACTTGTTGTTGGGTCTGGTGTTTGTTTTTCTCCGCGTTCAGGTGGTTATTTTACATCCCTCCATGCTCGACTCCGACAGGCGTAAGAGAGGCTCCTGCCCCCCGCTCGGAGCTCCCGCTGCGTTCATCTCACGGGGGAGCGGCGGCCCCTCGCCCTTGCCCACGGGGCTGCCCGCCGGCTGGGCGGGCGGGGCGCGGGGCCATGGGCACCGGGCCGGGGCACCTCGGCGACCGGCGCTGCCCGGAGCCCAGCGCCTCCGCGGCAAGACGAGCCCAAAGGTGAAAACGCACCTCATTTGGGGCTGAAGCTCCTCCCCCGAGGCGGGGACACGGGAGCCGTCCCTCTGTACCTCTCCAGCCCCACATTGCCAGCCCTGTGGGGCGGGGGGAGGCGACAGCAAAAACAAATACCACATCACTCCTAAAAAAAGCAGCGCTGCCTCCGCTCCTGCAACATGTAAATTTGGTTCACTTAAGGAAAACACGCGGGAAGGGATCGAGGCTGAGAATAGCTGCTTTTTGGTTTCTTTTCCGAAGGAATGCAGGGAAAGCAGCGCCTATCTACAGGTGACTGCAGAGAGTGACTGCTCAGCCCCCTGGGAGAGGAATTGCACCCGGTAGCCTTGAGCACCGGGGTTATCCGGTGCCCACGGCCCCGGCCCGCGGGCAGGAGATGCGCAGTGTGTACCCACAGCCAGCCCCAGCACAGAGAAGCAGCTGGGGGATCCCCGACCTCTGGGCGTCTAGAAGGAATGCTGAAGGAAAGGGGCTCGAGCTTCTGTGACAGCAGTGAAAAAACAGATGCAGTGCAGTGGGTACACTTCATACGCAGTAGACTTCATATAGCGGAGGTTGAGGCAGAGGCAAGGGTTGGAAGTTAGGAGTCCCCAGTAATAAGTTTGGGACTTAAAAGTTGGTAGCCCAATACCTGTGCCAAAGTCTCTGCCTCCAAGCCAGCTAAGTTATTTTCTACAGTCCATTTGGCTGACACCTGGTTTCAGCAGGGCTGGCCAAAGGGTAAGAAGCTTCCAGCCCCAGAGAGAAGGCAGACAAAATGAGAGGTGATCTTCTTGCCGCTTCCTCAAAAGAAAAATCTTCCTGCACACCAAGGGTATTCTCTGTCAAGAAGTACAGTCAGAACCTTTGGCCAGACACTTGCTGGCATTAGGGAGGCAAAGCTCTGCTCTCAGTGATGCTCAGAGAACATTATGTTTAGACCAGATTGCTTTAACCCCTATCTGTCTGTCTGAGGCATCCATGATGTAAACAAAGAGTCCCAAAACAGCAGCAACTTTAAGAAACAAGTTTCAAAGTTTTCTCTCAAGATGTACATTTTGTAGTTTCTAAAAAAAAAAAAAAAAAAAAAGCAAAAAAAAAAACAACCAAAAAAACAAAAAGGTAAAATATATCCTGCCAAAGCAGATACAATCACTGAGAATTCCCAGGAGCTAAAATTAATATTCGATTACATAGCTGTAAATCAAATGGAAAGGACTCACTCAACCTAAAACCAAAGTAATTCTGTTCATACCATACTCCCTTTTCTTGGCAGAGGGGATTTCTCTGAAAATGGGGCATAGAAAAGGAGGGAATAAGACAAAATGAATATTCATTGTCTTCTCCCTGACATGCAGGAGGTTTCTGGAGAAATGCAACATATTCAAGTTCTGCATGATTCATCCATTATGGAAAACCATGGGGTGGCAGTAGCTGCCAAAACACTAGACAAACTATCATTGTAAAATACCAGGACTTCCCTCTGAATTGTCACTGTCTGTTCAAGTCCCATGTCTGTGCTCAAATTACAAGACAAGCACTCTTCACAAAAAAAAAAAACAAACAACAAACCATCACCAAAAAAAACACCAAAACAATAAAATTAAACACAAATCCCCTATCTCCTATCCCTCAAAAACCCAAAACTCCTCAACTCACCCAACAGCCTAAGAAACCAAAGACTAACAAAGATGACATCTCATAAACAAAAACTTTACAGTCATACTCTGTAAAGCCAATGACATGAACAAGGCAATGTATTACAAGAAATCTGTTTAGGCTTCAGACGTCTTAAGCAAATAAGGGGTTTTTTTATTGCATGGGGAAGATTATGCCATGGAAATAATTTTTCCAGCTGGTAAGAAGAGGAAGGATCTCTTCCAGAAAATAATAGCCCTTCAATCACGTCAAACTGTCCACATTCTACATTATATCTGCTACTAAATATAATGCTATTAATTTCTCTGTGTGTCACCCTTCCTTGTACTTTTAGCATGTGGCAGACTTCTCAATAAAGGATGAAACTGTATTAGACATTGACTTTCCAGAGCTGACATTTTCTTGAATGACAGTGTTCTTCATAGGCAGCTGTAGTAACATTTACGAATTAATTTCCCCCCTACAGGAGATTGAACTGAATTTTTGCACTCCTTAGGGTTTACAATAAATATGCAAGAATGAGACATATGTAGGAGAGAGCAATGTGCCTCCTGAGCAAGTCTTGCCATGAAATTTATCTGCAAATAGTAAAAAAAAAAAAAAAAAAAAAAAAAAACAAACAAAACAAACTACTAACACTCTTAAACGTATTTATGTGAATGTTAAGTGGAAACATTTCTGTATCTCAGGATTTGGAAGTGGAGTTGATGAACTGGGTGTCACTGAGCAGCGCACAATGAATTTTCCCTGGTGGATAGATGTGATGAAAGGAAAGGCCCTATGTTATTGTTTTACAAAACAACACAAAGCAATAAAATTATATGTGAAAACCACTGTCAGAAACACAAGCCAAATGAGCATTTTGCTTACTACAAGCAATCCTTCTTCTTGCAAGCTTGAGTACTGCAATGCGAAGTCATTAGGTTACCAGCTGTCTAACAATAAAAGAGTAATTGGAAAAAAGAAGGACTTGTGGAAAAGAAAAACAAATCTGAGGACAAATGCAGTGTGCCCCAGTTACAGCCATGCTCTGAATCTAGAGCTCTAGAAGACCTCTATGCCATTTGAATAGGTTGTTCCTGGGAAGGTTAACCTGCCCAGCTACCATTTTTCTTCCTGAGGAGAACATGAGAGGCAGAAGACACAGTTTTTCTAGTGCAGGTCACTCATCCATATTTTTCATATAATGTTGTAATTGGGAAAGAAAAAAAAATCAATTTTATAATGGAAAATTATAATTGAAGACAGTGCAATGCAGTCAAAATATGATCAATTTATATCTGTTCATGATTAAGTGAATTAATTCTTTTAAATCTCCACTGTCATTAACATTTTATTAAGCTTCTACTTGTTTCTTTTACATATTTGTCTGTTCTCCATTATTATTTATAATCATATCTACTATTTTCAATTACATGTACTAATTCATTACAGACCTTGCAGAACATGACAGCCACATTATACTGAAGTACATTGATAATAAGTCAGAATTCTACTCTGAAATAGCAGGAAAAGGATTAGTAGGTTAAGTAAATGTCTGTGAAATACAACTGTAAGGAGCCACAGTGTAGTTAGATTGGACAAGGCTGGAAACCAAGCCAGCAGAAAGTTTATTTCAAAAAAAGTTATTTTCAAATTCCAAAGTACAATTGTCTTTTTAGTTAATGCAGTTGAAATATAAGTTTGGTTTTATCCATAACACAGAATCAGTTAAAAAAAAAAAAAGGTCTTGCTGTAGAAACATATATGTGAAACTAAGGTTGGACAAGGTAGATGCACAAAACATGAAAGCTGTCATGAAGTCAGTCTACTCTTAGTCCCAGAGAAACAAGCAGCGCTATGAGGTGCTGCATACAGATGGGTGCTACATATCCCCAACCCCAGATCTTCAATCCTTTGTAAAATTCTGGCGTTTCTCATCCAGACATGAAAAACTGGAAAAGTTCCTTTCATGTTGTATTTATGCAGGAAAGAAAAACTAGAGAACTCAAGATTGAGGTCTCCTGAGAAGACATATGACACAGTAATAAAAACAGGTGAGCACTAATTGCATTGCCTAAATAGTAATCTGTAGCACAATCCATGCTACATGGTTAATTCATTACCTTCCCTGGTAATGGGGAAGGGATACATACATTAAAATACATTAATACATACATTTGTATACAGTAAAATAGGCTTTAAGATTCTATTTTCAAAAGAAAGCAGTGTTGGGAAGTGTGAAGCAACATCACTGTAGGGCTGTGACTGGATCACCAGGCCACTTTGTGCCAATTCCAGTTGCAGCTCAATGTCATACTCAACTCCTGTCTCAGCTCCGAGCCCAACAGTTGAACTTTTCCTTGGAAATCCACATTTCTTTCTGCTGCAAGTTGAGACCTTGGAGCATGTCAACCTATATGTTCTTATTTTATTCTTCATTCTCCTGTCCTCCCATAGGTGCTCAAAACAAGCTTCTGAAGCTATACCGTTGCTCTGGCCTTTCTAAGTTGCCAGTTCAGTGCAGAATCTGTCCATTCCTAGGGGGCTGAGGTGGAGCTGGACTCCTTCCACAGTGTGTCCTCATATTCTTCCCCTCAGAGGAACACAAGCCTGTCACATTCAATGTCCCAACTCTCCTCAGAGATGTCCTCTTTCTCATCTCTTTTCTGCACCTTTCCCAATTTAGGTCTGCCCTTCTCTGTTTCCCAAAGCTTTCCTTAGCACTGGGGAAAGGAAAACCTTCATAGCATTTTCTCTGCAGCAAAACACAGTCTTTCAAATGCATTCATATCAACTAAGCATACTGGGTGAAAACAGCAAGGTTTGGGCAGCAGGACTGTAGAGTGCCCACAGCAAGGTGACTGTGAGCTGCCCAGTACTGGTCTCATCCATTTCCAGCTGTCTCTGCCCCATTGTGCCGATCTGTGAGCTACCTCCAGCCCTCCAGAGCCTCAGCTGGCCAGGAGACCCAGTGCTTCCCTAACATGTAAAATAAATAAAGTGACAATTCCCTCAAAACTGGTTTGCCCATGATGCTACAAGAACACACATACGATGCAAGTGGAGCCATTCCAATCAATCACCTCCTCCAACCAGACTCTCAAACCCCCAGACCCAAAGTACCTGCTGTCACAGGGGGGAAAGCCTTAGAAACTATCATCTTCTGCTTTCAGTTCCACAATTTGTTGAAATCAGGAGTGGGTCCCACACACCCTTAGCCCAAGACAACCCCAGAACCTCTTCCTAGCCACTGCCTTTTTAATTCATAACCCAAGAGTGCCCTTTGGCTCCCTCCAGTTACTAATGTTGGAGGTATTGACAATGGAAGGTGGTGGAAAGAAGGATTACTCACCTGTTTCTGCTGCAATTCAAGTCGCTTTGTCAGTGCTGATTCATATTTTTGGGATGCAGGTTTTCTCAAGAGATTTAGGATATCACATTCCACTTATAAAAGGAGACATTGCCTTAGGCTCTGTCCATACTTAAAATTCTTAGTGCCCAATGCTGAAATAGTTGGAATGAATTTTTGATCTGAAAATTTGCTTCAACTCCAGTTAAAGGTCAGCGATGCATCTTTCTCATTCATGACTCGCCAGCACATGATGCAACTTCTGAGGGACTGTTACCTGCCATCGACTCGTGGCTTTGTAAAGAAGGCTGGGTTAGAACAACACAGAGCTCCTCAACAAGCATTTACTCTTTAGTTCAGATAGGATGTAAATGCCTGGGCTGAGCTTCTTTGAGGTGCCCTGAATACTTACAGACACTGAAAGAAACTTTGGAATCACCTAGTCAAACATATAGAGTCCTGAGTGGCAGGGAAATGAATGCAATACCTCCACACTAGTTACAGCTCTTGGGTATGAGCATCCATCCTCAAAAAGGGTAAATCTTTCAATTTGTAATCAGAAAGTGCAGAGGGATGGAAAAATAGGGAAAGGCCCAGGCCACGTATCATGTCTTAGAGCATAGCTAGAGCGCCAGCAGGGATAATGGAGCCTCCACTGCCCTTACTTCTTCCTGTCACAACTTCTGCTTCTAAGCCTCATTAAAATTTTGGGATACATCATTCCTAACAATTCTGCAATTTTCTGTTCTTTATGCATCAACATATCAATAACAAAACTTTGTGTCAGCATAATGAGGACCTCATCTTGTTGCAAGTCTTGAACACTTCCATAATATAAATAATCAGCAATCACTTAGAGGATGCAGAACAAATAGTTTTCTTCAGCTACATACAGAAGAGCATGTCCTGAAAGAACTAAAACTGTCAAAGTGCCTTATCTAGTTTATCAGTCTTTTCAGGAGAAAAATAAAACTAAACAACGCAACAAAAACCCCCACAACAACATACACACAGATCTCTGACATAGTTTGCTCTGAAATATCTGTCTTTTTAATTTCATTGGCAAAGCCAATTTACAGGAGCACTGTACAAGTACCACTAAACAACCTTACAAAGAAACTTAAAGCAATCCTTAGTTTCCAAGTCTGAAGTCATCAAATGGAGTTGGACATAATTTGACTTCTCAGGAGGAGGGAGAGACCTTTACATTTTTATTTTTGTAAATTATATTGTCTATCATTCAGCACACACTCTATCTACTACCTCAACTGATATTCACTGTTATTGAACAACTAGTCTGTGTTTTTAAAATAATAGATCCACTTACTAAAATTCTCTGGGAGCAGTTCTATGTTTCACTTAACGCTACCTTTTGCTGATCTTCTGCTAAAATCAGTTCAATCTGATACATAACCCATATACGATGGTGATTTATTTGAGGAAGTCAGCAAACCCTCCTCCACATGCCATTAAAATCAATGAAAACACGCTAAATGGACTGCAAGGATTTTCAGATGACTGGCATTGTTCCACCTAGTTTCTGCATTCCATCAGAGTTTAACTGGAAACCTATCTCATCTATCATTTACCTCCTCTCTGTGACTAACATACTCCATGATTTTCATTATTTTTTAGTGAGAGCTCACAACACACATACTCCAAGAAGGCAAGAGTTCTGCTTTAACAGGTTATCTTCTGAAAATGTTTGGACTGGTGATCTCTGACGCACCCCTGATGTTACAGTCATTTAATTGGCCACTCTAACAGTGTATAGAAGATACTTTTGTAACAGTAGTTGATTCTCTGCTGTTGGTTCTCTACTATTCAAAGTTTAATAATCATGTTTTTCAATGGTTTAGTCCACCCATCAAGTAGCTATAGTTTACCTGTCAGAAAGAAAACTCTTAGATTGCAAGTGACACAAGTCTCCCACAGAGCCTTCCTGACCGAGGCAGGCAGATTTAAAATCAGATGCCTTAGCTATGCAGGAAGCAAAGAGGTTTCTTCATAGTGTCTGCAGTTTCATATAGCAGACCTAATCTCAGTGTATGCAAGCTTGATTAATTTTGACTGCCTCCATTCAGCTGCAGTCAAGTTTTTCTCTCCTAGTTTTTTTTTCATGCTACTTTGCAGACAAGATTGCCCAAATCTGGACTGAGCTGTCTACTGCCATGGAAACAGAACAGTATTCTCAAGAGATAAACATTGCATCTACTCTGCTTGTGCTTCTGTCTTGCTTGCAAAAGTTAGAGGTTCTGGCACAGATTTCTGCTATAACGGGTAAACTGGACCATTACCCTACCTGACAGGGGAGAGCCAGATGCGAAATACTAGATCTGTGGCAGGGAGTATCATCAGCATTTCCTCCTCAGAGGCAAGGTGCCAGTGAGCCTTACAAAGCTGTGCAAGGTCATGCTGAGGTAGAGAAGTCTCATCAGAAACTAACTCTCTGTTAGAAGCCCATCTCAGCATAAGGAAAATAGTACAAGGCTGGAAGACTGCAAGTTGATTTCTTGAGTCTCTGCATGCCTTTGAGCAAGTCAGCTTACATACTTAAGCACAGAGTAAAACCACATTGGTCACATGGAATGTTCCATTCAGTTGTCAAAGAACATGTAAAGTCCATGCTAATCTTGTAAACTTTTTGGCAACATTTGGCACCCTTGAGATCTTTCCCCAGATTGTTTTTAACTGTAGCTCTCGGGGCGGGGCGGGGGGGTGGTGGTGGTTTGGAGCAACAAAGGGGAAGGACCAGGTCAGGGGCTGCTGTTGCTGCAGATGCTGCTACAGGGCACCCTCGCTGAGCACACCACCTGGGTCAGGAAAAACAGTTACAACACAGTCAACAGGAAACCAGCCTCTGTGCATATACTTGCCCTCGGCATATGGGGTGAAAACGGAGTTGTGGAGAGATGTGTCTGGCACCAAGCAAACAGCATCAACAGTCCTGTCTAAAGCCTTGTTGTACCTTTTGCAGTAAGAGCTCAGGACAGAGAAAGTTGTTAGGTCCTGGACCCATCTGGTCTGCCAAACCACAGAAACTGCAGTATAGATTGATTTTTATCATCTATGTCCTATATGAAGAGCAAATACTCTCCTAAATTTGCTAGTCAGTTCAGCTATAATAATTCCCCTAAGCTTTTACGTATTCAACAAGAGAAAGACACATGTCTCTAAGGGTCTGAAAGACACTGCTTTTCTGCAGAATAAGCAGACAGCCAAAAGACTGTAGCAGCACAGCAAAGGTGCCTAAAGCAGCTGCCTAAAGTTAAGCAGTGCCCTCCTCCCTGTGACTAACCGAGACCTGGCCACAACAATCATCTCTGTTTCGTGAGATTGTGTTGCTGTAACACCTTCTTCAGCCTCTACACCTTGAAAGCATGCAGGCTAAAATGACCTGAGAGTTTTCTACCCTTCTTGTTTTCACTTGAAGATGACATCACACGTGCCACTGTGTGGGTACAAGCTTACTGCCAACCTCTCTTGGGAATTCAAGGCCTTCCTTGGGAATTTAGGACATCAGGTTTATAACCTTCATCCCTCTACGTAGCTTGCAATTCAGCAGTTAGGAGAACTGGCAGAGAGAAGTCAGTTTGCCATTGCCATAGCAAGGAACAACAATTACATCTGCAAGACAGCCACTGGCAAGGCTTGCTGCCACTTTGTTATGCTCAGGTTCTTGTCTGTTTTTTTCTCAGGACAGAGGTTAGCAACATCAACACAGACACAAAAACACCACCACCAAAATCTTTCCTTTTGTATTCTTTAGTAAATGTTGACTGTCAAAATGGAAGAATTCACATATCATTTTTTACACTCTGAAGCTTAGACAGTTTCAGCATTGAAAGGAGAGGCACAGTGGAACACAAAATGCAAAAAGAGATGCTTTGAGAGCAGAGCAGCCATCTTAAACATACCTTTAAGCTTCTTCCACTACCATGATGGAAGGACTGCTGCTCACCCAGAAAAGGAAGCTCTAGTTTAAAAACTAGCAGTATCACAATGTGGTTATTACACTAGTCTTGGGAAAAAAAGACCACTACTTGTGAAGTTAATTTACATTTTTAAATAACTCCTTGGCTTAAGCTTTTAATATTCATTTTTAAAATTGCTTAGGAGGTTCCATATGTCATCTCCCATCCTACAGCCATACGGCCTTTTCCTTAGGCAAAACATATTCTAGAATAATGTATTCAAGAATTTGTGTTCCAGCCTAATGGTCACAAGCTGGAACACAAAAAGTTCCACTTAAACATAAGGAAAAACTTCTTTCCTGTTCAGGTGAGAGAGCCCTGGCACAGGTTGCCCAGGGAGGTTGTAGAGACTCCTTCTCTGGAGGTCTTCAAAACACTCCTGGACATGTTCCTGTGTGACCTGATTTGTGTGAATCTGCTTTAGCAGGGAGTTGGACTGGATGATTTCTAGAGTTCCCTTCCAACCCCCACTATTCTGTGACTCTAATAATACAGACAGACAAAAAGGCCTGCAGTCAGTTGTTTCTCCTAAAGACACCATGTCCTGTTTTGGGAACAGGAGATTCAAGTTCACAGTACAGAACTGATGCACTTCCAGATACAAAGACAAGTCCCTGGCCTCTGCTTACATTTTATTAGGTAGTTAAATTGACATCTACCACACCAGTTTTTGTTTGATGCTCTGAACATCTGCTATCAGGATAGATATTAGGAGCTGGCAATTGAAACTCAGTCTAACCTGAACCTGTTATGTTGTTGTCACTCTGGGTTGGTTTTTTAAGTGTCAGAACCATCATTTTCCACCCTTAAACTGCTTGTAGATATGAATGCATGCTCTACGTTAACTGCTGGCATCAAATACTCTCTACAGCCCAAGAGAATAAGTTAATCTAACAAGTTATCAAAAATGCTGTCTTTGAAGTAAGATTGCTAAGGAACAGTTTGAAGTCCATGATTATCTGGAACTAATATGGATACTGTTTTTACCACCCCTTTGATTTTAGTGAGAGAAAGCTGCAATTAAGCAAAAAAAAAAAAATCTTAACAAGTTAGTTACCTTGAGGTAATCTTGACTAGCATCTAAAGCAACCATGTGGTCTGCTCCTTCAGGGTGAAAGGCAGTTCATAATGTTATGTATTATTCATCATGGTTAATTCACTGGAGAGGAGAGGGAAAGCACTGCAGAAATTAATACAGTAGTAAGTTCATGAGAGGGATGAAGAAAAATCTCACCAAGTAACAATGCTCCTTCACTGTGTTCACTGAACAAAACCTTTCAGTTCACCAGGTTAGAGACAGCCTAATTTAAGTAAAAGAAGGAAAAACAGCAGCAGGAAATAAGTCCTACATCTTAAGCATTGTTAAGAGAAACAAAGTTTACGTTGGGAATTACATAAAGCAACTGTAGGCTGTAGTTGGTCTACTTGCATTTCTATGCATTAGTAGCAGGGATTAGAATCTAATAAATGCATATAAGAATCTAATAAAGATATGTTTCAGCTGAGACAAAAGATTTTCTATATGACATCAAAAATAAGCCATGATAAAACCTATTCTAATAAATACCTGCATGTATTATATTACATTAATTGTGTAAGAGACCATTTACCTACAGTATCTGAAAAGAGCTGCTGTTTAACACCTTACATTCCATTTCAACTTGTCTTCCCCATTCCCTCTTCTCTTAAAAATAAAAAAATAAACACCCCCTAATATTTGGATCTTCTTTATTTGCCATTATATGATTCCATGTTGATACTGTGGATTTAACTGACATATATCCTACAAGGAAAACTAGGAAGGAGAAATAATACTTCCATTCTGAGGTAAAGCTGATGAGAGCATGCTAGCAACATGAAAAGATGTGAAGGGAAGCACAAAGCTCTCACACAACTGAGGCACTCAAGGCCAGGTTTTCCAGCAGAAGTATCTCCCTGTATCTCTTAATGTACCAGAACTTTACTGTTCCTCAGGTAAAATTATGCATCAAAAACAGTTCGAGATGAAAATGAGTGGGTTAAAACACACCACAACCTCAACAATATTTAAGAACATTAGGTTGCTGGAAAAATAAAAAAGGAAAGGAAAAAGGGGAAAAAAAAGAAGATGAAAAGAGAGGGGAGAGGGATACTGACAAAACCTGTATGACAGGTTCTTTGCTGGCAAGAACTTAATCAGAGCCTTGTGCCTAGTGTAGAGTGTTGCATTCAGCACAAGAAAGGCACCAACTGGCACTTAAGAGAGAATAATGAGAGTGGACTAGTAACATCCTTTTCCTTAGCAGACCAGATCAAAGGGGAAGTAGTAATAGTTTTCAAAGCTGTTGCATAAAGAAAGGATGGGAGAGCAGAAACAGTAATCAGCTTAAACTCTAGCAAGAAAGATTCAGATTAATCACTAGAGAACTTCTTCTAACATGAAGTGCAGTGAAGCAATGGAACGGATTACCTGGGAATATGGTGGGGTCTCCATCACAGATTAGAAGGCTGGGAACACACACTGTTTTTTCCAGATAATATAGGATAGTGGTGTACACAGCCTCATGAAATCTCCATCAAACTGATTTCTTCTGACTGTATTTACACTGACGTATACTATCAGGTGGCTTTTCTTCATGGCTGGCATTCCAACAAGAAGAGTCATCACATCTACACTTTGCTTTTATCTGCCCCATCTCCTGTCCTCTCCCCTAGGGATTTTTGTTGCTGGATGTTACTTTGGATTTTGAATTGTTTCAGGAAAGTCTTTAGTGTTATGGCTGTTACTGAAGAAGATCATTTCCAAGAAGGATGCTCCCAAAAGAAGAGAGTTTGGATGCATATCAAGATAAAATTGGAAAGAGAACGTACAAATCTCATAGTCTGAAACAAGGGGTAAGGTATCAGAAAAGAAACACAGGAAACATGTAGGATTAATTATCTGGCACTGACAACTGATTCCCTTCTCACAGTATCCATTTTAATAAATTTTTTGAGTGCTTATTTCCCTATGGTTACTCAGATTTATGCAACAATAATAACTAGAATGAATGTTTCTCAAAAGCATATTAAACCCATAAACCTCAAAAATCTTATAACTTGGTTTAAACTGTGTTGCTAAATTGAGCATTTCCAAAACACTGTTTTTAAAGATTTGGGTTTTTTTAAAAGTGAAAGTGTTAGCATTTTTTTAACCTCTGTTGCTGTTCCCTCAGTCATGAAACACTGAGAAAAGAGAAGAATTCTAGAATGTTTAATGGATGAAAACAACTGCAGTGTTCACAACCAAAAGCAGCAGTTAATCACTAGCATCTGCAAGGCAAATACTATCATCAGAAGGAATTACTACAGGGGAATAATTTTACAAGTGAGAGTGCAGGATTTAATTCACACCAAGACAAGCTGTAGGATCCCAGAATTAGTCATACGAGTCATTAAACATTCACTTCCTTGACAGAGATTGTTAAGAGGGAACATTGCTTTAAGATACACCCCGAAACTGCTATTTTAGCTTCCACTGATTTTAACCTGTGCTTCGCTATAATGGCCTGGGGTTTCCCCACATAGTGTGTGTAAAGCACTTTAAGCATGCTCCTATGGCACCCTCCTCCCAAAGCAAGTTTTGTGAGGCTTGGCCAAAACTCTCAAAAACATGAACACGAGCAGATTTAACAAGAACCCCCCAAGAAATGAGATTGATCCCATCCATGGAGCAGCATCATTTTGAACTTGAGTTAATCAGCTCCTGCTGACAAATTATAACCTAATTCTCTCTATTTCTGTCCAGACTCAGCCCTGCTAGACAGTACCAAGAGGCTGACATTTTGAAAAGTTTCTGTAAAGACCACCTTTGCCATGAGAGCAAAGCTAGCTCAACCAAGGCACATTGGTAGGTAGTTAAATGCCTGCAAGAGATCTCCTCTTCACAGATATCTCCCAACAAGGTTATAAGAGGAGCTCGCCACTGCAACAGGTATCAGAGAGCCCAGCCACAAGGTGGGCAGACATTGGCACAGGGATCAAAGCAGCCACCTTCACTTCTCCCAGACACACCTTTTCCAGAGTTTCTCAGTCCTCTCCTCCTAAAACTGGACAAGGGAGTGGAGGGGAGTGACAGCAAGAGGTCAAAATGTTACACAAATTGTAAAAGATAAAAGGGAAATTTTGTTTTTAACATAGGTCAGGGTGTCATACATTTCAGGAACTAGATGAACATTAACCTGACCACGTATTCAATGGTCAGCAAGTGCCACACAATGATGGAGGACCATGGGAGGAGTTTGGATGAGAACCAAACAGCGAATGAACTTTTAGAGCTCCTTTGGGGGGCAACACTCATGAATGACCACCAGAGACCACCAAAGACTCTCTCAGAGCATGTGCAGTAGCCATTTAGAATAACATATTATAACCATATGCAAAGATTTGACCAATCACGTCATAAGTAATAATATATATGCATGGTATGTTAATGCTTCTATGTCTAAGTGCTGCAGAGAAAGCCCCGTTGGTGCCTTTGATTCGTGGAATTGCCAGCACCCAGGACTGCACAAACCTGAAAGAAATGAGCAATGTTTCTCTCAAGTGTGTGATTATCGAGGAAGTGCACACTGGGCAATGAATCTGCTTTTTAAAGAACAGTTTTGGCCACTCAGATGAGACTGCCATGAAGCCTTGCCCACATATGGTTGCCGGTCAGTAAAAGCCGCTCTTCAGACTCCAGCATTTACCAGTCTATTGTTCTGTGACTCCAGAAGCCCTCTCCCCATCTGGAGCAGATCAGCAACTCAAAAGGGCAGCACCTGATATAGAGACATTGCAAGGAGAGGTGTAATAAATTAAACAGTATTTTTTCATGCACGTTTGGACAGTGATGGCTGGACTGCATAAAAGCATGCATAAAAATGTTCTTTTGGATAAAAATATTAGAGCAGGACAAGGGGCAGCACAGTCTGCAGAGCCTCCCATTTTTTTCCATTAGGATGCATCCTGAAACACTATAATAAGTTTGATGGGGATGTCCTAATTAAAGTAAAATTACAAAGGTAGTGCCAACAACACTGCCCAATGTATCAATTAGAAAATGGTATTTAAAAAACAAAGAGCCCTAAAAACAGAACTTAATATTATTTTGCTGGAGAACTGAAAAAAATAGGATGAAATAGCCTACTGTGGACATGGTTTCTGCAGTATTTTATACACAAAATTGGAATCTATGTGCTAAATGAGAAGAAAAGGCAAAAGGATAATACTAAATTACAATTAGCACTGCTTTGTTTGTAAAAACACTGTATTGCACTTAAATAAGAGAGAGTTTGTTTTGAAAAAGATGAAAAAAACCTCAGCAAATGAATTATTACTATGTAACAGAATAATTGGACATATAACCACCATAAAGGAGATGGTCAAGAACAAATATGAAAACCTCAAGGAAGAATTTTAGCTGCAACAATTGTAAGTAATTTAACTGAAGGTGACTGCAAAGCCAGTCTCTGCACCACCCTGCCCTCTGCTTTTCCCACTGTTTTCACAGCCAGTCAGTGCGTGTGCGTGCATGTGTGTGCGTGAAATCATTCAAGCCCCTCCTTCTAGTGCTGTATGTGTGAGGAAATCAATGTCTGAGTTAAAGAAAAATGTGGATCAATGTGTATCATTATTTTCAAGATATAATTCATCTTGAGTCTATGTTAACCTGTCATTAAGGGTTCTCTCCAAAGAGAAAAGAATGTGGAATTAACCCTACAAGCAGGGGCAAATTGCACAGTTTGACCTCAGGCTGATTCTAATCAGGATTATAATAAACAAGCAGAGATAATTGCTAAACAGTGGTTAGAAAGCTGAAATATGTAATTAAAGTTGGTGAAGAGATTAGAATAAATTGAACTAAAGTATAAAGATGTAGACAGAGGCTAGAGGAACACCTCAGCAACCACAGGGAAAGATTGCAACAGGCTTTATTGATGTATAGAGGAACAATTCCCCAGAATTTTTACAATGAGTTAATGAGTATGTTTGTAAACAGTGGACTCATCTCCAAATATCCAATTGCCAGCATCAGGTGAGTTCAACTAGGAACTCTGGAGACAAGGGATGTCAAGTAGTACTATTCTTGTAAAACATGTAGATGATTTGTTATTTAATATCAAGATAAAGACTGCTTAAGAGACACTGTTTGTTTATGTACTGCTTTAGCAGGAAAAAGGTCACTGCACATCTTCTTCCAAGCTTCAACTGATTTAAACCCAGAGGATGAGGCTAACAAAGTAACATTTACCACTTTGTTTCGGGTCTGTCAGCAGCAGATATTAGAAGAAAACTACAAAAAGTAGATGGTATATCAGGAATGATCATATCTCAACTGATTGAAATTGCTTATAAAGGGCATAATAACAGGGAAGAATTGGAAAAGAAAAACAGAAAGAATAATTGAAGGGTCAGAAACAGAAGGCTGCTATTGTAGCAGCAGCTTTTACAGAAGTACAGGTATATTCTCCAGGGGAAGGGTTTCTCCTAGAATATGAGGATGTGGAAGGAGACAGAGAATAGAAGGAAAAGTTAAAAATAGAACCCCTTTAGGAACAGACCAATGTGAAATCTGCAAAGAAAAGGGACACTGGACGAGTGTCCAAAGAATAGATCAAATTGTCCATGCTCTCCCATCCCTGTCCCCAAAGCAGGTTTATTAATGATCAGGATGGAAGATTCTGATTGGCAGGGACTAGGGGCTGAGAAATTCATTTCCCCAGCCGAATCCCTGATGGCAATCTTGCTGGGGAAATGAAACAACTGATTTTTTAGTAGACATAGGTCCTACATATTCAGTATTAAACATTCGTTAAGGAACAATTAGTAAATTCTCTAACTCAGTAATTGGGAAAACGAGAAATTAGACCCCTTTTTTGACCTATTGAGTGTGAAATTGGAAATAAAGTATTAACACATTAATTTTTCTATATGCTAGAATGGCCATTACCTCTAATGGGAAGGGATGTGTTGAATAAGTTCAAATAACATTTAAACAAAACAAAGTTCAAGTACGTTTTCCCCTAAACAAGGCACAGAAGGCACAAGTGTGCACGTTACAGGAAACTTCAGAGTTCGAACAAAAAGAGAATCAACAGGTAGAGATAATGTTTGAAGTTATGGCTGTGGTATTTCCTTTTGCGACAGAGAAACCTGGAAAGGCTAAGCCTGCAGGACCAGTAAAAGCAGAATTAAAACCAGGAGCCAACCAGTATGGCAGAAACAATAGCCAATGAAACAGGAGATGCATACAGGACTTGAACCTATCACCAATTATTTTCTACAATACTGTTACAAGAATATCAGTCAAGAATACCCATCGGCACAAGACTTGAGAATAGGTACATTCAATTACAAGCTCCCGTGGCATTAGATTTACCTGTCCACAAACAATAACCAGAAGATCAAGTTTGATGGTTCCTACACACAAAAACAGGAGCCACAGAAAGAAAAGTGGAAGGGACCATATCTAGCGTTTACTTACAATGAACAGGATTTTTACTTACAATGAACAAGATTTTTACTCTTGGATTCCTTTAGAGCTCAACAACTTCAGCCTCTGAAGTTAAAATTTAATTTTAAGTAAAAATTAATAACTATACACTGACTAATTTTTAATTATAAATTTAGATTGAATACAAGGAAGTTTTTTCTATGTTGTTTTGATAGAATTCACTTGGGTTATATTTTTGTGTTATTTATGTAATAGATTATTTGAAACAGTAGGATGAATGGGCTAAAATTTTTTATCCTATTTTATTGCATTGGAGTTGTAATGATGAAGGAAATTTAATCTTTATGCTGGTCCAAGCAGTTGGGAGAATTTGTAATAGTAGAAACAAGTTATTACATGGACTTGGTTTCTCCCTTATTGACTGACTCACAAGTTTGCTTTAAACTTTAATTATAATTGTGCTTATTATAATTGCAGTTTGCATGGCTTAAAGTTGTCTCAAAAGAATGATCTTACAAGCAAGAACCAGGACTTATATAATGTTGCTCAAGAATTATGAGACTTATGAGACAATTAATAAAACTCTTAGTCTCAAAGGGGGAAAATGTTACACAAACTGTGAAAGATAAAGGGAAATTTTGTTTTTAATGTAGGTCAGGATATCCTACATTTCAGAAACTAGGTAAATGTTAACCTGACCACATATTCAATGGTCAACTAGCACTGCATAATAATGGAAGACCATGGGAGGAGTTTGGATGAGATCAGATTAAAACTGACCAGAGAGTTAATTTTAGAGCTCCTTTGGGGGGCAACACTCATGAATGACCACCAGAGACCACCAAAGACCCTCTTGGAGGATATGCAGTAGCCATTTAGAATGACACAGCAATAATATAAACCATATGCAAAGCTCTGATCAATCATGTCATACAGTAACAGTACATATGCATGTTAATGCTTCTATGTCTAAGTGCTGCAGAGAAAGCCCTGTTGGTGTGCTTCATTTGGGGAATTACCAGCACCCAGGACTGCACAAATCTGAAAGAAATGAGCAATGTTTCTCTCAAGCGTGTGATTATTAGCAAGTTGCACATTGGGTAACAAATCTACTTTTCAGACAGCAAGAAGACCCAAGCTAAAAAACACACAAACTGGCAAAAGATCCTAAAACACTAAACATCTTTTATGAGAATGCACCCTACAAAAAGTTAGAAAGGGCTAATACAGTTCTTATTTTGAAGCTGTTTCTTTGGGGACACAAAATCCTGCTGGTAGCAACAAACACGGAACTTTCCATGCACAAATCCAATTAATTCCATACAAACTATAACACAGGAGTGAGGAGGAAAAAAGCTAGTAAACAGGTACTATAAACAGATGTTATAAATTGCAGGTAAACATCACAGATGCTATAATAAACATTGAGAAACCTATGATAACTAGACTCTTTTTTTCTGAAGGGTACTTCTCTCTACCATCTTTAAGCCGCTGGTTCCCTGATACCAAAAAGGGATGCAACAAAAGTAGAGCACCCACAAAACATCATCATGTTGATATCATCTTACCACACTGCTTTCCTAAGTAGCTTCCAGTTCAGTTAATTTTTTTAAATGTTCTCTGTGGAATAAACAGCCTAAATAGGCTTGAAAAAAAAAAAATACTGTTTGCCTCTCTCATCACAGGAGGTAATCTCATGATTACAATAGAGTCCTTCTGACAGCTTCTCAAAACAAGATGGTTAACAACATGAAAAGCAAGTACAGAATTATCTCAGTCTCTAAATTGCTGAGTATAAAGGAGAGGAAGTATAAATTATTAAGAGTAATATCTAGACAAAAAAAAAACCAAGCATGTAATTTTCTACCTTTCATTTTTCTGCCACAGAAATTTACCTGCTCTGTTTTTCTATGGACTTAAAAACATATAGAAAGTAATTTTAGCTTTCTCTTTTACATCTAGGGAGAGCATGCTCAAACAAACAACAAAAAAACCCCAAACCCAAAAACCCCACAAGACAAATCCCAAAACTAAAAAGTACCTCCATATAAAAGCACAGTAGATACATTTTTAATGTTTTGCTTTTCTGGTCCCAAAGACACACAAAATTTTATTAGATAGCTGTGACTCCTACAGAAGAGAAATGAGTTTGTGAGAGTGAATTGGTAAGAATACCTCCTCTCGGCAACAAAACTATCCCAGGTGAGGATGATGACATATTTCCATTAGCTGACAAGATAAGCTACTGAAGGTTTGCACATGTGCCTGCATTTTGCATTTTTAAAATGCTCTTAAACATTCCAGCTAACAGTGCCAGTGCATATTCATATGATGAAGTGCTCATAGACCTTGAGAATGAGGAGCTCTATCACTCCATTAATTTCCACTTGTCTTCTGGGAGCGTGCACATCTAATAGCACAAAATATGTTTGCAGCATAATGCACTTCTGATGTTCTCAGTTATAGCAAGTTGCTCAGGCTTCTTAGCAGAAATGTACATCAGGGTGGCATGAAGACAATTAGTTTTATTAACAGTCTCAGGAAAGAAGCCAGCCATCTTCATTGAAAATACTTCTAAGAACACATCCTAATTCTGAAAACATGGGCAATTCTGAGAAAGGGAGAAAATGTAGAAAAGTTTTTGTTTGAAAAACATTTAAAGGCAGCAAACCCCAGTAGACATCTCCAGAAAGTTTTAAAGCTGCAAAGCATTGATCAAAGAAAAATATTCTGGTTCAGCAAAAGTTTACAAGCCGATAAGAGCAAATCTGAATGCAATTAATCAGGGCATTAAGACCACTTCTTATGGAAAGCAAGACACCACAGACTCTGGTTTGAATACAGTTTTGTGGTTTTGTACTAACTCTAAGAGTGGAAGGCCAGCCTTGCATAGAAATTGGTTCAAATTCTTTGTCACCATCTTTAGACCATGAAAAGCAGGAGGCAGATGGAAGTGATTTTTATTAACTGCATTAAAAATTCACCATAGAGAACATACTTGATGTTTTGAGGCAGCCATTGATGTATAACTGACCTCATAGTTAACAGAAATTATATACCCAGCAGGTTTTACTTAATTAGAATACCTATTTGTATTTTCAGACAATTTCTGACCTTTAGAATTTATCACAAATTACCCTGTTAAGGATCTGTCTTCAGATAATGAACAACAACAACAACAAAAAAGCACAACTACAAAAATCATGAAAATAACGTTCCTATAACAGAACCTCATTTTAGTGGTAAGAACAAAATAAGGGGTGCTTAATTAGCTGCAGATGTGACCTATACAGCCTCTGCTGAGAAGCAAGCCCAATAAGGATACACACATTTGTTACCAATTTTTCCATTCCATAGGATAATGTGGAACTATGTTCCTAAAAGCACCACCAAAAAAAAAAAAAAATCAACCATTGCAAAAAAGAAATATGTTACTATCTCATTTCACAATCATTTTCACAGTTATTAAACTGAGCTAGAACTGCAAATGTTGCTACAACTCTCCTAAGTGAACATGTCTACAAAAAGCAGGTGATTATTGAAAAAAATATTAAAAATGCCACTTGGTATTCTTCAGTTATTTGCACACTGTAGTGGTTTTGTATGGCAAGGTTTTGTATAGGGGGCTACAGGGATGGTTTCTTTAAACAAAGATCTGCCAGAAGTTTCCCCTGTAGCTGACAGGGCTAATGCCAGTCAATTCTAAGATGGAACCAACGCTGACCAAGGCCTGGCCAATCAGTGACTGAGGTAGCACCTCTATGATTAATGTACTGAAGAAGGGGAAGAAGCTGCTGTGTAGTTGCTAAACTGCAGCAGCATCAGAAGGGAGTGAGAATGTGAAAATAACATCTCTGCAGACACAAAGGTCCGTGGAGAAGGATGAGAAGGATGTGCCCAGACCCTGGAAAAGAGACTCCCCTGTGACCCGTGGTGAAGACCATGGTGAGACAGGTTGGCCCCCTGCAGTTGGCCACACCTCAAATACTGGCTTCACTTCTGAGCCCCTCACTACAAGAAGGACATTTGAGGCACTGGAGTGTGTCCAGAGATGGGCAATGAAGCTGATGAAGGATCTAGAGAATAAGTCTTACGATAAGCAGCTGAGGGAGCTGGGAGTGTTTAGCCTAGAGAAAAGGAAGCTGAGAGGAAATATGATCACTCTCTACAATTACCTTAAGGAGAGTTGTACTGAGTTGGGAGTTGATCTTTCTAGCATTGAACGATAGGACACCACGAAATAGGCTCAAGTTGCACCGAGGGAGGTTTCGATTAGACATTAGGAGGAACTTTGTCACCTCGAAGGTTATTAAGCATTGGAATGGGCTGCCCAGGGAGGCAGTGGAGTCATCATCCCTAGATATTTTTAAAAGACACACAGATGAGGTGCTGAGGGATACGGTTTGTTTTAGTGATGGGCCTGGCTATGTGAGGTTAGGGGTTGGACTTAAAGGTCTTTTCCAATCATAATGATTCTGTGATTCTCTGATTCAGTTTGTGGAGGTCCACAGGGAAGCGGAGATCCACTAGCAGCCCATGGAAGACCCCACAGCTGAGTTGGGTGGATGTCCAAAAGAGTCTTTGACTCTGTGGTAAGCCCACATTGGAGTGAGTTCCTGACAGGATCTGAGAACCCATGGAGAGGAAAGTCCACACCAGAGCAGGTGTGCTGCCAGGACTTTTGATCCTGTGAGGGACTCAAGCTGGAGCAGTCGGTACCTGAAGGACTATTCTCCCAGTGGATGACCCGTGATGGGGCAGGGTGTGAAGAGCTGTCTCTGTGGGAAGTACCCATGGTGGACCAGTTTATGTGATAGCCTGTGGGAAGGACCCACATGAGACAAGTTTGTGGAGGACTATCTCCTGTGGGAGGGACCCCACATTGTAGCAGTGGGAAGTGTGATGAGCCTCCCCCTGAGAAGAAACAGTGGCAAAGTCCATCTATAGTAAACTGACCACAACCCCCATCCCCCGCAGCACTNATTCTGTGATTCTCTGATTCAGTTTGTGGAGGTCCACAGGGAAGCGGAGATCCACTAGCAGCCCATGGAAGACCCCACAGCTGAGTTGGGTGGATGTCCAAAAGAGTCTTTGACTCTGTGGTAAGCCCACATTGGAGTGAGTTCCTGACAGGATCTGAGAACCCATGGAGAGGAAAGTCCACACCAGAGCAGGTGTGCTGCCAGGACTTTTGATCCTGTGAGGGACTCAAGCTGGAGCAGTCGGTACCTGAAGGACTATTCTCCCAGTGGATGACCCGTGATGGGCCAGGGTGTGAAGAGCTGTCTCTGTGGGAAGTACCCATGGTGGACCAGTTTATGTGATAGCCTGTGGGAAGGACCCACATGAGACAAGTTTGTGGAGGACTATCTCCTGTGGGAGGGACCCCACATTGTAGCAGTGGGAAGTGTGATGAGCCTCCCCCTGAGAAGAAACAGTGGCAAAGTCCATCTATAGTAAACTGACCACAACCCCCATCCCCCGCAGCACTGAGGGGGGAAGGAAGGAGAGTCCTGGCAAGAGGGGTGAGGGGAGGCGTTTTAAGATTCAGTTTTACTTCTAATTTTCTCTGTTCTGATTGTTCATGAATAAATCAAACCATTTCTTTTCAAATGGAGTCTGTTTTGCCGTGATGCTAATTGCTGAACAATCTCCCTGTCCTTATCTCGACACACAAACCTCTCATTATATTTCTCTCTCCCCTGTCCAGTTTAGGAGGGGGAGTGATACAATGACTTGGTGGGAATCTGGCACCCACCACAGTACAGACACATTAACAAGCAGATCCCTGTAAAACCAGCTGAAATTGCCCTTCTCAGAATCACCAGTTCCAAGAACACTAATTAACAAATTTACAGCAAGAGAAATTCCAGGAGGAAAGGGGAGTAAGAAAACTGTAATAAGCCATATCAGAACCCTTCCTTAGAATAAGCCTTCATAGAATTTTGTAAGCCAATAAATACAGAGTTTTGCAGCACTGAAAGAGCCTCCCAAAATCCCTTCATTGAGGAGTTAGAGCAAAAACTTCTTCTCTGGGAGGGTGACAGAGCACTGGAATGGGCTGCCCAGATAGGTTGTGGAATCTCCTTCTCTGGGGACATTCAAAACCCACCTGGACAAGTTCCTGTGTGGCCTACTCTAGGTGGTCCTGCTCTGGCAGAGGGGTTGGACTAGATGATCTTTCAAGGTCTCTTCCAACCCTTAAGATTGTGTGATTTTGTGATAACCATGCACAAGCTAGAACAAGTCTTGTATCCAGAATAAACCAGTCAACCACAGAGGGACCAAAGTCCCTCATTTCAGCAATGCCATACACTCCTACAAAACACCAATTCTATCTCAGAAGAAGGTTCTGTCAACAACAGAAGATAAATTCAAAACCAAGTAGATCTGCACAGAGGAAACCAATAGATTTTAATTGAATAGGCTTAAGAAATCCAGTTCCATATAGTTATTTTTGGAGACAGGTATATTGAAATCAAAGGCTATCTTCTATATAACTGTTAATTTTTACATATATTTTCTTAATAATTTTACAGAATTAATAGGATGTATTACATTGAAAAGAGTATCTGGCTGAATATTTGAAATGGCAAGCAATACTTTAAATTCATGGTTTCATTTTTGCTGTGACAGAGATGGTTTTGTCTTTTTACACTTTTCTAGTTTATACTTATATTATTTGTTTTGAAAAACCACATAGCATGTGATAAGAAAGTAACAAGTATATTGTAAAATAAATGTGAGCTTATTAAATCTTTGAGATTCTGTGCTCACTTTTGGATGCCTGACCAAGATGCAAACGTGAGGTCAGTCAAGATGGTTCACAGGCCTAAGGGCTAATTGATGTTAAATCTTTGCACTTTCAGTACTGCAGACATCCTCCAAATTAGAAAAGCATAACCTACTCTCTTTCAAGCTAAGTACCAGTTGAAGAGGAAAATCATGTTAAAAGAATAAACATATTCCCTTTATAAGAAGACAACTTTGAAGAAAAGCTATCAAATATATTTATATAGCCAAATGTAAATCTTTTCACAAAGCATCATAAAATTAAATTTTCTCTTGCATATCCTCATTTATGCATTTCAGTATTCTAATCCTCTCTTATTTCAAAATAGGCCACTTTATTTTAATATGAAATAAATAATGCCTTTTGGTATGGGGAACAGCCTTTATTATTTCAAATGAAAAAGAATTGAACAGCATTTATATTAAAAGAGTGGTTAGCATAGCTCAACAGACATACTAAGAAATTTGCCATGTATTAGTCTGAAAGCATCTAAAAATGTTAGTCCCTGAAATCAGTTTCAGACACTAATGAAGCAATGCACATCCAGATCACACCCTCTCTTATTTAACTCACTCCTTGTTTAGAAAGTGTCTTTCCTTCATTTTTGTCATCTTCCACTCTAAATTCCCCAAGGGTTCCTTAAGATATTAACAAAATCATCATCATCCATGATTCCAAGACTTAATCCTTCATAGTAATCTTCAAACTCTGAATAGGATACTTCATTGGGGTTGCTGCAGGACTCTCCTAATGTTTCTAGAAATGAAGATTTTATTTCTTCTTCTGTAGCTTTGCCTGTGGAAGTATATTGTTTCATTAAACACATTTTCAAGAACAGTGAATATATAGCATTTCATATACTTCAAGCAAGAAACTTCCAAATTTTAGCTTGCAAATCTTTTTTTTTTCTGTAACACATTCAATATTCTGATTTCAGAGTTGAGTGACTGGCTCAACTAATACCAGCTGCAGAAATCGTCTTACTTTAATAGCACATGATAGCAGTACATATCAACAGAAACATGAAACCACAGTCAATTTCAATGAATTAAGAGATCAGGAAGGTTTTCTTCTTCAACTGGCTGCAAAAACTTAATAATGCATTTCTAAAATAAAACTTCTGTAATTCAGAAGATATCTCATAATAAAGCATATGCTTAATGTGAGTTCAAAGCTCTAAGAAAAACTTCAGATGTAAGTTGGCATTCAAAAAGTGTTCTGCAGTTTACATGTGTGTTCTATGAACTTTGTGAAGATTTTAGATGATTTCATAGATGATTTGAGAAAAAAGAGAAAAATATAGCATTTGAAAAAAAAAGTATGTATAACATCCACATACCACCGTGTATGTTCCTGTGTTACCGTTAAAGTCACTGAAAATACAAAAACCATTCTTTTCTACAGGTAAAAAAGAAAAGGTCAGGACACTAGAGAGGCTTTTACCATGACTAATTTGACCCAAGGAGATGTTATTTTAGAAACTGACGTACCAATATTTAAACTCCTATTTTTCCAATGTCAGACTTTAAACATTTTTTAGAATCCTGAAAAAAAAAAAAAAGATGCCAACATTTCCTCAGCAAAGGATGATAATCCTGTCCCAGAAATTAATGAATAATTTATTCAGGAGGAACTTCAAGTGCTGAGTCCAATCAGTGTCCGTTGGAAGCCTTGCATATTTTTATGGAAAACAGTGATATGAAAATTAAAGTAACCCCCTAAGTGAAAATTAATAATATCATTATGTGTCACTGATATCTTGCACACCAAAGCAAAGAAATAATTGCTCAGATACCTGAGCAAAAAGGGAAAGGAACAACTGTGAATATATGCAGTATTTGCAGCTTGATAAAAGCAACTACAAAAGCTGTGTATATGAACTCCATCACTATTTATAGTTATGTTCCAGATAGACAGATTAGAGGTCATCAGAGGACAAATAGCTCTCCTTAACAGCTCAAGTCTAAGTCAACATGAAAACAGTTTGTATTTGCAACCAGTTTCTGTATCTGGTATCTCTGTTAACAAAGTGACTTCAGTAGTTACAGATTTTTTATTTTATTTTTGTTCATGTGAATTACCTGACAATACTAGAGGATGCTTCTTTGCACAGTAACATTTTCTTATATCTACCATAGGCACACTCCCAGTTTTGTTGAAATCTAGTTTCATGTAAGCCTATAAGGGAAAAAGAGTTTTGTGTAAGCATATAAGTGGAAAACTTTGAAAAGTGGAAAAATGTCAAAATCTATTATTTATCCCAAGAGCTTTCACATCAAATGCGGTCCCCTAACCAACTTGAAGAAAATTGTCTTCTCTCCAGAATTTCAAGCTCACCCTTAGAATCAGAAGTTAAGTTGCCTTCTGCCCTTTCTCCTCCTCCAGTTACTGAGATTCCTGAGTCATTCTGACAGAGGCCTCAACGTGGCCTCTTCAGCACTGCTAACAGTAGCTTCATTTTCAGTTCAGTTTACTCAAATACATGTGATTGATACATAAGGCTAGGAGAGTCATATCCTCCACAACTAAAAGCATGAAAGTACAGGTCATTTTCCTTGATCTTGATATCCAGTCGCTCCTCTATTAGCTGCTTTGTAATCAGCACTTCATAATGCAAATGGCTCCATATTACTTTATAGACATATTACAAATGGCATTTCAAATATAAGAAGTCTCACAAATACGATGACTTCAATTGTAGGTCTCAAAAGAGGCAAATATTATGGCTTCCTAGTTCAGACACTGAGGGGGAAAAAATCTGCAAACAGACATAGTGGTCTGCTGAAGTAAGTAGACAGACTTCGACAGAGACAGTTTCAGGGTGCCAGAAGCTTTATGCACAGTACTGAACTGTAAGAATAGCACACACATGCATAAACTCAAAAGACTAAAGGAATTAATTCTAGAGTTTAAAATTAACCAATTCAACAATGGAACAGCATATGGTCCTCTAATTCACATTTGTTTTTAAAAACTGATCTGAAAGTTTAAAAAATCAGTTACCAGATGCACAATTTAAAAACAACAACAAAAAATCCCACAACCACCAGAATATGATGGATAACTAATGCCAATGTTAACTGCAAGTATCTACACTCAGAATATCTGCAACAAAACTTACTTTTCTTACAAATGCTTTCCTATATTCATTCATTTCTCCAAATACAGCATGAGTAAATTCTCCATAGTCGACCTTATTGCTCTTGTTATCATCGAGAATAAGCCATAAGGATTCAAAGTCCTGCAATTTAAAAATATTTTGCCAAAGTTCTTCACTGTGTATTAGAATAAAGCAATTGCTATAACAGGAAATAACAGCATCCTCACAAAATCAATTTCCAAATCCAAGCTGACGGAAAGATTTGTCAAAACGACACAAGCCACCATCAGTCACTGATGACCATAATTCAGATTATTTGCAGCTCTGATGTCCGTGGGTTATTTTTAAAAAAAAAACTAATATATAAACAAAACCAAAGCAAGAAGGAAACACCATCATCAAAGTTATTCTTAAAAGGCCAATAAAGAAAAAACTCATGGGTTGCACTCACATTTGCTTCTTTATGAAGTATAGAGATTGGATGGTTTTTAAAATTTATTAATTTTCAAGATTTTCACATAGAACTGAATGTAGAAATGTCAACTTACTACAAGGGAAACAAACTTTTTTTTCAGCCCTCACAAACATCAGCTATGAAGCTATAGATTTAAGCAAAGAAAATAAGTGAATCCATAAGTTCAAGTAAGATAATATCCATGATTACAGCTTCAGCTACACTTACCTCTTCAGGCATTTCCAAATGGAATACTTTTAGAGCTTCTTTAAAGGCTGTCTTAGGAAGCAAACCATTTCTGTTCTTGTCTGCTTGTCGGAAATACTTTCCTAAGCCTGTTACAACTCGAACTCCTCTTTTACTTAGTGTCTCTCTGAACATACCTGAAGATTTAGAGAAATAAAGGACACAATGTTTACCTGAAGTTGGCCACTTGCTATGGAGCTGATACAAAACCACCTACTACTTTATGATACTGCTGGTTAAATCACATATTTACCCATTCAGGCTCCCTTATGTTTGATGAGAGAATGTCAATTAAAAACTAAACTGACAGTTACTTAACTTTTGAGTAGAAATCATATAAAGCAGCAGCAATATTGAACAAAACTTTTAAAGATATCACAGAAGGAAAGGAAAAACTGCTATCTCCCTCTATATGCTCAGAATATAAAACTGCTAACTTCTGCTAGAATTGATTACATACCATGATGCAACATAGAAAGCAACTTAGGAACACTAATTCAGTAACAGAAACAATCCATTATCACAGAATCGTAGTGGTTGGAAGGGACCTCTAAAGAGCATCTAGACCAACTGTCTGCTAAAGCAGGTTCACGTACAAATGCATCCAGGTGGGTTTTAAAAACCTTCAGAGAAGGAGACTCCACACCCTCCCTGGGCAGCTTGTGCCAAGGCTCCTTCACCCTCACAGCAAAATAGTTTTCCCTTATATTTAAGTAGAATATTTTGGTTCCAGCTTTTGTCCATTAATCCTTGTCCTATCATTGGACACAACAGAAAAAAAAGTATTACCTCATTCTCTTGGTGTGCACCTTTTAAATACTTGTAAGTATTAATGAGTTCTCCCCCTAGGCTGAACAGCCCCAGGTCCCCCAGCTTTTTATCACAAGAAAGATGCTTCAGTCCCCTGATCATCTTGGTGGTCCTGCGCTGGACTCTCTCCCTCTTGAGCTGGGGAGCCCAGAATTGGACACAGGACTCCAGATGAGGCCTCACCAGGGCAGAGTAGAGAGTGAGAAGAATCTTCCTTGACCTGCTGGCCACACTCTTCTTGATGCATCCCAGGATGTCGCTGGCCTTCTTGGCCACAAGGGCACATTGCTGGCACATATTTAATTTTGTCACCAATCAAAACTCCCAGGTCTCTCTCTGCAGAGCTGGGGCATGCATTGGGGCATAGGGTTCCTCCATCTCAGATAAAGGACTCTGTACTTGTCCTTGTTGAACCTCATGTGGTTCCTCTCTGCCCAGCTCTCAAGCCAATCAAGATTCCACTGAACGGCAGCACAGCCTTCTAGTCAATCAGCCAGTCCTCCCAGTTTGGTGTCATCAGCAAACTTGCTGAGGGTACACTCTGTCCCCTCATTCAGATCATTGATGAAGTTGTTGAATAAGGCTATCAGGTTGATCAAACAGGATTTCTCCTGGTGAATCCGTGTTTAGTCCCCTTGATAACCATCTTTTCCTTCATGTGTTTAGAGACAACATCCAGAATGAGTTGTCCCATCACCTCTCCAGGGATGGAGGTGAGGCTGACTGGCCTGTAGTTTCCTGGGTCTTTCCTTCTTACCCTTTTTGAAGACTGGAGTGACATTGGTCATCCTCTAGCTCTCAGACACCTCACCAGTCCTCCACAGATGAAAATAGTGAGTGGCTTAGCAATAACAACCAGCTCTCTCAGCATTTGTCGGAGCATCCCATCAAGTCCCATAGATTTATGGGTGTTAAGCTTGCACAGCAGGTTTCTAGACCTCATCTTTATGCACCAAGGGAAAGTCTTCCATTCTCTAGACTATCCTGCAGTAAGCCAGGGACTGGGCTACCCAAGGGCTAGCCTTGGCAGTGAAGACTGAGGCAAAGAAAGCATTCAGTAGTTCTGCCTTCTCTGCATCCTCAGCCACCAGGGCACACTCCTTGTTCATCAGTAGGCCCACATTCTCCCTAAAATGATATGCAGAGAACTATTTCTATGGTAAATATGACAGCCTTATCAAAATCTTTAAGTAGCACATTTACTTAAGGTGTGTCTGAGATTCTCAGTATACTTCATTAATAGAAGTCATCTGCTATTATCATTTCATCAAATTACCTCTATAAACAACTATTAATCAAAATATGGTACAGGTAGAAAGAAGTTTTTCCCAGTGAAGTTCAAACTCGGACATGTGTTAAAAGATGTCTTGAAGTATATATAAATAAACTTCTTTCAGGCCACAGCATCAAACCTGAGATGTGGTCAGATAATTTAGAAATCAATTTGTGTCTATTATAGAAAAACCAGAACAACTAGGAGATGAAAATGTATTCCTAATGATTATTCCAACAATTTTTCTAAAAGCCAAAGTCCAAGCAGATTTTTGTGATCAACAAGTGCCTACTTATTTAGCTTACGACAGAGATTCTACAGGCTGAAAGCTGTTCAGTTCACAGAATCACAGAATCCTGAGGGTTGGAAGGAACCTTGAAAGAGTATCTAGTCCAACCCCTCTGCCAGAGCGGGACCACCTAGAGTAGGTCACAGGAACTCGTCCAGGTGGGTTTTGAATGTCCCCAGAGAAGGAGACTCCACAACCCATCTGGGCAGCCTGTTCTAGTTCTCTGTCACCCCCACAAGGAAGAAATTCTTCCTTGTGTTTCTTTGGAACCTCTTGTATTCTAGTTTATACCTATTGCCCCTTGTCCTATCATTGGTCATCATTGAGAAGAGCCTGACTCCATCCTCCTGAAACCCACTCTTTACATAATAAACATGAATGAGGTCACCCCTCAGTCTCCTCTTCTTCAAGCTAGAGCCCCAGCTTTCTCAACCTTTCAGCATAAGGGAGATGCTCCACTCCATCATCTTTGGGGCCCTGTGCTGAACTCTCTCCAGCAGCTCCCTGTCCTTCTTGAAATGAGGGGCCCAGAACTGGACACAATATCTCAGATGTGGTCTCATGAGGGCAGAGTAAAGGGGGAGAAGAACTTCTCTGACCTACTAACCACAGCCCTTCTAATACATCCTAGGATGCCATTTGGTATTATCCAAAGATAATACACAGCACTGCATAAACACAATTTTCAACAAAAAGCTATGCCTCTGTCCTAAAGACTATAGGTAAGAACCTGTTAAATTTCTATTTATTACACATTACAGAATATGCTACTCAATTATACTCACATAATTTAATAAACATAACATTATTTGTCAAAAAACAACTTATCAGTGTGTAGAAACAAAAGACAAAAGAAGTATCTAGCACAAAATTAACTGAAGAAATGAGATTGTGTTTGTACACTTTGACAGTAACTCCTTTAATTTAATGCCAGTTTAATATAGGATCAGCATTTTTCAGAGATTATGCTGACACAGAGATTAACATCTCATTGATTACATTCACAATTATTCTGACTATCTTCACAATCTTCAGTCAGATTGTTTATTTAAAGAAAGAGAAGAAAGTATTCTTACAATTGATTTATGCTGGTATCAGATTCTACTAATAATCTGATAAATATCTAACTTCTGATTAATTTCATTTCTATAAACAAAATCTTTATAATATCACTATTATTCTTTGTATTGAGTTGTAAAGATAGAGGTACAGAAAACTAAATGGCTTCTGGTAGACACAAACCTTGAATCTTCTTGAAAACTCTGCCATCGTTGATCACTTGCTTGGAACATTCTCGCTTGACTTCCAAAGACACAGCTCTAAAATAACCAAAATTCATGTTGATTGGTGAAATTACATGTAATATTACTGAATTCAAAACAGTTGTAGTAAAAAACTTACTAAACTTAATATTTAATTATTACACTACCCTTATAAGCACAGCATCCAGTTGCTTAAGTCTGAGATGGCACACACACACACATAAGTCCTCACTGAACAACTGCAGATATGCAGAAATTCCTTGGAAAACAGCATGAAGTAGTTACAAATCTCTCTTTAGAAGAGAAATAGCAAGGGTGTAGACCAAGCGTTGGATCAGCATATTTTAGGTGTGATCTTGGAATTAAGGTTAAATTTTGTCTGGCAACTTTCCTTCTGAGAAGGGCTTCACACAAGCCCACATCAGAAATTATTAGAAAGGTTGATTAAAAAATTCTGTTGAAGAACTGATTCTAAGAAGAAAAAATCCTATAGTTATTTTAATGAGAATAGGAAGGCAAATGGAAAAGCACTACTGTCAACTTTGAGCTGCTTGCTCACCATGCTTTGCTATGGAGCACTCCTCCTGCTTTTTGAGGCCAAAGACAAAAGCCTCATTGAACTAGAGAAACTGGAAAGTCAACAACCGTCTACAGAGCATAGTGTACTCTCTGTAAAATACATGTAAAACAAAAGATTCATGGCTTGTCACTGCAGGGCATAGCTGCTCTTGAAAAACCGCAATAGATCATCTTGATTGGGCAGGACTCTCTCTTAGCTCCGTACCTGAGCAGGATGCTCTGTGAGTGCAGTAATGGAGGTAAGAGGCCTCAATTCAAGAGTTTTGCACCAGAGAACATAGATTCAATAACACTCTCATTCAGGAGAAAAGCACATCACAATCTGAAATCTAGTCACTAATGAAAAGAATGGAGAACATAAAGAAGCAATCTGTTCCACCATAGGTAGTAGAAAATCTTAAATTATAACCCAATGAGCAGGTCTTTCTGGAGCCTTCAGAGAGAACATGGAATCAACTCCAAGTTTTACAGGTATAAGATTAGCAACAAATGAAAAATGAAAAAGCTGTTTACCAGAATGATGGGCTTCTGAGATGTAAATTGTATTACATAAACTATCTGAAATTAAACTATGTTGTGTATTTTATTTCAAAGAAACCTTGCAGAGAGGGAACAATTAGCACTAAGAATCATACAACTACGTATTTCTGTAACCAATCACACTTCAATTTGCTGCTTTATGTACTGTTATCTCACTATGGCTCCCTTGCAAAGCTTTCAGTGTAATGGGACCTTAAAGTGAGTATTAATGTAACTGAGAATAAGCTTCATGATTTTAAACACTTTCAAAAAGAAAAACAATAGTTCAGTTGGGTTCGCAAAAGTATTCTTTAGATACTGAACATATTTAACTGAGATTCTGTTATTGCTGTTCCTAGTCAAGAAGGGATTGAAGTATCTGATATATGAGGAGAGGATGGGAGAGCTGGAACTGTCTAGCCTGAAGAAAAGAAGGATCCAAGGATCTTATCAGTGACTATAAATACTTGACAGGAGGGACTGAAGACAATTGAGATAGGGTCTCCTCAGTAAAGCCCAGTGACATGACAAGAGGCCATAGGCACAGCCTGAAACACAAGAGGTTCCCTCTGAACATCAGGAAAAATTTTTGTACTGTGAGGGCAACTGAACACTCGGCTGTCCACAGAGGTTCAAGAGTCTCTCTCCTTGCATATATTAAATAACCTAACTGGATACAGCTCAGAGCAACCTGCTGTGGTAAATTCTGCTCTGAGCAGTGGGGTTGGACAAGAGACCTTTTTGAGGTCTCTTTCTATGATTCTACAAAAATTTCTACCATGAAATATCTGCTATCAGCTAACACTCCTCACCAAAATTTCAGTAATTAAACTGACTATATTTCTTAACGCTGTTTAATAGATGCTTTATTCCCTAGACATTTACTTCTGTAAAGATATTCAGATGAGAATATTATCTTCAGAAATAAGACATAGCCAAAGATTAACCATTTTCCTAATCGTAAGTAAAAGTTCAAAGAAATTCTCATCTTTCAGACTATGGAACAATGCAATTTACTAAAACTTCTTTTGAAAAAATGTAGAAAACTTGTCCTGGTGCCTGAAGCTTCCAACATACAGTAATATCTGGATGAATGAAGAGATAGGAAGAGCAAGGAAAAATAAACAGAAAAACACAGAGAAATCTCCAATCTCAAAATTTTGCGTTATCATGACCAATCCAAGCTTTTAATATTAACTTCATAAAAGAATCAATAATAATAATGTTAAGCACAAAAAAGCATTTTTCCCCAACATAGTATTTTAGTTCACCACACAAGAAAAGTTTCAGTCTATGATTTGTATATAAAAACAACCAACTTGAAACAAAGCAAATATCACAGTTTCATAATTTAATTCATTCTTATTTTAAAATTTCTTCTTACCATTTTAGAAAGTTACTGAATTACAGAACATTCACTAACACCTATTACTAATTTCTCCTAATAACAGCCTAAACACAGATTTACTTTTTTTATCAGCATAAGTAATATGATGTTAGAAACTCGTCTTAAAAAAACATTTTTGCTTGAGGAAGGAAAGGTAATTTGAGAAACAGTTATGTTGCACTTACTTTAGAAAATCCATAGCTGCTTCATCAATACTTATCACACGAAGAGTGAGAACTGGGTTCTGCTTAACACTCTCTGGAAGGTTATGATCAAAGCTTCTGAAAGTCAGGTTAGCTCCCTGTTGGTAAAATATACAATGACTTACAAATAGAATAGTAGAATGGTAGGTCACGTGTTTTGTAAAATACATTCTGCAAGACTTTCAAATGACTCTTAAAAACTTTGGTATGAAATGATGAGAAGATGTAGCTACAAGTCAGTTAATCTTTTTAATAGAGTTTTTCTAATGGTAAATAAAAACACCTGCAGTGTCCGCGATGACACATTACCCTTTACGCAGAGGTGTGTCTAGCAAGAGGGCCTACTGTTGCCTAATCTACAGTGGACAAACAGACTACAGGTTGTTGTTTGCTCAGTTGGGCTCTACTTTTCCATTTTAATTCTTCTTTCATCCTTATGAGAGCCAAAACTCACTGTACCACTGAAGAGAGTCACAAAAGATGCTACATTGATTCAATGAGAGAAAAGTTCTCTCAGACTAGAGGAAACCCTCCACAGTTGTTTTTAACAATCATACTTGAGATAAACAACTAAAATTAACTTTCCCAAAATTCAAATGACTCCTCTAATGTTTAACTATAAATGTGTGCTTTAAAAATTGCTACATTTCACTAATAAATGTTCAATAAAAATGTTATCAGCAGCATAAGAGTTCAATTACCCGATATGGTGAGTATTATACATTCCCCTTCCCTCCAAGATGAGGACAGAGGACACTTCATTTTCAAAGTTAAAGATACTTTTTGGCTTTGGAGAAGGGGGAAAAGGAGAGACTAAAAAAAAAAAAAAAGGCCATAACTCGAATATCCATGCAGACTAGGGTTATAAAGCCTCCAAAACTCATAAATTGGGAAGGAGACAGAGATACTGCCAGAAACCCAGTTTGCAGATACAGAGATTCACAGATACTATGTCATCACAAAGAGCTATCAAGTTCAGTAACAGTGCATTTTCTGGATGCTTCTAGATGGCATTCAGAACACATTTACATCTGCAGCCTGCAAAGATACACATGATAATTTAAAAAAAAAACAAACCTCTAAAAACTAGCACCAACCTCCATGCCATAAATTCATCTATTTCATCCTAGAAACTGTTATATTGTAGCCACATATAAACAGAATTAGACTAATTAGACAAAACACTCTAAACACTCAGGGTGTTCTTTTACTTTCAATACTTCAATACCTTTTGCTTTAAACTTAAGATTTGCAGGATGATATGAAAAACTCAGTGAAAACACCTTGTACTTGAAAAATTGCTCAAGTATTTATAAACCAGGAACACTTAACCCAGTACAGAAGCATAGTACAGAAGATGCAATGTGTAGTCAGCCAGCAGATTAGCTGGTAGATGAAAATTACCGTTGTTTCAAAACCCCTCTCTAAAGAGCTGATGGTAAACATTTTCAAACTTCAGGTTAAAATCAATTCATCTGCAATTTCCTCATGTTTAAAAAAATATTTAATCATTGCTCTTGTCAGAAACGCCAACAGACTTTGAAAAGATTATTACTTTCTATCAACTACTTTGGTCTACTTCATTTTCAGGACTCTCCGAGTCATTCATTTTGAGTACAAAAAGATCTACACTGTCTGCACTCTTGAGCCCTCTAGTGGGAAAACTGCAAACCTGAGCTTAATCAGAAGCTAAAATCGGAATCTCCTAACAACAAAGGAATCCATACTCCTGAAAACCATCGAAAACATTATTGAAATGAAAGATTTCTGGACTTCCTTGAAAGCTAGTTAAACTCAAATATCTATTTTTTTTTCCAAATCACCAGTAACGTTGCCTTACATTCAGCAGAAGAATACTTACAACATAGAAGTCACTAAGATCATAAGCTTGTCCCTTCCTTTGTCCACGTTGATGTTGATAAATTCCCTTCTGAATGAAAGGCAAGACATTTTTTCTGTGAAATAATTCAAAATTGCTATTAAAATAATTAAATGTATTTAAGTTCCTTAGATATAGTGGAAGATGGTTTCTAAGAATTACTCTAAGTAAGTTATCCTACCTATTTTTTCCAAACTGTCGAAATTCATACACAGTAAGGGAACTGTCACATGCAAAAAAGAATCCCATCAACTCTCTACAAGCATCGCGACCATTTCTAGAAGGAAAATTGAACAGCATGTTTATGAGTTTGCATGTATTTAAATCCAATTCAACCTAAATAACTTTTTTCTTCCTAATATGTCTTTTGATTTTCAATGTTGCATATGCTACTATCTTTTTCTTTGAAATAGGCAGCTGAATATTTTCTCCAAACCACCACAGAATGAAACTTCTGGATGTGGATACGTTTTAATGCAAAATTCCATTCTTCATAATGTAAAAAATAAAAATCCCTTCCAAGTTTTCCTGTTTTAGTATACCAACATAATTTTCACTCATAACTAAAGGTTTACTTACTACTGAATTCATTATGGTATAGCAAGCTATATGGCTGCATCCTAAGCTATGTCTAACACATATATAGCTCACAGCTTCATAAAAGTGCTGCTTTCAGAGCTGAAGAGTATGTTCATGTCACTGCTACTCAACTCAGAACAGTTTCAAAGCTGCCCTAAACCTGCAAGTTTAATATGTAAAGAGCCACAAACAAGACACAAAGCCATCCTTTCCATTCACATCCTAAGATAAGACTAAAATAGTTTTTAATCACCCGAAACGCAACAGCTAAGAGCACTATTTTACAAAGCCTCTCTGCTAACTGTCCTGCTCAGAGCTATGGTTATAATGATAATATAGCATTACTTACACACCTTAACATTGTACAAGGGGGACCATAAAGTCACTATCTGCTGCCCATGTTAAAATTTATATTACACATGTATGTATGTGTGTACATATATATATATATAAAAAATACACACACACACTCCCAAACAGTACATACTCTTTTCCACACACAGGGAAGAGAAAGGTTCAGTGCAATTAATTATTTCAAGATGGTAAAAATCATCATTCATAAATTCATAGAACTGCAAAGCTTCACAAAATTTGTGATTACCTTGATATAATCCTACTATCAAAGCGCAGCTTGTTAGAGAGCATGTTTTCAGTTAATCCTGATTTGGTCCTTATTCTGTGAAAATAATGCAGCATGCAAATGATACCTTATGTGTTGACAGAGAAGTGTTACATAAAAATCAACTGTTTCAAAACAGTAAAAAATGTGAAATACGGTATCCTTGGCAACTGGCTGAGGAGATGATCCCTCGCAGTTGAATTAGAAAGAATCCAGAGTTGTATTAGGCAAGGTGTTCTGTAATTATATCATATTCGAATACATTCACAGAAGTCATAGGTATGAATGGGATCTTTTGTTTACATACAATTACATAAAGAATTAAACCTCGAACATGCACTGTACTACTACATATCAATGTGTTTTCTTCCCAAAATATCCAGATTCAGACTTCTTTATCCACCTAAATATTTTATATTGGCCATACTAGCCCAAAAAATTGACTTTTTGTCCATGTGACATTTGCAAGAAATCGAGATTGGTTTTGTTACACTCCCCTTCCTCCCTTTTTTTTTCCCTTTTAAGAATACAAAGATACAATTTGTTGAGAAAGACTTTAGAGCAGGATATTAAAATGCACAAAGCAGAGATGTTTGCCAGCATGTTCAGAAAGATTAACAGAACAAAACAGCTCTCCAGATTAATTTTATGGATCACAATATTTTCTCCATTTTTCTTAAGCCCTTGGAGTTACTATTTCAAGCCAGGAATGACACTTAAATGCCAATATTGTTTAATTATTGAAGTAGAAATCAAAACATGAAAGAAAAGTATGATTAGATTGGGAAGATTAGCATTTATGGATGCATTTTTATGCCTTTTTATGCACCTTCCTGACAGAAATCACTAAAAGGATATGACAAGATGAAATGTATTCAACAGCTCAGAAAAAGCTGGCAGAACCCTGTGATGAACAATATCAATATAAGCTTGTTAGCTGAGGTTTTATAAATTGTATGAATCAATCGTTACACACAGAGAATTCACATAAAAGTCCCACCAGGCAACTACAAGCATGGAGGGGCTACAAAAAAAGGATTCATGTGAAGCTGGTGGAAAGACAAACAGACTTTGCAGAGACCAAACAACAAAATACAGCAGAACATCTATTTTGAAAAACAAATGACTGCTAGAGAAAACTTACTTTGTTTCATGCAGCGTTCTTTTTCTTAAACGCATTGGTGCTGCCCCAAGCCCCAGAAGTCCATGAGCTTCCTTGTAAACATCAACACACGTGGATTGCTCTGGGTCACTTATAACAGCTCTGATCAGAAGGAAAAAAACAGAGAGAAGCTCTCTTGTTATTAGTAAACTGGAATTTCAAATCTTACATATTCTTGATCAGGAAAGAAAATACTCAAGAATAATACAAATAAAATCCTGGAGTTATCCATTAAGCTTGCATAAATTTGTGGTCTTATTTTTTTTGTCTGTTTTTATAAATTCTGAAGTCTACTACTCAGAATCACTTACATCCAATGATATTCCAGTAGTATAATACTGTGTAGTAACTTTACATGGACACATGTCTATATTTATTTATATAGAGATACACAAAATAAATCTTAGTATTATGAAGGGTGGAGTTTTTCTTCATTGCCACTATTTCTGTAAAAATTCTGTAATTTATTTTATTTATCCATGGCTCCCTCCAAAAATGAGTGTCAACAGTTACTAGTACTGGCCAACATCATTATCTAACAAAAACACTGGTACTTTCTTTCCCAAAGCACTGACAACGTGATCACAGAATCCCAAAGTGCCATTAAGTAGACAAGAAAAAGAATTGATTTCCAAATACTTTGATATTGAACAAAAGAAGAGACCCTGTAAAAGTACATTTAACTGTTTCTGTTATTGGTATGGTTCATCAACAGAACAAAACTCCCTAATTTTGCATGGCTAAAAGAGCAAGTTTATAAACTTGCTCTCTGATCAGTGCAGATACATCTTTGCACATACCAGTTACACTGATTAAACTGCACGACTGGTTATACTAAAATAAACAAACAAACAAATAAATAAATAAAACCAAAATCTAAATACTTTTCTGTTTCCTTTAACTGTTCTTTCAGTGCAACAGTTTTGAACTAATCTTCACCGATTAACATCATACCCTTTCCAATCAAATTGTTTGGCAGTACTGGCATAGTTGTATTTGGAAGATAAACAGATTTTGAAAATTCCAAGTTCATCCTGATGCCACTGCAGCCCCACTAAAATTTGTTTTGGCATTTTCAACAGAAGAGTTCAGAAGAGAAGGAACATGTGGAAAAGTAGATGAAGGAAGTTAAACACAGAATGAATACACGTGATCCAAGATGCACAAGTGTGTATGTTTAATCAAACACCTGTAGGAGTGAAACACTCCAATACCATGAGTGCACTTTTAAGGTTATCTGCTTTACCTGCATCTTTGTAGGGATACAACATGGGACAAGTGTTTCTTTGAACACTGGAGACTTCTGCACTGAACACATCCATATTTTTAATCCTGCTACAACGACACCTGGAATTTAACATTGTTTCACAGAAACCTTGTTTCTGACATACAACTTTCTTGATATCTCAGCTTTGAAATAGTGTAAGAGCACTGATAGACTTTTAAACAATATAGGTCATTTAAATTACACTAGGAACAGAAACAAGGAAAAAATAAAACGAAGTGCAGCAACATTTCAACTTCAAAGTCTTAAGATTTGATGAGCCGTAATATTAGTACAGATATCTACAGAGATTGCAAAGTAAGCACAGAATGCAACACACTGTAGACCTACCCAGAGATAATTTTTAGCAAGCATAAGGTAACATGAAACTGTATTAACCTAGCCTGCACCATCCTATATTGCCATAACTAGACAGCTTGGACAAAGCCCTGAATTATTAGATTATTATTAAATTATTGTGCTTAAAAATAAGAACAAATTTACGGGAATGTTAGTAAGGAAAGATGGTTTTAATACATAGACCTTTATCTGTAAGTTACTTTTTCCCCCTCCTTAACATATGAAGGGATCTTTCTACATGAAAGCAAAGCTTTCTCAGAGCTAAAGGGATGGTAGCAAAGGTAGGACAACCTTCCTGTACATCCTTGATCAACTTGATTCATCTTTCTGCCTTTTTTTCCTATCTGCCCAGCACTGGTGTAATATTCCTTCACTCCCAAAGGACCTTATGACAATATTAATGAAGGAATAATGAGGCTGAGACTCACAGAAAATACCATACATACTGAAGAAGAGACATTTGTAACAGCATGCATTTACATATTTTGCTGAGGTGTAAGGTGATTATTTCTGAGAACTAGTACTGTTTTAAAGCTCTTAAATTATGTTTAAGTATAAAATTTAAAATTACTCTCTGAAAAAAAAAAATAACTTACACAGGACAAGGAGTAATGGGATGAAGCTGGAACACAAAAAGTGTCATTTAAATATAAGAAAAAACTATTTTACTGGGAGGGTGACGGAGCCCTGGCACAAGCTGCCCAGAGAGGGGTTGTGGAGTCTCCTTCCTTGGAGGTCTTCAAAACTCTCCTGGACACATTCCTGTGCGACCTGATCTAGGTGAACCTGCTTCTGCAGGGGGGCTGGACTAGATGATCTCTAAAGGTCTCTTCCAACCCTGCCATTCAATGATTCTGTGATTCCATAGCACTTTAAACCGATCTTTAAAGTTAAATGAAAAAAATGTTCAATTGAAAGTTTTTTTTGCAAATAGAACACTACATAAGACTTGGAACAAGGTAAACAAAACACCTCCTCAGCAAGAAAAGCCACACGCACTCATAGATCTAAATTCTTCAAAACTCAAATTTTATGTTATAAATTCACTTACCTAGATAATTGATCCACCATCACTTGTTCTACTACAGCTTGTTTTATCCTCTCTGCTGCAACATCCTCCTGTAATGAAAAATTAGCTGAGAGCAAATGAAATATAAGAGGACACTTCAAATAATAAATTACTCTTCAAGATAGCATTCAGAGGTCACAATCTTATCGAAGTCACAATCTATTTTTCCCTTTTTTTTTTAATAGGGTTCTATCTGCATAACAAATAGATAAATAACATTCTCTGCTCATTGTCTATAAATATCAGCTGTCAATAAATATGAAAATTCTATTATTTCTAAAATTTCTAGAAAAACTGCATTCTTATCTCTATATGCTTTCCTATAAATCCCATAAGTACAATAGAGCTTTCAGGAAATACCCAATGTTGCAGGTTCCATGGTTGACACAGATTCCAACTCAGAGAATGAAACTTTACCTCCAGCAATATTTAGTCAAAAAATTCTTTGAAGACTTAGTCTCAACACACAATTTTATTTGCTGCATGCCACAGTAATTTTCTGCTGAGACAGGCCAATCTGAAAAGTCTTTCAAGAAAGATCATCCTAAGGGGGAAAGGGATTTAAGATGATATTATTTTTTATTAGAGTTACAGCGAAAAATTATTGTTCTGTGTAAAGTGCTCAGGCATTAGTCATCATTTGTTTCACAGAAAAAGAAATCAAAGCCCAGGAGGATGCATGGAGGCCACCAGCAACCGCCAGGCCCCAGCATCTCTGTTTTGTCTGAATTTTTTCACTGCACTTAAATTTATCTTTCCTCCCATTTATTTTTTTTAAATATAAGAAAAGTGAGACTGTTACTGCCTGTGTTTATGCAATCTTTTTGACAACTTTGTAGGTATTCTGAAACTGAGGTGTTAAGATATTTTTCTGACTGGTTATGTCTTTTTTCCCCACACAATTCTTATTTTCAAGCAAAATTGTAGGTAAATCAAATCTGATCTGCTTCTGCAGGGAGGTTGCACTATATGATCTCTAAAGGTCCCTTCCAACCCTACCATTCTGATTCTATGATTCCTATGGCTAAAGAATCACCAAAAATTTGTTCCCAGACACCAGCTAACTGTAAGGGACAATTCCACAGAGATGTTATGGGTATAATTCACAAACTTGACAAAATTGCTTGACATTAGTAGTATCTGATTTTAAGCCTTAAAAAAATTTCTGAATTATAGGTGATGGGAGAGTTTTAGTTTGCTTTCATATTTCATTGCTGCACCTACTAGAACTACAGGTGCTTATTTTGAATTACCAAATCTTTGCTCATTAACTGTCACAACAGATACATTGAAAGCATGATGCAAAGGAGAACACAGAGCAGTGTTTGTTAAAACTCAACACAGTCCATGGACTCCTGCTTATGGAGTGAAACCAGCTAGCAAAAAAACTTAGACGTTGAATTTCAATTGAATACAAGGTTATTAAATGTGGTCTTTCATAGAATCTCTTCCATTCAGCTCTTAGACAATGAATTACTTATGAATTTACAAAATTGCTGAGGCAAGCATCAAATTTTCAGCAGCCCTTACTGGTTAAAAAGTAGTAAAACTTGTTCACAAAATACGACTACTCTGAGAAAACCAACCTTCTTCCAAAAAAATCTACTTTTATTATAGATAACATCTATTGGCAATCACATATGTACTATCATCTGTCTTGAATAACTTTCAACCCAAACTATAGAAAAATTAAAAGAAATCCTACTTTAACATTGTAGTTTCTGGTAATGATTACAGTAAAAGAAAATTTTAACATGAGGCAATGTACATTCAATGGAATTAACATGTATACTGCTACTACTTCAAATTATTTCCATTATTCCTACCACTATCAGAAGCTTGAACCTGAGAGAATCTTTAGAGCTGATCCTAGAAAGAGACAAGCCAGCCTGTGTAATAATGAGTGCTAATCAGTAACAAAAGGGCTTCTAAAAGTCCCAGTGACACCTTGCTCAGACATCTGCTGACTTCCCTTTTAAAGCATGACAGTTGCAGCGTACCTGTTACTTTGTGGTCCTGCACTGCTCCTTTTCCTCAGTGTTTTCAGGTTATTTGATTTAGCATTAACTAGTTATTCTAATGATACTTCAAAACTTTTTTCCATTGCCTTCACCCTATAGTATTGGTTTTTAAATTTACTCTACAAATAAGAAACAGGAGGTTCTTCAAGTTCTTCGTAAAAGTGCCTGCTGAAAAGATTTTCTTATGGAAATTGATAATGACCTCAGCAGTGCAACATCTGCAACATTCTGATGAGACTAGAAATCGAGTGTTTGCAATGATGCAAAATTCAGTGCATAGTGATGAGCAAACACAAGAAATTAAAATTATTATTTACTTTTACAATCTCATAACATTTTTCACGGCTTAGTATTTCATGAGCAAGTTAGAATGCCAATCCTGTTCAAAAATATCTTCAAAAACCAGTTATGAAAGCCATCACTCTGCATATACAAATACTGAATCATGCAATATCAAATCTCAGGGTTCTTCATCACTGCAAACAATCCTAAATTCAAGGCTTAGCTTTAGGTGAGCAAGATACCTATTGTTCAGTCCTAAAACGAGTAAAAATTATGGCTGTGTAAGAAATTAAAGAAACATATTGGGTACATCCACATAGTAAAAGTTTTAATTCCCCTCCGTGCATGCTAGTGAGGCCATACTTGTTAACAGTTTTCAGAGCTCCGTCCTTTACAAGGTCAATAGGGATGAAAGCAATCTCTAAAGGATCTGACAGAGCATCAGTGACAAAGTAACTGAAAGGAGAGGCAAAGAGAGTTTGTGTTTGTTCAGCTTGCAGATGAAGAAGCTATGAGGCATTCTGAAAACGTCCTACAACAAGTTACAAAGAAAACAGAACCAAACTATTTTTGATGGCAGCCCAGAGTATAACAGGAGATGAAGGTTACACACTGAGCCTTAGGAGGCTTGGTACAGATAAAAGGATGAACTCCATGAGGAGAGCAATGTATCACAGGAAGATGTTGCCTACAGGTTCTGTTAAAGTTCTGTCCTTGGAGCTTGAAGTCTCAGCCAAAGCTGAGAC
The DNA here is from genome assembly GCA_013401255.1 of Urocolius indicus. Lineage (NCBI taxonomy): Eukaryota > Metazoa > Chordata > Aves > Coliiformes > Coliidae > Urocolius > Urocolius indicus. Next base: position 422,006 of record WBNH01003627.1, on the reverse strand, counting down.
TGACCCAATTCTAATACCAACAGCAGAGCCCATACAGCTTAGGAAGATAGTTCTCATCCATATCAGGAGTTAATTAGGAAAAATAGCCTGTTTACAAACAAGTCCAAGCAAGAGCTAATGGACTCATGGAATCCATGGATCATGGAATACAGCTCAAGTACAAGCTACACACCAGAGGAAATGTGAAATTACGCTCAGATTCACTCAGATAATCTTAGTTTTATTTATTTTTATATATACATATACAAATATGTATGTATTTGTATTTATTAGACATAATTTTCATTCTTGATATACATAACTGCATAAGATACAAGCATTACAGCTAAGATTTAAAAAAATACTCACTGGCTTGCTTAGTTAAGCTCCCACTGAAACAAATGTTTAAACTCCCATGACTTCTATGGGTACAATTATATACTGGGTCCAAATCACCAACAACCTAACTTCTGATGAACATTTAGAGAGTCATTCTACAATCTAGACAACTAAGAGCATAATACAGCCAAAACACTTACAGCTTCTGTTTTCCTTATCCTGTGCTGCATATTATAGGGCTTGCTTGTGTAACACTGTTGAAGGAGAGCTTTCTCATCAAGAGCTGTAAGATCACCATTATAGCCATCTCCAAGCTGCGCATCCTACATAAGAATACATTCTTTTCACAAATAAAATCTAATTACTTGTAAGGAAAAGAAACAAACAGACCACACACCACACATTTCCACCAATAATTTATTTAAAAATACTTTCTTGTTTATTTTTGCCTACTTTTTGCACTTAATTCTAATTATCAAAAAGAAAGAATGTTAAGTCTAGCTTTCTACAAAAGCTGAACTTACAAATCTTGCTTTCTAATCTCTTATATCTTTTTTGAATACTTATCACCATTTTTTAATACTTTCAACCATACTGAAATAAAAAATTCTCAAAAATATTGTGCCTCTACAAGCTTTGTGAAAAGTCAGCAGCAAGTCAGAGAAGGCAGACCACTAGCACCTCTCAGACGAAGACAAGAATTCATCTTTTTTCTATCCTGCTCAAGAACAGTCAAGAGAAAACAGCTGATTTGCCATTATGCGTAGAGCTCAAAGTTTATCATTGCATAAATGCTGCTTTTTGACCAGTAAAGATGCAAATACAGACTAGGCAGGGGAAAGTCAACACATGCTGCTGAACAGGGTCTAAGAGACTTGTAAATAAGTCTTCATGTATTATGGAAATATCACCTACATGGAGGATATGAAGAAAACTAACAAAGGAGACTGTTTACAGAAATCAGAAAAGAGAATATGGAAAGAAATCAAAAGAGTAGGTTAGCTATGGAGCTTCATTTTAGAGAAGAAAAGTTACTATAAGTTCTACTAATCAGATAAAATAATAAGTATCTTGAAATCTGAAGAGGTTTTGATTTAATAATTTAATCGGGTAATGATAATATTGTGAAAAGTTCTGCTAGACATTATAATAAAATCTGTCATAAGAACTGATACACATGGCTTCTAGTGCTTAGCAAGTATCTCTGAAACCCAAAGGCACCTTTTCATTGGAAAACAGATGACAAAACAGTGTCAGGTTGGCATATAAGACTGTAAATGTTTTCAGAAAAAAAGTTAAAAAGTCATAGTACAACAAATCCACAGGACTGACAATCTTAACAGCCACCAAACATAACAAAATATCAGAAATGTTTTTTTTCACTCAATTGTTTTACTCATAGAATGTTTACTTATAAGTACTTAACGGTTCTCCAACTTTTATCTGAACACTAAGAGCATGAATGTAAAAGGAGAAATTCCCTTCAAAATTATGAACATGTATAACATAATAATAACATGCAAACCAATCTTTGTCTTATGTAAAATCAGTGTAGCTCGTTGTATTAATGATAAATTTTTTCCTTGAATAGCAATGAGCATGATATGTTCCCTCAACATGTGCATACTCAATTTTTCATTACAATTCTTAAATAGTCATTTGTAGTCTAGCATTTGACCAGGCTTCACAGCCGTTGCTTAAGTTTCCTGTTTCCTTCCACCTACGATGATGTATCTTTCTCTGTGCAACCACCCTTCTTCACTATCTCTTCCAGAATCATGGAAAGGTGGTTTTTTTCACCCCTTTGTTTTTCTATTTCTCTTCAATGATCTTTCCTTGTTTGCATCTTAGTTTTAATTTAAAAACACAAAAGGAATCAGCAGAATTGATACAGCTTGTACTCCAACTGTACTGGATCTTCTACAATGTCAAAGTTAAAAAAATACTGATAATAGCTTTCATTATTTAATCCCATATTCCTTTCCATTTTCAGTGTTAATAGTCTTCATGGTACAGATTACATCTTCCACTTCTCCTTCTTCAAGTCCTAGACACAGTCGTAATTGAATAATAATTAACATCTTTGTATAATTAAAAAATTTAAAAGCTTGAGTGTATTTCTGTATTTGGACATAATATTTTACCCAGATTTTCACAATGTCTCTTACCTTCTTAGGTTGTAAACTCATCCCTATCAATCATGCTAGTCTTCATGTTCAAGCTAGAGGTACACTACGAGGGTAAATGCTGCGTTTTCTAACAGAGAATACAAGCATACTTAAGATTCCTAGAGCACCTCAGTTTCTTCCTCTGTAACAACTGAAATAAGCTTCCTATATTTTATTTCCTACTCAACTTTAGGTGCTGAAATGACATGGGGTTTTTTTGTTTACAATAAAAACATGGAAGAAATTAATTACACACACACGTAAACCTCTCCAAACACTCTCATGAAATACTAATGGATATTTGCTATTGAAAAATGCAATTACCTCTTTTCTGGCTAACTTTATTGAAGCTTCTGGACACCGAAGGTGATCTTTTTGCCTTTCTGCAGTTGTCTGAGAATACTGTTTATATTCTTCCTTCACATCTGCTCCATACTGAAAATATTTCAGTTTATATCTGTCTGCTGGGGATGGTAGATTTTTTGGCATCATCCTCTGCTCCAAACCAGAATGCTAAAGCAAAGAGTAATCAATATGAAAGTCTCTGGTTGATCTATTGAATAAAAACAGCATTATTATAATTCTCATACAGTATAACTTCTGAAACTTCATTACAACAGACTTCACATTAAGAAAACACACAAATGTGACTGCATATTCAGGCTTAATTGTGTTCTTGCTATTCTGATGTTTTAAATCTAAAAAGTACAGAGACAGTTTGGTTTACATCACTTTTAAAGAGAGAAACCAAGGTTCACTGGTTCCGCCCTGTAAGATAATCTTACAGATCATTGAAATGGGAATTCTGACATTCGATTTTGGAAGACTGAAAATAGGCTGATGGACTTTTTCAATCAGAAGTTCTAATATTCTTGGATTGCAGGTGTTAGTACTGTGACTTCCTTCCCTAGAACAACATCAGCTGAAAAGGCAAAGTACCTTCCTCACTTTACATCTGTTTCAATGCCTTACATAACAGAGGCTGGAGCAGTAGAAACATCAGCAATGACAGAAGGCCAAGACTCCATTCTGTCTCTCCCTGAATGACAAATACCTTCAATGTTTAAGTGTCTTTCCTACAATGCTAATGAAACTAAGATGGCCTCATCTAGCATCTCTACCTGACACATCTCACATTCCAACAGCAATTTAACAGTCCTGATCTAGAAAACCATTTCGCAAAACCCCAAGAGACTTATGATCTTGAAAGGGTAGCTTTCGCTTTTAAAGAGGATCCACATCCCTTCACTGGTTAATTCTTGAATGATAAGATTACATTTAAATTATTCTTCCAGAAGTGACCTATTTTGGGAAGATTTACTTACACAGTCTTTTATTGAAGAAGCTGAAGTATATCTTGCTAAAGGAATGCTCAGTCAGTGCGCCAGAAGCAAGCAATGCAGAAATAAAGGCCGCTTAGAGGAATATATTAAAATATTTTAGAAACGCTTGAAAATATTCTCCACAAAAAAAAAAAAAAAAAAAAAAAGAGGGGAAAAAAAAATCAAAGACAGAGAGGGGGAAAGCAAAAGAAGGAAGGTAAGTGAATAGAAGATACAATCCCGCACATTCAGCACTTCACAGAATCATAGAATGGTAGGGTTGGAAGAGACCTTTAGAGATCATCTATTCCAACCCCCTTGCAGAAGCAGGTTCACCTAGATCAGGTCACATAGGAACATGTCCAGGCAGGTCTTGAAGATCTTCAAGGAAGGAGACTCCACACCATCTCTGGGCAGCCTGTGCCAGGGCTCCCTCACCCTCATAGTAAAATAGTTTTTTCTTATATTTAAACGGAACTTTTTTGTTCCAGCTTCATCCCATTATCCCTTGTCCTGTTACTAGATACCATTGAAAAAAAGGGATGCCCCAGCCTCCTGACAATCACCATTTAGATATTTGTAAATATTAATAAAATCCCCCCTCAGTCTCCTCTTCTCCAGACTAAACAGCCCCATTTCCCACAGTCTTTCTTCATAAGATGCTCCAGTCTCCTGATCATCTTGGTTGCCCTGCACTGGACTCTCCCCAGAAATTCCCTGTCCTTCTTGAGCTGAGGAGCCCAGAACTGGACACAGGACTCCAGATGAGGCCTCACCAAAGCAGAGTAGAGGGGGAATAGAACCTCCCTCGAATATTTCAGTATTTAAGATATAACAAAAGCAGAAAGGAAGCAACAGGAGATAAAGGAAAGCAGAGACAAAAGACAGAAAGGCCCAGAGAAACAGTCAAAGCCATACTAACTTTCCGTTAGCCTCTCTGCAGCTCAACAGATGTACATGAATTAACTTTATATAAAAAAAAAAAAAGGCTCAGCAGTGGAGTTATAGGCATCCAGACCAAAAAAGATTATAGCAACCCATGTATGTTTGCACTTCATACTCACAGAGGAAAAGTCACAGAGGAAAATAACCGATCTGTAATTACAGTTACATCTTAAGACATGTATAAATACCTATGTTGGGCACACAGGTATTCTGAGAAGCAGTACATTCTTAGTCCATGACATTAAAAAAAAAAAAAAACCAACCACTTTATGATTTCAGGCTTCATTTAAATGCATTGTTTTTAAAGTTGAGAATCCATTTAGTTATATAGGGAAACATATAAAATTATGTTCTTGGCAGATTCACCTTGAGCTCCAGCCAATTTGGATTCCTGCCCTACAAGTTGCTATGTTATTTGTTTCAAGAGGCATGGGTTATGTACAAATTAATTAATAATTGTCTTTCCCGTCTAACCACACTTCTATTTTAAACACACTTATTAGAGGTTTACTTTGGTTTACACTTATTAGAGTCTTAGTCTTAAGTTAAATATTTTTTTGAAATAATAGATTTTTAAAGAGTGTAGTTTCCAATTAAACAAGAAAAAAAGATAACATTGATAAGTTAGGATACTTCCTGCACCCTAACCAAATGAAAATGTACTACTACTGGTAGAATTTTTACTAAGACTACATATGGTGCATAATTATGACAGAAAATAATCATGTAGGTAGCTTTCTTCTTGAATCAGTTTAAAGCTCTAGACATAGGGATTACAAACAGAAGACTACTGTTTGTAGTATTTCAGCATTTTCGCTTTAATTATCACATTTGAAACACTCAGAATACTGGCAGAATGACAGCAGATTTAAAACAGTCTCTCCAATAAGGCAGCTCCTGTCACAAAAGTTAAATCATGTTACATTTTCTAATGTTATTTTGTCAGTGTATACTTTTTTCATCTACTTTAACTCTATTTTTTCTGACAAGGTTTTCTAGACACCTGTTTAAACTAAAGCAAAAAAACCCAAATCATTAAATATGTACCATGATAAATTGTCACAATCATTGATTCAAATCTTATTCAGATATAAGTGTTCAGAGAAAAACTTCTGCATTCAGGAAACTGTAATAACTGAGTAATTAAATGAATTTTTAAAATTGTAATAGTGGATATTGATCCTGAACAGTGCTGTATTGTACTATAAACCATAATGTCACCATTTAGACTACTTATTTTCCTTATAAAACACCTAAGATTGGTGGTAATTAAGTTTCTTAGTCATCCAGGAAAAAAAAAAAAAAAGACATTGATATGTGATCAGGAAATTTTAACAATAGAAATGCTCTGACAAATTGAACATGATTCCAAAGTTAACATTGCAGTTCTGTTTTTTAAAGATGATACTCAAGAAAAAGCATACGAAATAGTTGCACACAACTCCAAAAGTTTCCTTTTCGCCAAATATAACTCTTCTTCCATCAAAATAATACTGTTCTCAAACTCGGGCTTTGGCTTCAACCATGAACTTAGAAAAATAGTAAAAATAAAATATGTACTAAGTTCCACTTTGTTCAGAAAGGCAAACCAAAGTTATATGCTCCTCAGAAGTATTACATTTTTCCGTTGCTTTGACAAATAGTTAGCAAATGTAGCTACTAATATATCCCTTCAAAAATGAGTACAATTAAAAGGATGAGCATATGAACAAGCAATGAAGATTTAAGGTATAAAAGAAGATAAGATTTTTTTTAAAATAGTCTAAACTTCTCAGTAAAGTTTCTCAGTAAAAAGTGTTTTGCCAAAAATACTTTTGGCCAACAGCACTTGGATATATGAATTCAATCAAAAGAAAAAAGACAACTTATATAATAAAGCTACGTATGCTTTGCTAAATTGCTGCTAAAGGGACATATTTTAAAGATACTTGCAGCGACAGACTAACCTGTGGAGCCTGGTGATGTTGTGCATATGATGTTTGTAATGTCACTCTCCTATCCGAAGATGCATCTAGAGGGCACGTATGACGGTAACTTCCACTACATGGTATGTAAGAAACCCCATCCTAAAATTACAGGAAAAAAAATAAAAATAAAGATCATAGAATCATCTAATGGCAGGGGTTGGAAGGGACCTTTAGAGATCATCTAGTCCAACCCCCTTGCAGAACCAGGTCCACCATAATTATTTTCTATTCAGAGTGATGTTTTTACAAACTTCTGCAACAAATGAATTCTAAAAACTATCCGAGACAGAATTAATTTCTAATTACCTCCTCATCGGAATCTCCCAGCCTTCCTAGATCTAGGCATGGCACCCTGCAGGAAGTTAAAACAATTTTAATAGCAGTATGTTCTCTTATGTTTCAATTGCAGCAAAAGCAGACTGCCTAATAGTACTTATTATTAGCTCCTTCCCTTCCTATAAACAGTTTCACTACAACTGGAGGTGGCCTACTTGGCAAATCCGTACTGGCCCTGCTTCAGATCAGGACTTGATCGCTGAGCTTTCACAGAGTACCCTGGCAGCTGCAAAGAACCTCCAAAAGGCCCTTCTTCACTCATAGCAAGCCCACCCTGGCTTCTCTTCACTCCTCAATAGGAGCTGCTGCAACAAGACCATAAATCAGGGATTCCACATTCCTGTCTTCTACAGCAGGTCTGTGTCAACATTCCTCTATATTCAGCCACCAGAGAGGCAAAAGGGAAACAGCAGCTCCTTGGGATGTCAACTTTGCAAACCTTTGAGATTAAGAGAATGGAAGCCAACTATACTTCAGTGATTTATCCTGCTTAAAGAAATGAAAATCTTTTCAATTCATCAAAGCATCTCTGCGTCTTCTGCCTTTACTCAAGATATACTCCAGTGTACCGTGAATATACATTTTAAATATTTTACCACTAATAATTCCAAACAATCCTATTATAACAAGATTACTTCTTGAAGTCAGAGAGCTCCTAAATTTCCGGTCTTTTTTCATTACAGGATGACTGACAGTACACTGAAACTGAAGTTCTTTGACTTCAGTATGAACAATCCAAGCTTATGGTCATACATACTTGTAAAATACTGCAGAAAAATACATTGGCCATAAGGCATTTCTGTAAATCTAAAACCCTAAACAGATTCTTGAAATAGCAAATGTTGCCTATCTGCCAAAGTCACTATAAGGTTTCAAATTTTATAAGCACTGTACAAAATTTCCCACTGCTTGTAAAACCCCTTCACATCAGTCCTTTGTAAATTTTACCTGAAAAGAAGGTCAATAGTTAGAAAAAGGTTTTCTCTTTTTCCAGACTATTATAATAAAAATATTCAAGAAAGACAAGGTATAAATATGAAAGCTCTGAGTAAAACTCTACCATTAAGCTCAACCAAGTGTAATCAACTTAATTCCAACGTAAACAATGCATCAAATATTCTAGTCTAAATATAAACCACAGAAAATAAACCTATAATGACAAATTTTATGGAACAATGAGTTGCACATCAATACAAATACAAATGCATTGTGTTAATAATGCACAAATGAACTGATCAGAAATAGAAGCAGCCTTACTCTGGTGGGCGAGGACCACGAGAAGCCTGTGTTTCTGGTCTCCAGCCCTAAAAGAATGACATACTATTACATACCTACAGGGATCAAGGTTAAAATACATAGTTCTCTCTTTCAACTTCCCATGGAATATTTAAAATCAATGCCTCAAAGTATCTGACATATTTGACTGAGATACTATTAATGAAAGGGAAAAACAAAAACACTTTTCATTGAAAGTTCTTACAGATCATGAGACTAAAAGACTGAATATTCATCATGAACAGAAACACTTTCAGCCATTAAGAATACAGAATATCAGCTATTAATTATGCATTAAAAATAATCTAAAGCCTCAGGAGCATGTACAATCACTGTTTCTAAGGTTTTAGGTCACATCGTCCTTGTTGGTTGAGAACCAACTCCTCGGGCAACCTTAACCAGAATAACAATACCTACAGCCAGCTGGCTCACATGGAGCTAGCTCAGACCCCAGTGAAGCCTTAAAGTCATTTGGTCAATCTATCATCTCAGCTTTAGTGTAGCAGCACCTGATGATGACTAGGCAGCTTAAGTAATCACACTGTTTATTTTGCATAGCTGTATATCACATGGATCTCCAAAATCAACTCTATCAAAACTCCATCTTACCCCACTATGGCTTTCTGAAAACAGTCAATAGCAAATCCTTAAGGAAAGCTTTATGACTGGGGCAAGCACACAGTGACAATTTCCTCAATCGGCCTCCCAGTCTGAAATAAAGGTGGATGCTCTGAACCAGCATCATTGATTGTTTTCACCCTTCAGCTCAGAACAGTCAACATCCCCGTCTGAACGGAGCAGACATCCTATTTCCAGCAGTGGCCTAACACCTTTTATGAGCTGAGAACTGTAACTCCTTTCTTGCCACACAACGTTGTAGCCTGCTCCCGAAAAAAAGTTCACAGATCAGCAACACTGCCCTCTAGTGCCTTCAAAAAAAACATGATGAGGGTTAAAAAAAAAAAAAAAGAAAGAAAAGTTTCTCTCCAGGAAGGCTCCACATAATAAACAACACCACCTCGTGGTAAAATATATAAAACAACATTGAGAGCTCTTAACACAATTGAATCTTAATAGTAATGCTATATGCAACATATTAAATAGCACGTGTAAATTTTCTGTATCATTTCAATCGTGATAAGATAAAGGACACATCACATTCTGAATGTTAAAAGTCTTAATGTAGTTGCCTTTTCAGAAGTCACTGAATCAGGAAGAAAACAAGTGAAAATCATCCTGACGACTGTCCACATTGAAACAGGCTGAAACACAAGTTTCAACCTAACTTCAATCTATGATTTATTTTTTTCAAGTCATCAAGAATTAGATGAACTAGGAAGTCTAAAGTTGGAACCTGAAGGGCATAAGAGCAAGCAGAAAATAAGGGGTGAGCGATTACAGAAAAATGGGCATTTATTTTACAACCATAGTTGGCCCAAATACTCTTGCTGTATACAGGTACTTCCTCTCAAAAGACTGGTTAAAAGGTAACTAACTGGTTAAAAGTTAACATTATAAAACTGATGCACTATTGGTCATAAAAGATCCTTTTCATTGCAAATCAAACAAAACCAGAAAAGAGCAGCTTGGCAGTCAAATTCCAAGAATTACTAAGGTGGTAATCCAACAAATTAGGAAGATAAATGGGTACTGAGAGAAGATTACCAATGAACTTTATTTCACAGGCATAAAGTCTGAAGCATCTGTGGGAAAAATCAACAGTTATTAAGAACATTAATGATTTACCTCAGCTGTAACAAAAAACAAGGGACCTCAGAATCCAACATTATATCTGTACTGATCACGCTTTCAAAAGTTATCCTGAAAATTTCTGCTACAGTGTTTCTGTGGAGGTTGCACAACTACCTTATCTCAAAACAGAGACTATTAAGAATATCTGGAACACAAAATTCATCTTCATATGGAATGCAGAGCATTGAGGTCCATTTTACACATCAACATGAAATCATGCCTTTTAAAGTTTTGTTTTGGAGGTTGCCTTACCAAGATAACTTTATCGTTATCTTGCAAAACACACCAGTTACCAGTTTCACCAACAGCTTGAGAGAGCATACAGTACAGATTCAAGCCTCCATAGCTCTTAATTGCAAGTGCTAGTTTGTCCTCAAGTTCTCCACATCCAAGTTAAGTAGCCAGAATATCAGTTATTTTAGGACAGCTGTTTTTATCAGAGATTCTCACCTTCAGTTAAGAAGCAGTCAGATTAAACTATCACTTTCTGACAAAAACAATTTCTTTAAAAGTTTCCTTCTCTCCAAAACATATTCTTAACCTCAAAGTAAGAGCCTTCTTAAGTATGATTAAAATATTTGTCAAAATAAGGAAGGAAAATAACCACAAGCTTTCCATTAACATACCTGACATTTCTTCTCCCTCGATGACGGCTGAGCCTGCCTTCGAGGGGATGCAACTCCTTTAATTTCCAAATCCATGCAAATTCAGTAACAGCTTTCAGAATAATCTGAAAAAAAAAAAGAACCAACCAACCAGAAAAGGCTACTGAGAAGAACAATATCTGTTATTAATATTTCTGTTAAGTACTTCTGAAAAACAAGATTACTGCATTAGAAATCATGTGTCCATCACTAACAATCTGCCTGTTTTCAGCAAGCTATGAAACATTTCTGCCTTCCCTATTTCAACTGCCTCTTAATTTCAGTCTTCACTTGCTAATGTTTAACCAGATTGCTGTTCAAATTTCTGTCTTTGCCTCAAGTTTTAATCTCTTTTTCCCTTAATACTTTCAATAACTTCTCATACCAGTATTACTGATGCAATGCCCCTTTTCACTCTTATGGCTGCCACCTGGTTCTTCACCTGGTATTTTCAGGAAGATCTGAGGGCCCTCTCCTGGCACACAGATAGCCTCAGAGAGCACCGGAGCAATGTTTTATCAGTAGGCTGCTGGTTCCTCCTTCCACTCACCCAGTTTTGAACCAACAGCCTCTCATTTAGCTCCCTGAAACCAGGCGCTCCATTTTCAAATCCCCATCCCAAAAAGCTGACCCGCATTTCAGCCTCTTAAGCAGGTTCTACGCCCCAGGAATGCTTCAACCTTAGGAAGCAGCAGCAGCACAGCTGCTCAGAAGCGGGCACGGAGCTGCTCACCGAAGGGACGGCTTTCTGGCCATCCCCTGCTTTCTGTGAGCACTTTGAAATGAATTGCCGCTGCCTTCGCCCAGCCTCAAGGCTCTTACCGAAACCTGGGATGCTCCCAACTGAAGGTGTAGGGGGAAGAGAGCGTTGTTGCACCTCACCGCTAACACGCCAAAACAACTTTACCGCTGACAATACTGTAAGCGGAGAGATAAGCTCTGCCGGTTCCCCAGGAACGACGTATTTTCCCGGAGCGCGCTTGGGGCCGGGGCGCTGCCCGGTCTCAGCGGAGCGCTCTCACGGCCGGGCCGCTCACAGCTGACGGTCAGGCGCCGCTGCCCCGCATCTCCATGGAAACCGCGGCCCGCCCCTGCCCGCCCCTGCCACGGCCGCTGCAGCNCGCGCCCCGCCCGCCCGCGCCCCGGGGCCTTGCCGGGTACAGCAACGCGGACCAGCCGACCTCAGGCGGGCGGGCTTTGCACGAGAGGCTCGACAGGTATCACACCTCAGCTGAACGGGGCAGCTGGGGAGCTGAAGCACGGATCTGTGGGGTCACTGCTCAAGGAAGCCGGGCACGCAGGCCTTGCACAGACTCATGTTCTCAGCAAACCCTGGTAGCTGAAATTTAGGACATCTGAACTGCTGAAAAAGAGTTCACAGCCGGTGTTTGTAGCCCCGGCTCAGAAATACAGCAACTACCTTAAAAGTAGCTCAAAGGCTTCAAGTAGCAGTGGCATCCAAAAAAGAGTGAACTGAAAGTCACTACGCTGGCAATTCAAACTGCCCCTGGCTGTGCGATCCTGCAAGAAAGAAAGGTACCAGCAACAGCAGCTGAAGCACACACCTGCACACACGCCAGCTCTTGCAGTACGAGCAGTAGAGCAGTAGAGACAGCAACAGCAAACACCGTGGCAGCATAGTAGCCTGGTTCCCCTTCCCTCATTCCCTCTGATCAAAGGCTTCTTTGAAATCAGTTTCAGTTCATTTTAAATAGCTTTATTAGTCATGTCGGAGCACGGCCTCTATGCAATTACAATTTTTTTGAACAGTTTCAGTTTTCCTGAATGAAAAAACCTACATCAGTTATTGAAAAAAAAACCAAACAAAAAACACCCAAACAAAATAACAACAAAAACATACAAATGGAGTCCAAGAACCAAGTCTTCTTATTCATTTGCTCTGTCTTGGGGAGCAATCTGCTGCCTATTGAATACTCCTGGCTTTTTGGTCAATCAGTTTTCTAAAGCTGGGTAAAATCTCACCTACTGCAGTACTACTAATACATTAAGGATGTATTTCTGGATGCTGCCACTTCCAAGCCTGTGAGATCCATTTTTAGAACCACACGTACCATGTTTCTCCACAAGAATGAACAATTCACTTCATTTCAGTGAGTGACACAGTAATAGATTGGGTCCCTTGAACTACAGCACATTTCCTCCATAAAAACAAATCCATGTGTTACATTCCTGTAAGAATAAAGATGGCAAAAGAGTTCAGGCATTATAACTGGCCTACTTAAAAGCTATGCAATGACAAAACAGAAAATTAACAGCATTGTGCTGTCAAGACCTACCTCTAATGTAGTTCCTGTCATTAAAGGGCAGCAGTTCCATAGGTATTTGCATTAAGTGAACAAAAGATAAGTAGAGAATCAAAGTATGGACCAAAATTATTCTGGCAAAGCAAAACAATTGCTTAACACCAACCTGTTAATACTAATGTATGAAGAAGTATATTATAATGAATGAAAAGACTGAATTCTACTGTGTTTAATATGCAACAGGAGTATAATACTAATGGGTATCAGTCAATTATTAGGCAGCTCCTGAGTTTAACCAGTGATGGGTCAGGAAGAAGTCAATACAATGTAATGCAGTCAAGTTTAAATTGACATACAAATCCCTGCACCTTTCCTGAGCAGACAGCAAGCTCAGACACAATTTCTAAGTATCTGTGGCAAAATTTCTATCTCCAAATAAAGAAACTTGACTGTGAATGCATCTCTAGGCCTTAACCCATACTGCTTTTCATTGCCCTGCCAGAGACAGCTTTCCACAAAGAGCTAAGTTCATCAGTGCATGCTCTTTAATGAACTCCAGAAAGTCCCAGTTCAAGTGCCACCATGCTTACTAATTACATTTCTGAAGCATCTGCTCTTCATAATCTTAATTACAAGATATTCTAATATTTCAGTGAAGTATCAGATATAATTACAGTGCATTATATACAGAGTACAGAAATACTTTTATAGGACAAAAATAAATAGAAAAAAATATATAAACATCCTGAGTAAAATTCCACTGTCACCGAAGTCAGTTACAGAATAGTCATAGATGTGGGCACAGGCAGTATTTCACCCCTCTTTTAAAGCATACAGCAGTGCATATAACTTCATTCAAAACTGTTTAAAGTGCATACAACATATAAAAAAAATATTTCATAAGCTTTTTAAAGTTTTACATATGCAGATTTCACTCATGTCTAGTACGTCTCCTCAATCCCATCTCTTCTGATTCAAAGGAATCACTGTTTATCATTTCTTGGTCTTCTACCACGTCTGTCTCAAACTGATGAACTTCACACTCATCATATAATTCATGCTCTTCTATTTTGTAATCATTATCGATATCTTCAAGCAAATCTTCGTTACTGTCATCTTCTCTGTCATCCATGTCTTTCTCTTGAGAGTGTTCAGCAAATGACTGAATGAGATCTTCAAGCTTCTCATTACAAATGTGGCTGAAATCTTGTAATTCACAAAAAAAAAAGGAAAAAGAAAGTTTAAATTACTAGAAAGGCTCTAAATCTCAGGATCAGTTTAGAATATTTTTTACTTGTTTTCTCCCCTTTATTAAGGCTTGACTAATGCAAAAATTTCACAAATTTCAACTGAACCATTCTTAACATGTAAGATATCTCTTGAATCTCTTGTAAGTCTCCAGTTGAAACTAATATACTTGGCAGCAAAATATATGTTATGCATTATCCACAGCCTCAGAAGTCCCCAAGTGGGAATCCTCTGAGTAAGGTTAGTCAAATACTAACAGTCTGCTTAAGAACCGACATTCAAGAATCCTGTTTCAACAAAGCACAATGTGACTGTGTGTTTCCATGTCTTTTAGTAAGTATTCTTTTAAAAAACAATGATATATGAAAAAAATTAAGCTAGATATACCTCAAACAGAAGAATGGTACTCCTCCAGAATTAAAATTAATTCCATACACATTACCTAAGATGCAGCAACTAAATATTAGCACAGTAAAATCTGCTTATTCTTCCAAAATATTTAATTTTCCATAATTTTGATTATTACTTAGTTATATATAATTAACTATATATATAGTTTCCTGATGGAAACCAAAATACCTTTCATCTTGTTTTCTGATTTATCCAGTCCACTTTCTTTCATGAGCCGTCTAATTGATTGGAGCTGTGCCATTATTTCATCTTTCTGCTCACAAGCCAAAGCATTAACACTAGAAAAACAGACAGATGTCAACAGATCAAAGATTACCTTGGAAGTGAGTGTTTAATAATAATGCACAAGATTGGAAAAATTCCCTTCATGGATAAATGCCACAGTTAAGTTAGCAACACGTTTAGGTGAAGGTTTTCTTTGGCAAGTGTCTCTTGAAAAGTAGGGTGCCCATCACATACACTCATTGAATAACCCAGTCTCTGAAATCTAACTCAGAGCCCCAATGGCAAGGGATGAGTAATGACTACTGAAAGAAACAATTATTCAAAGTATTTTCTTTAGTACAACAATGCCCAATACACAGCTTCACAGTTTAGAGGCTTTTTTCTTTATTTCAGACTTTTATTTTACTCTCCTCCCCATCACTACAAGGAACTAGGCAGGCAAATTGGTGAGTGAATTTGCTGCTTAAGAGCTTCAGCATATATTAAGTTCAACGTACACTAAAGGAACAATCATGTAATTCTGCTGTGTTTTAAACTAGGCTTCCACGAAGGATGTCAGTCTATACCAAATGGACTGCATGGATATTATTTCTAGTAGATCAGTAAGGCCCTAGCTTAAGAATAAAACATCTCTAAAACTATAATGAGGTTATATTATTTTTTCCGATGCTACAGTATCACAGAGAAGTTATATTTCCCCTCTGTTCACATTATTAGGAATTTCAATTTCCAGAAAACAATACTATCTCAGATGTTTTAGAAACACTCACCAGTTTGACAGTGGATCCAGTTGAGTCAGTAAAGAATTTAACATTTTCTCTGTCTGTGCTAGATGCTGTTCCAGTTCTAAAAGCTGATGCTCTAACAAAAAAAAAAAAAAAGCAAAGGATGATGGTGATGCAGAAGAGAGACCACACTGTAAGAAACATATTTATAATACCAAAAGGATATTAAGGATTTTTGATTGTACAGATTAAAAAATAGTAAGTTATTTTCTCTATAAAATTATAGATTATGGAAAGGTAGTGGTGTAAGGGGGTAAGAGCAGCAATCTTACTATGTGTGAACTGAAGTAGTTCTCACTCAACAACCCATTTCCAATAGTATCTGAACAGAGGGCACCTTGCTAGAAACTGAGACGGAATGTGGCGCTCACCTTTCCAACTATTCCAAGACTTCCTGTGGTGTAAGTGGTGCATTTAGCTTGATATACTGTCATGAATTGCCCACTCACACCTCAAAAATATATTCAACATTTAATTTAAGAGTTGAGAGGAGTAACTCTTTCAAAGATACTATTAAACTTTGAAGATGTGACATGCAAGCATGGTGAGTAGGTAGTGTAGCAAATCATTGCTGAACCTTAATAATAATTATAGATCTGGTATACAGAGAAGCCAGAAGAGGCTGCTAGTTGTTTAATTAACTAAAAATATGTCTACACAAGGGGCACAAAAAGCATGAAAACAGCTCTGATGTGACGTAACTTTTTCTCCAAAGGAAAGTCCACTTCTTGGAACATGCAGGACAGACTGAATCACACAGTCAAGAATGTACTGTAGCATGAGGGAAAAGATGGTACCATTTATTCTGGCTCTTCTGTAAGCAGTTAATGGTTTTTGACAGGTCTCTAACTCATCCCAGAAGTTCAATAGCCTCTAGAATAACGTATCCACACTGTTCCACTATCAATATAGTTCAGTTCCAAAACAGACCATTATAACCCTTTAAAATATCCTATTAATTCTAAAGAATATTGTACCCTCTTTAGACATTCTATTGCACTGAAGAAAATCAAACAATCACTTAAGACAGTGAGAAAAAACATCAAAAGTTAAAAGGCAGACAACCATACTATATTGCTGTAGCTGTTTAAAGAATATTACCATCTGGAGTTTTCAGCCAAACCTCTAACAAGTGTTTCAAACATAAAGAATAACAAAGTGGTTTTCTGAAAGTTTCCAATTGCACATAAATAACTTAAGAGATTGTTCTCATTTACCTAGACTGCATCAACAAAAATATGTAGCTTGTTCCAGTAGAAAATAGGCATTTTTGGTGAACATATGCATTCTGAATGGGGTATCTTACCTGTTTCTTTTGCCTTCTCCTCTGTACTTTTTTCTTTTTTGCAGAGATTTTCTTCATGTGACTTCATCTTTAATAAACACAATTGCATTAAAAGACTTCAATACTATTTGTATATTAAAAAAAATGCATTTAGAGAGCTACTGAAAGTAAATAACAATGGCAAGAATGTACTGTATTAATGAAACTTCCGTCACGTCTCCTTCCTATCTTAACTAACACTTCTTATTTAAACAATTTCTGGTAACGTGACTGCCAGAAGGTGTAAAAGAAAGCAGTTGCTATTTCAACTCCAGTTCTCAAAGATTAACCCATTAACTCATTAACCTCCTAGGTTAATGAATCCAGTCTCCCTCTATCAACTAGAAGTAAAAACTTATTTCTTAAAAGTCATAAAAGATGCTGATATAAAACACTTACAATTTCAGTCCCATAAGCACAAGTGTGAAGAGTTGTTACATCCAAAATATCAGGTTTATGCCATTTAAATCTTATTTTCAACCTAATTACATTTATTATTAAAACCAAACTGGTCAGACTCTATGTTCATTTTGCTAAGCTGTTGCATTTTACTCACATAGGAGATGATAGGAATGATAGTTCAGTTCAGTTTTAAGGCTTTTTTTTTCCCTGAAGGGATGCAAAAACATTCCAGGCATTGCAAGTGCTGCAACATCCCTTACTATAAATAATACATATCCAGACTGATATTCTTTTAAAAACATCAAACAACTGGTCATGTGTTCTTCTTTCTTAATTTACTAATGGTAGAAAATGTATCACATTTCCCGGATAAAAGTCTATGTCAAAGCTGCAAGACCAAATGAGAAGTCCAAATAAAAGGTCTAGACTACTCACTATTCCATCTAATTGCTAATCTAAGACTACTATCAATCAATCTCATTCTGAAGAATGAAAAGGAAGTAAAAAAACTGATGAGGCTTAAGTTACAGCCTCAGGTAACAACACCGTTTAAGTTCTCAGATTCTTATTTGAGGTTACAGAGTGCAGGTGGTGTGGAGTGTAAGATTCTCACTTCTGTAAGCATCTAAAAAACAGATGAGTCAGAAGCCTTTCCTGGAATAACCAAGTATGCCATTATTTTAACTTTGGAGCTCACACTGAAAGTCAAACCAAGCAAGAAATGGCATTTGGACAACTATACGTGGGGACTCAGAACTGGTGAAAAAAAAACACCTCAAACCAGTTAAATTTCCTTCTAATTTCAATAATTGAGTGGTTTTTTATGACTTACCTTAAGAAATTTGTATGCTGCAAACACTCCCACTCCAAGAGCATACAACGGCATGAGGGTGAACGCTAACTCTCTGCCATTTCCTCTTGTTCTCTCACTCTTCCTTTCTTTTTCCATCGCATTTCTCATCTGTTGAATACTCTGATAAGCGTTACTGTCAGAACTTCTTGGATTCAGGTGAACTTGATGAACTGGCTGAGGACTATCTTAAAAAATTGAGAGAAATGACAACAAAGTTAGAAGGGAAATTAAGAATCCAATTAGTTTTCTTCTGTGATCATCTTTGTTCATCATTCTTTTAAGACAGTGTGCATAGCCCCGCAGACAAATAAAAGTTAAAAATAAATACATTTTAAAATTCATGAATAGAATTCAAAGTTAAATTCAAAGTTAGGTAGCAAAGACTCTCAAAGTAATTTTCTATGTTTCACTAAAAGTCAAGTTTTCAGTTTTTTTCCTTCACAGCAACATTGGCATTTTCACAGCAAATCAAAGAAAGCTAGATATAACGAGAAGTCACTTAAATCTTAAAATGAAAGTATACTCATAGAAACTATTGCTAATGCCACGAACAGTTATATATTAATATTTTCCTGTGTCACATAGGAGTTAAACAGGAAACTGAGTTGTATAGTTTCAGGGAAAAAAAATAGTCAAAATACACCAGCAGTGTAGCTGCTTTTGTTATTTTGAAGGTAAATTCAATATTACGCAGGTATTCCTACAGGCTTAGAAGTGCTGTACCTCTGCAAATCGAATACGCAACAGGAAAAGACTACACAATAGCACAAAGATGCAACCTTGGAAGTCTGAAGTAATTTTGCATTTAATTTGCTTGCCGGAAGAGAGAGCAGATAAAAGAACAGCCAGTGTCATGGCTTGACTTAGGAATTAGCTTATTTGGTAGTTAAATCTGAGGCTCACAGGATATGCACATGAGAAATAGTACTGTCAGCTAAAGAATGCAGATGTTTGCAGAGACAGACAGCAGGTGACTAGGTGATTGCAATTTTTTTTCACTGATGTCTCAACTATCCTGTACTTTCAACCTCCTTTGAACCGTAATTTAATATATCAAAACTGAGCATAGACAAGATTCACATTCTATAAAAACTCCTAAACAAAAGACCATTACGCAAATTACTCCTTGTCAATTAATTCCAAAACAGTGGCACTTCAAGAATCTAAAGTAACGTAACTCAAGTGTGCAAGAGACAACCACCATCAGGTACAGAAATAAATTAACATAATTATTAACATAATAAACTCCCAGTGAAACAACCGTTTGGCTACAGCTTCTTCCAAACACAGACAAAAAGGAATCTAACTCTGCTAACCTAAGACAGCGATGAGAGATCTCGAAAAGTGTTTCAAAATTGTCTAAAATGAGTTAGCAGAAAAGTTTTTCCAGATTTCAGTCAGGATGAGCCTGACTCTTGCAACATTTACTCTCAGCCCTGCAGCCCAGTCACACCAGGCAGGCACTACTCCATGTTCCTCCATGCATCACTGTTCAGTGCAACGCACACATCTGGAGTAGATCCTTTATCTGTACCAGAACTTGAAACTAAATTGGACAGTTAAACAAAAATTTAACAGCTGATACAAGCAGAACTCGTACTACCTTCATCATTTAACACAAGTTCAGGCAGACGTTCTCAACACAAGCTGGTTTAGACTTACTAAAGCAGCACTAACTAATCTGGAAATCACGTTTTATCTTACAAATAATTTTCTCCTTTCAGATGTTTGTCATTGATAACTAGTTTTAAGTTTGCACTATTTTTTGCTTACTTTCAGTTCTACTTGTTTTTAAGGTAAACAAGGAAATTTCCTAAGATACCTATTCACACAGATGAAAAGATTTCTACAGGTCATACAAATAAGAGCATGGTTAAGGGAAACACCACCTTCCTGGCATAGATGAGGGATGGTGAATTCTAACAGGCCAGTGTACAGCACAAAGTTTATCCCACAACAAACAACAGAGCGAATCACTGGCCAAACGGGAGGGAAGCAGCAGCCAAACACATGAGAACAGCTGTTCTGTTTGTAATTTATTTTACACAATGCTGGGCCAATAAACCAGTAGAACCACAGGCTTGTGAATTATATTTAAGGTTTAATTTTAAAAGAATTCCATCTGTAGGAAATGACAGCTACCGTGTAAATTAAATGTAACCAAGCAAAATGGGCCAGGCTACAGCAACTTCAGTATCAGCCAGGAAGCACATGGTAGCAGCTCAATCCTCACCTCTCCTGTCTTTGAAAAGTACTCCCAGGGAAAAGCACAGACAGTTAATTTAGAGGATTACAGAAATGATCTATCACTTGGTTTACAGTGCTTTGCAAGGCACTGCCAATGAATCACAGAGCTACCTCAACAAAGCAGGCTATTTGTCGTTTTCGAAAACGAAACCAGCCCTTTGGACATTGAGTTCGGGTCTCAGCTGGTGGACACTGACACAGCTTAAATTACATTTACACCACTCGTGCTTTAACAAGCAGTAAGCTCTCTGAACCATTCAGCAATACCTTTTCTAAGCAAGCACCTTGGACTCTCTCCAGTAAACTACCTGACAAGTCTGGTACAATTCCGTGCTAATGTTTACTACCAGCGACACTTGGCTTTCTTTTTGCAGTCCTAACGTGTACAGTGACTTTTTTTTTTTTTTTTTTTTCTCGCCTGACACCTCACCGCCACTCATCCATTACAGCAATTAACTGCATCCCTGCAGGCTGTAAACTGCCCCGCAGCAGAGCAGCGGGACACACACGGCGGGGCGGGGGGCAGGCTGAGGAGCAGCGCAGCGCAGCTCGGAGCACTCAGCGCAGCTCGGAGCCGTTTCGCAAGGCCTCCCCCCGCAGCGGCCACCGCCAGCCGAAACACAGCCCTCTGCCTCCCCGGGAGCGCCTCTCCAAGCCGCCCGAGACAGGGCTCAGCTCCCAGCGGCTGCCACGCGGAGCCCCCCGACCGCGGCCCTACCTCTGCCGTGCTGACCGCGGCCGTAATGCCCGGGGCTGGCCTTGCCGGCCCGCCCGCCGCCGCTGCCTCCTCCTCCTCCTCCTCCTCCTCCTCCGAACATCCTGGGCATGACGACGAAGACGCAGAGCACCAGCACAACCGAGACCATCACCTGCTGCACCGCCGACAGCACCATGGCGGCTGCTGCTGCTGGTGCTGATGGTGCCGCCGCCACCGAGCCGCCGCCCGGCGCCACGGAGAGCCGACGGAGAGGCTCCTCCCGCGGCGCCACGGCGCCCCCCGGCGGGCTCCCGGCGCCACGCCGCGGCAGGGCAGGGCAGGGCAGGGCAGGGCAGGGCGCGGCTCGGCGCGGCGCGGCGCGCGGGTCCCTGTCGGAGAAGGTTCTGGCAGAGGCGGGTGGGGTGAGGTGTGGTGCGGCGGCGCGGCCATGGCGCCGCGGGCGCGGCCGCTGGCGCTCAGCTGGGCGCTGGCCCTGTGGCCGCTGCTGAGGGCCGCGGCTGGGCGGTTGCCCACCTTACCGAGCGTCACGGATAAGAAGTTCATCGATAGCTGCGTACGCGTGCACAATGAGCTCCGCGGCAGTGTCCGGCCGACGGCCAGCAGCATGCGGTACATGGTACGGACGAGCCTGGGGGTGCAGGGCTGCAGCCACAGCCCCGCCACAGGGATGGGGCAAGGGGGGACCAGGGTGGCACAGCTGCTTCGTGTCTAGTATAATTGTGTTTATTTGATAGGAAATACTCTGTTGAGTTGAGTCAGTTGTAAGCGGGTGAGTGTAGGAGCGCAGGATGAGGATACAATGCCACAGGCCAGCTGAAGATGTCCACGTTTTATCCCAAGGAGTTTCTCCTTTGCAAGAATAATGGTCCAGCAGCGGGACTGATCCAGAAGAGGAGTTAGGCTTTCCATCAAAAGCAAGGTTACAAACAGTAACGCTCAGGAGGCATTCGAAACCCGCTCGGACGCGTTTCCTATGCAACCTCATCTAGGTGGACCTGCTTCTGCAGGGGCTGGATGATCTCTAGAGGTCCTTTCCAACCCCTGCCATCCTATGATACTGTGATAGTCTACGTGGTCCTACTATGGCAGGGGAGCTGGACTAGATGATCTTTCAAGGTCCCTTCCCGCCCTTATCCCATAATTCTGTGAAGAGGATTTCCCTTGGCAAGGAAGAATCTTTGTCATAACAAAACCAAATTACACTCAAAAACTTTTGTTGGAAATGGTTAAAACTGAAGGAGATGCTGAAAAAGTCAATGTTTAATGTTTAGTCCACTTGATACCACAGGAGGAAAATGTTGTGAGCAATAAGCAGCTAAATAAGTACCTTGAAAAAGGCTTAGGAACATGTGTGTACTCAGATACTGACGGCAAGGGATGACATTTGGGTGGGGGTGAAGCTGGGTTGGCTGATCAAGGACACAACCTTGTTAGTGAAGAAGGTTGTGAAAGACACTGCACCCGGTTTTAGGACTCGAATTGGAAAACAAGGAAAAATTTGAATAAAGGTATGGATGTAGGAATGCAGTTAGAAAAAAATAAAGACCTCAGAGAAAAACTGTCAGCAGCCAGTGGAGTTACTGTAAGATACACGTAGGGATTAAGAGTGAATTGAAATGTACAAACACCGGGAAAACTATGTAAAAAAAACACACAGGGTCTTTTACATAAGACATTAAATACTTTAACGACAGAAGAAACTTGCTGAAAAGCAATCATGACTGGAACACAAATACCAAAGCTTGTTCATATTCAGGAATCAAAAGCTGTGTTAACATCGACAGAGTGCAAAGAAGAGGTAGCAGAATGGGTTACTGGCCAAACATTGCCATGTTTACCTCATGAGGCTGTGTTTATTATTGTGTATTTAAAGCTTTACTGTTTTGTTTCCAGAGGCTCTCTTGGAAATACTTAAAGTATTTGTTTGTGAGTCTACACTTGCTCTGCATTTTCACTTTTAATTAATTTTTTATGTACCTAATAGAAATTCTTAACTACTTGGTTAACAACAACAACAACACAAACAAATTCATGTTTAAGTAATGTGACAGTAATTTCTTATCTGGAGTTAACAGCACTTTTCAAACATTTTTTCGGTTGCTAGCAAGTGCTCTTACAAAGTTAATTTCCAACAGTGAAAAGGGGGCAAAAACTCATCTAATGAAATCAGTTCCTAATTCTGTGCTGCAACTGCAAAAGTCAATGCAAATAAAACAGAAGTACTTGCCTAAATAAGGGAAAGTATTTCTGAACGAAACTCCAGTATATGATGTCTATCTGTACTTTATTGCCTGACTGGTTTTATCTGATTTGGACTTGATTGTAACTTAACGTTGCACAACTATTTCACCTTTCATGTTTTGCAGACTTGGCATGCAGCTTTGGCAAGGATGGCAAGTGCAAGGGCAAATAAATGCATTCTTGAACATAACGTATCCTTAAGTAATAATTATCAGCAGCATCCTAATTTCACATCTGTTGGAGAGAATATTTGGTTTGGAAGTCGTGAGACCTTTGTGGTTGCTGATGCCATTAAGTCATGGTACAATGAGGTCAAATTCTATAATTTCACAGCAGAGGAATGTACTAAGGTTTGCAGTCATTACATTCAGGTAACAGCTTATGTACAGTGCCTACTTGATTAATCAGTATGCGTTCTGTGTAGTGCCTACCAGATAAATTGGTAGGGGCTGCACATAATACAGAGTTGAATATAGAGCTAGTAGTGACTGGCAGCTTACTATCTTTTGTAATCCCAAGCAGTAGCTGTACTGACAATCCCTTTGTTTGTCTTGTGTAAACTGGTTTAATATTAATCATTCTTGCCAACAATAATGGCCTCACTGAATGCCTCACTTCTCGTTTCATGGATCAGTACTACATGAACTGTATAAAATAATCTAGTACTCTGGCTGAGAAGCCACACAGTTCTGAATTCTCTAGGTTAGAAGGTGCTGTACAAATTAATCACATTCATTGCAGAATGTCTGTGAGAACACTTTGGTAGAAATTTTAACAGGAGAAACTCCAGGCAAAATAAATTTTATTCTTTACAGTTCCTTTTAAAAAAGGAACAGAAGGCCAAAAACGGCAACAACAAGAGGAGAGGTAATTTATGTCTAATTTCTCAGTGGTAATTCTGACAAACTTAATTTTGCTGAGAAAAGAAGAGTTTTCCTTGAACACTTAAAATTCTAAATGGTTTCATTCATTTCCAGGTTTAAAAAACAAGCTTTGCAGTAGAATTAGATTTATCTATGACCAAGCACAAGATATTTCACTGATCTAATACAGAAGATAAATTTAATGTTCTTACCTTGTTATTCAAAAGTGCTTACACTGCTCTTTGGCAAGTTACAGATGAAAATACTGTGCAATATACCTACAGTGAAACTGTTACTGAACACAATGGTAGCTGCAAGGATCCTTTTGAGTAGACTTTGGATCATGAAATGAAAATAATTCAAGTTGCCAGAATCATTTGCAAAGCATTTTCACCTCCAATGTGTGTCATTTCTCTTCAAGACTTAATTCTTGTTTCCTTCCTTGTGGTTCTGCCTGTAACAAACTGAGAAGCAAGGCTGGAGGATTTATTTAAGTTTTACCGTTTATTGAGCACTAAATCTTTGGATTAGAACCAGACAGTATCCCAGGAAAGTATTTTTCCTTTTTTAATCTGGTACAATAAATTATAAAAAGTTGTGTAGCAAGGTACTTCACAGCATTTTAAAATTGGCTGTTTGGCCTTGTCGGCATAGAATTATGGAGGCTTTTGCACACTTCCCTTTCCCCCATTTGAGATCACTTGCTTCTTTCATATTACACACAATTAAGTCTTATCAAAGTGTTCATGCATTTCAGGCAGGATTACAAAGGAAAGTTAACTGCTGGGGAAAAAAAAAGTACATAGGTTAAACACAAATGAATGCATAAAAGTACATATTTCTTCAAAATTGGTAAGCAAAGACACAATCCAGGAGCCTTCATGGTCTCAAAGGCTTAAGCAGAAAATTGAAAATGGGTAAAATTTACGAATCTTAAATAGTTAGGCTGTCTAGACCTGCTAGAAGAGCCATGGCACTGAAATCTCAGTGGAGATCTCCAAAAAGCAAGTGAAACTGTTACATAAAGGCCCCTGAAATGCTTAGTCCTTAATCAAGGATTCAGGTAACACCACATTAATCATTAAGATCTTTTTGTGCTGTCTGCTGAAGATAACTGCTTCTTGCGGTTACAATTGAATTACAATTGAACTCTGAGGGATGTTCAAGTGATTTTGTCAGTCTGAGGCCCATACTCTTCATACTAGGGAGATACTGAGGGTAATCCACTAATGTCTTTAAATTTCCCAGATGTGGAATGTATGATCATCCAGATGGTCTAGGTATGTAGTTAAACATTTTTACCTGAATTCATTACACTTTGTTTAGTCATATGCAGAAAGTATAGAAAGATTCTTCAAGAAAAAGCAGAGGATGCTTGAACTGTAAGCAATAATAAACCATCTTGTTTTAAGGATGGCTGATAATTGAAAATGTGCAGGGCTAAAGCTTTCAGACTTAAGTTTACTGTAGTAATCTGCCAGACTACTTCTAGCATACAGAAACCCTTCTTGCAGTCATGAGCTAGGAACACTGAAATCAATTAAAGGAACTGTTTTAAGGAGTTTCCACTAATCTCCCTTTTGTTCCTTGGAATTTACCCCATGATCATAAAGTCAGTGACTCTTACTGAAATTGTTCTGTGGAAGATTCTGGAAACCCACAGTATAGGTCACTGTATCTTGACAGATGAATATTTAGAAGTTTATCTTGAAAAGCTCACCAGCAATTTTAAAAAATTATTAAACAGATAAGATGGTGCAAAATGAAAATAGAGGAACCCTGAAAAATAACAGAAATTTCCTAAATATTAGACTAAGTAACCACTGAGAGTGGTTTTTAATTTCTTTTAAAACTGTTTTATTAGGTTGTTTGGGACGACTCATATAAAATTGGCTGTGCTGTTACTTCTTGTAAGGAATTTGCAAGAATAAGAAATGCAGCAGTTCTTGTTTGCTGCTATTCACCATGGTAAGTTGCTGGTTTAAATGTTAAAGAAATAAAAGGAACCATAGTGATATTTAGCTGTAAGTAAATTGATTTCTTTATCTGTAGTCTTGTAAATACAATTAGAGAAAATGATGGTTGTCTAATTCAGTTACTGGGAAAGCCATGAGCATTAAAACATATACTTGCTTAGTTTTTTAATCTGTTATTTAATCTGTTAACATTATAGATAAATCTCATTCTGTGCCAGTCTTCAGCAAACAAATCCCAAACTTATCTAATGCTCCACTTCATTGGTTTCTTTTTCCTATGAAACAAAAGAAATGAGGAAGTTGCTGCGGGCAACTGCTATCAGAGTTGGAATAATCTCTTGCAGTTTATCATTTTTAATGCACTACGGCTTTTTATACTGTATTTCATTTTTCCCCCAGTCTTTAAAAATGATAGAAATAATACCAAGGTTTTGGATCAATTGCTTTTCCTTTCTGTGTAACTGAGTAAAATAAAATTACATTATCATTTCTTGCCTGTTTAATAGCTGTGATTATACCAAATGTTCTTTTAGCACTGGAAAGCAGTAAACGATCATTGCAGGAAAAAGCTAGTTGCAACATGTAATTTTACCTTTAAACTGATATTCTGGTGAAAAAAAAAAGTACAAGTTCCACCTAGTGCAGTTCCTAAGGCAGGAGCAGTTTGAAAACAGAGACAGATATTTTTACAGTATTTTTTGTCTCATAGTGCTGCACAGCCCATAAGCAAGCACATATGTATGCAATCTGTTTGTCATTCGTAACACACACGTAGCTCGTGAACTTTCATGACAACTGGTTTTTTCTTCAGCAAACCTGAAGGCAAGACTAGACAGACACTATGGTGATTTATCACTTTGCATAAGATACTGTATCAGTTGCAACTACCAAACTAGTAAGTGTGATTTACATTATGTGAATACAGCGTGCTGTGACTCTTAGATGATGTCAGAAAACTAACATCTGATAGTTTCTGGAGTTTTCACAGCGGTACTAGGTGAAGGCAAACTATCAACCTAAACTGGATTCAGTAAATCACCGGTGTCTCAGTTTGGGTGCTGGCATTGTTTGTTAGATGCCGGGTAGAGTTTGCACTCACCAGCCCCATGGAGATGTACCAGAGAACCTCCATTTCAGAGTTCCAGCTTGTTCCAAAACTAAGCAATATCCACATACTTAATGACGCTCAAGTCATTTTGAAATCACAGTTTCCACTCTATACTATGAAGGAAGCCTCTGTTGAGACGCTTGAACATGCTCTCTTAAACTCAAGCAGGTGGCAGCTCTGCTTCCTGTTCCAAACCCTTTTCTGATTCTTCTGTTTTCATAAAGTTTGTTCATTTGTCTTTCACAGGAGGAGATGGCAGTTAATCATATATTGACTTCTAAGGAAAATAGTTCAGTACATTTGAAACAGATTTTCAATCTGAAAGTCTTCATCTTTATGCCCAATTTTCTCCCATGTTTGGAAAATGTGCATCAGGATAACCAGGATGACTATTTTACAAAGTGATTAGAAATACCGAATACCATCACAGATAGATGGATTGTAGATGCCATTGACAAGATTTACTCTTCAGACTATTGCTTTTATTTATGCTTCTATGTAAAATACAGAAACTTCTTTGAGGCCCTTCATTTCAAATCTGCTTTAGCAGAAGGGGAAACTTAGGGGTTTAGAGCTGTAAGTTTCCACTTATTTTAGGGCAAAGGACTTTATAACTGCTCTCAGATGTGAGTTGACACATTTAGATCTTACAGAATTAAAACAGCCTTACTTACAGTTTGAGATTAGGATTTGTGGTGGTTGAAGTTATCCCAACACAAAAAGAGTTTCTTTCATATCCCTATCAGTCTGTCATACAAGATGTACCTGTATTTTGTGAGTCTTGAGTGCTGTCAATCCAAATGCTATCACTTCACCTTTTCACATCAAAAGAGGATTCATGGAGGTCCCAGATGTCAGCAGGGATAGGATATCCCTATTTTCCTGTTTGACAGGTTATGGCATCCTCACAGAACAAGAGATGTGCCACAGCTTTCACAGATGTGAAAAAAAAAAATAACTCCTTGGCCAAATTTCACTCGATGCCTCTCAGTTTTTCTATTAGCAAAAAAATGTAATCCATGATACTTACATGCTTTTGACAATACAGATAAGATCACATTACATTTTTTCTATTCTGCTTTTCCATTAATATAACCTTCTGGGTCTCCACTAGCTCTTTGGAAGAATAGGTGATGTCCAGTCCCCAATAGGTGGCTGTATCTGCCTTTCATTTCTCCTGAAGAAGCTTTGAGAGTTGTAACAATAAAGGACCGCAGTGGCTGGTCAATAAAGTGGTAAATAAAAAGCACTGTAAGTAAATACAAAGTGACACATGAAGGTAAAGACTCCTTATGCATAAAACCTGTAAAACCTTAGAAAATATCAGCTCAGTACTCACTAGCTGTCAGAAGCAAATGAAAAAGTAGTAATGCTTAATGAAGTTAAATTATTACTCCTAAAGAATAAAACATAAAACACAACGATGTCACTTTTCATGGAGACATTCGTTTCTGTGGCCTGAACTAGGAAGACAAGTGAAAGCCCATGTGATAGTCTTGTATATATTTTCTTCTGTTTAAGTAGCATAGTCTTTGGAAGCCACATGAAACTCCTTCTAAGAGTGAATTTTTTTCCCTCTAAAGGTTAGTTTGTGCCTATTTCCCCTCATTTCTTACACCTTCTCAATGAGGCGGCACTGTACAACTTAGGTGTTGACCAGTCTGTAGATAGGTAAAATGATTTCTAGTAACAAGAGAAGGCCTCTCAGAGAAAAAGGCAAAGCCTTTAATCTCTCTGGGTCTGTGGCTGAGTTCTGTCTGTCTTTTCAAAGAAGATTTCACAGTGGATTATGAACTGTGTGAAGTAACAGTGTAATTATCACAGTGGAAGCCTTTGATTCCAAGAAAGACTTGCTGAATTGCAGCTCAGGCAACATCTGTAGCTTCTTTGTTTTTCATTTCTACAATTGAAACATGCACAGTCACCAAGTGTGTGCCTTCACACCCTTATGAGGCATTGTGCTCTTGCCAGAGCCTCTAGAAGCAATGCTTTATCCTTCAGTCTTTCTTATTCTGGATTCTGAGACCTTTTTACCCATGCTGTAAATGTTCATATGAACAATCACCCAAAAGATGTTACCTAACCTGTAACTTTTCAGCTTTGAGATATTTATGTATACTCTCTCTATATAAAAACAAATCTCTTTCCCGCTCTTCTCTGACAAGTTCAAAACTTACGTTCAATTCTTGGGATCAGAAGATGTTGGGGGATGTGGTTACAATATGCCGCTGTAGATGCTGCTGGGATAACTCAGGCCAACATTATAAAAGACATTTCAAAGAAGAGGAGTAGAAAGTAAGGGACAGGTGGTCCTTTGGGGTATTCTCCCTCCATCTTGTACAACAACATTATACCAACACTTCCATCTGGAAGCGTTCAGTGGGCAGTTCTTGCATATAATATAGATAAGGTAGGGTATAAATACAGACTTAGAGTCCTGAAAGAAATTATCATAGGTCTTGATGCAAATTATTTCCTTTGAAGAGTACCCACTGTGGAGATGAGTAGAGTGACAAACAAACCTAACTGTAATAGCCCACAGTCCTTTGCCTCTGTGTTCACAGGACTAGCCTGTGAAACATGGCACTGCTTCATGGTTTTGAATGGATGCAGTGAAGACTGGATACTGTGTTTCTCATTACCTACTATGTAGCATAGGCAGCCAGGATTATGGTATGTGCATTATCATTTGCATCAATTCTGTGCACAAGGAGCCTTTCTGAAAACGTGCAGTGGTCAGTACTGCAGGCTGATCTTTGTACTTAAACACTTCGGCTCTGCTTGCATGAGGTGCAGATAAGGATCCAACTGTCTTCACTCAGACTATGCACTTAGACATTTGTTTTTTCTTATGGAATGAAGGTCATGTTTCTGAAGGTTATAATTCAACCAGAAGCAGCTCACAAAATTCCTCCTTTTTTTGCTAAATAGTTTGGGTTTAAGCTATTTGTGAGTATGTCAGCTTTAAAATTTCCCGCTATAAATCCTTGGTGTTCCTCAGTTAAAGGCAAGCCCCATCCAGAACATTGTGTTTGAGTAGCTCATATACCAATGTAAAATCTGAACAAAAAGCCTGAGTATTTTCCTATAAGAAAAATAACAGGGTTTTTAAGATTCTTTTCTTTCACAGGAACAGAAGAATGAAAACAAGGAAGTTTTTCCTGATGTTTTAAATAAATTGTCAGCAATTTATTTTATTTTCAGTGTTTTTCCTTTAACAAATCCAAAATGTTTAACAAATATTTCTTTTTCCATTGTAGTGGTAATTCATCAAGAAGACCATATATAGAAGGAACACCTTGCAGTAATTGCACAGAAGGGGACACATGTGAAAAAAACCTCTGTAGTAAGTAAAACCAAATGTAAAATACAGAATGTAAAAGGAAATAATACCACCTCAACCACCTACTTGGTAAAGTTGCACATTTTTACTCACTCCTTGATGGTGCTTTTTAAGGCCCAATTCACAAGTCTTTTAAGAAAGTTCTTACGGCCGTTTACATTCAGGAAACAGTCATGTTTTACCAAATCTGGGCCTCAGTGATCATTATGAAGTCTTTGTGTGATAATAGATATAATTATTGTACTTAAATGTGGTATTGTTTCCATTGCCCTCTGACTCTGCTGATATCACTAATCATACCAAAGAAATCAACATCCAGCTATGTACTTTGCAAAGTAGTATTTAGCAGCAACTCTAAGGTCTAGTAGGCCTTCAAAAACCTCAGAGCTATCAATCAATTGCATTTAGACTAAAATCTTTCAGTTGCAGTTATAAGTCCATTGTGACTGTTTTGCTCAGCCACAGCACAGCTAGAAATTTCCTGTAGTTAGGACATAGGTTTTAAATTTCGTTTAATAAATTGAGAGTAAGACTTGTCATTTCTATTTAACTGTTCTTATATTTGCTCAAAACATATGTTAGTATAGCTTTTAAAACATTCATCAATCCTGTAGGTCTTAATTTTCAGGTAGCAGACACGTCTGCAAAACAGATACAAGGAATACGAGGTTAAACTTGATCCTAGGATTAGGCCTCACTTAGGAACCAGCCTGTCTCTCATTTTCATCCATAAAGTTGTATTTGATAGTGTTTACTAGCTCATATATATATATATTCTGAGTATTAAACAGTATGTTATTTTGAGAAAGACAGAAGACAGAATTCTGTTCAAACAGAAAACAAAGAGGCTGTATAATATGTCCCTCTCCCCACATTCATGTAATTGTTATAAACAATAATAGCTTTATAAAGTCATTAATATTAGGAAGTTTTGGTTTTAGTTCTCATCAAACATTTTAGCTTTTGGTTTATTTGTAAGATCTATCAACATTTTTTTTTTAATTTTATTGACTGTAAATCTGATGGGTTTGTTTTAGTAAAGACTTAAGGAGAGAGAAATCATTGCTGGCAGATAAAAATGTTTCTTTTTCCCTTTTTTCCAGGAAATCCAGTCCGTGATAAAACTATCTGTACGTATTACAGTTTACCCTGCTACTTAAATTTCTCAGTTACTTTAAATGTATATATTCTCAATAAATCTTATCTTTATATTACAGATGATTTCAAGTGGCAGTACTCTTGGGAGTTCAGAGCTTTATGCAATAAGGCTTGTATCACTCTTGTATTTTTGAGAGCATCACTGTTGTTTCTTACTTTTATACCTGTTTGTTATATCCAAAAACACTTTACAGACTTGCATATGGCTACCTAACTGGGTTGGAAATGCATACTATCTTCTGACATGACTTTAAAGACAACATTATTTGCCAGTAAATTTGTTCCTATTGTTTTATGTTTCTTAGAGAAAGCTAACAAGCCAAATATAGAGGATATACATATTTACCCACAAAAGCTATATACGTGTGGTAAAAGCCATAGTGGGAAAACAGCCTTATTTTTAAATATCAAATTTCCCCAGACTGTGGCATACTCTGTTCCTGAAATTTAAGGAGAAAAGTATGTGTCAGTTAAACAACTGTTACAATTCATACTACGTCATTATTTGAAGTCACAGTGGCTTAACTTAGACACTGAGAGAATGCCAGTATCATATTATGTCCTAGAGTAGCAGAATGTTCTGAATAAAAAGTGTAAACTAAGAAGGAAGATGTTGTAGAAAGATGGCTCTTTAGAAGCCCTGATGCTTGTGAAGTTAGAACTTGGTATTTATAAGCTAATGCATTTATTGTTGCTCATTCAAAATGTGACACTTTAGATTTATTATTAAGTATTTTTTCCCTATCTCCTTCTAAACTTGTGCTTAATTTTAGTGATTTCAATTGCTTGTTTTAACATGTACTGTTAATGACACACAGCATATTTCCTGTTTTGTAAGTGTTCTAAAGTTTTACTAATAAATTTTCTTAATTTTACCTTGAAACTTGTTCAAGACCATTTCATCAACACAGATTTTATTATTTTATATGCAGGACATGAAGTCTTTCATTAATACGCTTTAATTTCATTTCGTCCAAAAGACAGGTGAAATCTGTACAAGAATCTGAAACTTTTTTTCTTACCAATGTAGCAGAGTATATTTTTTCCTAATTACATCTTTAATCTTTCCTAGTGAATGCCATTAGGTAACATTTCACCATTATTGTAAAATGAACAAATAAAATCCCACACAAATTCTACAATTTCTTAATGTTCAGAACTCATACTGAGCTTAAAATAACCCTCTATGAGTTCAACTTTAGTAATTCATGCCTTACACTTTTTCTGTGTGTGGCTGACAATTTACATCTAAAATATTCCGGTTTATTATCTATATACTGATAATTGCATTGATTATATAAACACCTTTACTATAAGTCTCAAAGAAAATAGGATAGACTTTGATTGTAGATCAATTTAAAGTTCAACATGTGCTGGCTACTTCTTCTGTAAGTTTTCAATTTTAAAATACTAAAATAGAGAACAGATTTTTCAAGTACAAGTTTCATTATTTAAAACTTGAATAATGTTCTGAAGTCTAGAAGCTTAACATTACATACTTAAAACTATAAATAAGCGGCTCCTAGACGTAAAATTATGCAGCGTGAAAGTTCCTGAGCAGCAGCTACTGCCATTGGTTTACCTGGAAGTTGCCAATACTCGCCATCTCTGAAGATAAAGACATTATTTAGATGCTGTTATTAGGATTGAAAAGCATACTTCCAAACTAAGTTTGAAATTTCTGTAGGGGAAAAAAGTTTCTTTAGGACCCAAAACACAAAATTTAGTACTGCAGTAAAGCTCTCGCAAGTTTTCAGGGGTTAATATTGCATCATTTTAATATTCTGTCTTTTTACAAACAAAACCTGTTTTGGAGGCTTTCAAATCCCATCTGGACACGTTCCCGTGCAACCTCATCTGTGTGAACCTGTTTTAGCAGTGGGTTTGACTGGATCATCTCAAGAGATCCCTTCCAAGCCCTCCCATTCTTTTATTCTGTATGATTCTGTGAAACCCACCATTTATACTCAGTTCTTAAGACATAAGTTTTCCTACTTGGAGCTGTGAGGTAACATGGAAGAAATTCATATCTGACACAGAAATTCCTGTCCCTGAGAATAGCTCTTCTTGTAGTTTAGTAAGTTACAGTTAGGACATGGAGGGGGGACAAAGTTGACTAACAGCTCTTGCAGTCTCCCAAAGCTTTAGAAAAATCTCAGTTCCCACTGGTCGTATTTATGCCAGGCCTTTCATCTGAAATGTAGTTTTAGTGGTTTTCCTGAGCTAAGCAGCGTGGAATTTGCAGCACTGAATGATGTGTAGATAGTGATGCTGTCAGATCCTGTATCTATTAAATTAAGCAGTTTTCCAACTGTGAAAATAATTTCTCATTCTGCTTTCCTAACTAGTGATACAAGGTTTCTGTCCTCAGTGCTGGTTCTTGTACTGTCCACATAAAATACGTACAGTTTGCCCCATTCCCCAGTGTAATGTTTTTGGGAGGAAATCTAGGAATGGCTGAGAACATAGTTCATTCCAAGATCCCTTTTTTAAGAGCAACATAGATGTGGACTGTAATGGCTTGCTGTATCTTCTCTCAGCAAATTGCTGGGTATTATTCTGTAATGTTCCCATAGATTGTAGTGGTTCTTGAACATGCTTCCATACTGCTGCCACGCAGCAACCATTTCTGTTGTTAGCCTTAGGATGGGCAGCAGAAAAGCCTTCCAATTTTTCAGATGCCCAGAATTTAAAAAGAAACAAATTTGTCAAACAAATTCAAGTTCGAGAAATTCAAATCAAATATCAAGGGCAAGGTAGATAGAGATCCTGTCCAGACAGGCAAATACTTTGTAATAAGCTTCCTGGATCTATGTTGTTGAGATCATGCTAAATCCTTCAACCTAAACAACCTGCAGAAGCTTTGGCTTCATTGAGGAATCACAGAATGTCTGAGGTCAGAAGGGTTCTCTGGACGTCCCCTGGTCTAAGAGCCCTGCCCAAACATGGCCATTAAGGCCTGGTTGCACAGGGCCATCTCTAGGTGGTTTCTGAGTAATTCCAAGGATGGAGACTCCACAGTCTTCGTGGGCAACCTGCATCAGTGCTTGGTCACACTCACAGGAAAAAAGTTTTTCCTGATGTTCAGAGGGAGCTTCTTGTCTTCCAGTTTTTGCCCATTGCTTCTTGTCCAGACACTGACAACTACTGAAAAGAGCCTGACTCTTGTCATCGGTACACCCTCCTTTCAGGTATTGATATGGTTCAAGAGACCTCTGTCTTCCCCAGCGTTATCACTGCCTGTCCATCCTCCCTTCACGTTCTTTAGCAGAGCTAGCGCCAAGGGGAGGAACCAGCCTTTGGTGACTGCCTTACACCTCCCTTATCCCTTGGTTGAGTGAAAGGACTGAAGCAGGCTGAGACTGAGGGGCAGAGTAGAAGTGATAAAACACAATCTTGGAAGGCAGGAGGTGGGCACCACAGGGGACAGAACACATGCCAGCCTTTTGTGCTCTGGTCCCTGTGATGGCCCGGTACTATGTAGAGAGAATGCAGCAGGCACTGCAGTGTGATTTTACTCAGTTGGGCCAAGGAACATAGTTGTTGTTAGGTAGCACTCTACAAATTCTTCTACCCAAAATGACAGTAAGACTACCTGCAGTCCAACCACATACTGATGGCCTCTCCTGATAAGAAGCTTTTTGCAACCTCTTCATTACAAAATAATTGCAAGATTTATTTAGCTTTTAATAAAAACAAAATAGCTTCTTACAAAATAATTCTTGTGGAAATCCAGCACCCCTGCCATCCTTTCAATTAATCTGTATTCTGCCCTGAGGTGAGATTGCGTAACAGAAGTATCAATGCATGTCAGAATATGAGTTTATTCACAGGTCTGGAAGGCCAAGTGATCTTGTAGCTGCCTTATCCCATGGACAGAAAAAGAAGCTCCAGCAAATCCACCTCTGCTCAGCTGGACCTAGTAAGTTGAGGATAAATAGATTCTCTCCCTGACACCAATAACAATACTCTATGAGGAAAGTTGATGATTTGAGCACAAAATTGAATGTAATTTTACAGATTCCCTGGCATCTTGGGTTTTTGTAACAGTCTGTAATCCAACATCCTTTTAGTTTTCTGGCTGAATTGTACATTAGGGAAAAACTAAGAATCTGAGGTCTTATTTTTCCAGCCATTTTACACTGAAAGCAGGAATGAAGTGAGAAAGAGAGGTGTAAACAAGAGGACTTTTACAAAATCATTGGGCTATACATCTTCCTGCCATACTCAGCTCAGTGTGGTAAATTTCACCTGAGATCTGTGCAGGAACAGGCAATGCTTATGTTGTCCAGACAAATGTAATGTGATACCCAAATCTCAAAACTTATTTTTCTTCTGGTTTACGGGATCCACTGATTCATGTTGGCAAAGGATTATTGTTTTCTTTTTATAAAAGCATCATTTATAGATGCTTGAGGGGCAGGCTGGTGTTCTGCTTTAGTTATAGAAAATCACTAGATGGAGCCAGAGTCATGTGTACAGGAAAGGATCGTACAACCTGGGCCATCACAGAATCACAGAACCATAAGAGTTGGAAGGAACTATCCTGGACGTGTCTAAATTACCAACTTCATAAGGAAGGAATTCTGTCCAGGCACAGATTTTCATCTGCGTGATCACTTCATTGCGAAATCGATGGGGCTTTTTTAATGGTGGTAATTTTTGTGCAAAATGTGTGTAGCTGTAATATAATCATGGCTTTACATTAAGTCCATCTGACCAAAGGTGTTAGAGTCTCATCAATTGCATGGGCATTATTAGAAAAGAAAGAGAAAACATACATTCTAGTTTCAAGGTAATATTCAGGTAGAGAAAGAATAACTGCCAGTAAACTGAACTCAGTTGGGTTTGGTTTGGTTTGGAAAAGAGGCAAGATGACTTTCAAAGGAACAAAGCAGTGGACAGGCATTCTATGTTCAGTTTAGAAGCAGGGGAGAGGGCCATTCACCAAAATGACCTAAGGGTCTCTCCATTACTTGGTGCTCCACACACACACCCCCCATACTGCCAGTGGCACCTGGATGCTACCATGTGGGCTTCAGAAGTGCACACGGTGGATTGGAGGGTCTTTGTAGTCCAGAAGGAAGCAGCTGACAGGGACAGGAGAGACCAACCTCTGCCCTCTGGTAGGACTAAAGTAATGGCACCTGCAGGAAGAAGCCTCCCTCTCTAAATCTGAATCACTGTCCCAGCTTGACCAGCAGTCCCTAGTGCCAGCACCAGGCCATCCTCCTGTACATTTTAAAGTGTCTCCCACCACAGCTGAGGACCTGATCACCTTTGCCAATGCCCACACACAGCTTCTGCGATAGAACATGACCACAGAAGAGAACGGAAACTACATCTGCTAGACAAGGGACCTTGACACTACACAGGGAGGCAGAGCCATCAGGTAAACATAGATGACCGCCACAGGTATGTTCTGGAGGCAGATGGAGCCACTGCCAACCACTGGTAGAGGAACAGGGAAAAGGATTAGAATGAGAAGCCAATGGCTGGGCTGCAGGTGTAACTCCTGCCTTGGACTGGGGTTGTGTTGGGATGGATGTTTCACCTCCCACTGCCCTTTACTTGCCAAGAGAGGGGGGAGTTTGAGATGATTGGCAGTGTCTCATGCATTTTTTCATTAAGGACATGATAGGACCAAAAGCATCTTGCACCCAGCTTGCTGTGCCCATGGAGAAAGTACCTGGCCTCCTCTCACCAACCACTTCTGCTTGGTCTTTTTTAAACAAGTAACTTTGAGGGGAAAAAAAATGGTGATCTTACTGGGAGAGTTTCAGAGCACAGGAAACTATTGCAAAAGCAAAGGGGAAGATAATACTTGTTCAGTTCCACCTCTGTCCAGGTCTCTTGTGCCTCTGAGGGCTGTCTATGGGCAAGTGCTGTGTTGAGCCTGTACAACAAGAATAATTGGAGGCCTCCTTTTTTTTGTTTCCCAAAAGATCCAAAACACTTGAAGCAATACCCTACACTGCCCCTCATTGCAACTTTGTGGCTTTCTAAAGCTGCCCCTACCTTCATTAAATTGGTCAACAAATCATGGAGGGGTAAGAGGAGGGTGCAGAGAGTTAGTAATGCACTGACATTCTTCAGGGTTTAACCTGAGGTTAAAATTGACAGCAATTCAGCCCCACACAGCCGCTCAGTCATGCCTCTCCGGTGGGACAGGGGAGAGAACTGGAAAAGTAACAGTGAGAAAATTCATGGAGTGAGATAAAGACAGTTTAATAGGTAAAAGAAAAGCTGCACACAAGTAGAGCTAAACAAGGAATTCATTCACCGCATCCCGTGGGTAGGCAGGTTTTCAGCCATGTCCAGGATAGCAGGGCTCCATCCAATGGTTACTTGAAAGACAGACACCATCACTCTAAACA
Source organism: Urocolius indicus (assembly GCA_013401255.1). Lineage (NCBI taxonomy): Eukaryota > Metazoa > Chordata > Aves > Coliiformes > Coliidae > Urocolius > Urocolius indicus. The sequence continues at coordinate 383,736 of WBNH01003627.1, read as the reverse complement.
TTGCCCCTTCCTCCTCCTTTCCCCAGCTTTATATGCTGAGCATAGCACCATGTAGTGTGGGATATGATATCTCTTTGGTCACTTGGAGTCAGTTGTCCTGGCTGTGTCCTCTCCCAGCTTCTCCTGCACCCCCAGCCTGCACCACGGCCACCTCCTCACACAGTCTCTTGCCTGTCCTGACGCACTCACATGGAGCTGCTGGTGGCTCTCAGTCCTGCCATTGCCCTCCATGGGTTGCAGGGGCACAGCCTGTGTTCTCACCATGGGTTGCAGAGGCGTCTCTGGTCTGGTGCTCCTCCTTCCTTCCTCCTTCTCTGACTGTGGGGTCCACGTGGTCGCCTCCAACTTGTACCACTCCTGCATCTCCTCTTCTAGCTCAGATTTCCCTTCTTAGTGATGCCAGAGGTGCCAGATTGGCTCAGCTGGGCTGGAGGTGGGTCCACCTCAGAGCTGGGGGATGTTTTGAGAACTGCTTATGGAGACCCCCACTGCAGCTCCCTCCCACCATTACCAAGTAAAAACCAGCTTCACACAAACCCATGACATTAATTCAACCAGAATGGAGCACACTCAAAGACGGAGGTATACCTGGAGTATTTCTCCTTACTAATATGCACAGCAGATGCCTGTTTCAGTTTACCCTTTGACAGCCAGCTATGATGTCAGAAGGAGCTATACCTTATGAAGCAATTTCACTTCCTGGTAAGTTTGACACTTTCAAGTGTTTCCACACCCAGAGCGCAACCTCTGAAGAGCTGCTTGCCAGTGTTATCTCCACCTGAGAGAGTTTCCTTTTAAAAAACTTTCAAAAACTAATACTGGAAACATTGAAGAATTATGAAAATCACATTTTTTTGTGCTGCATTATTCTTATTGGATTACTTCATTTGCTGTCATGCTTATGCACAATATCCCTTGCCTGACATAGAAGATGCAAAGTTCATTGAAGACTGTGTGAGAGCTCACAACACGTTTCGATCCAAAGTGAATCCACCAGCCAGCAATATGCTTCATATGGTAAGGAAGCATTTGTGATGGGTTTGAAAATTAATATAGATTGTGCTGCTGACTTAGCCCATGTTATTCTTTGTTTGATTTATGTTTTTCTTTCTGTCAGTGATTTTTGTACTATGTATATTAGCTTTTTGTAGCAGCTAACATTTATTTTCAGAGTTGTTCAATTTTAATCATTTGAAGGAGTGGCTTGATACACTAAACTTCAGCCAGAATGAAAGGCTGTGTTGCAAAAAATAGTGTTCAGTTCTCAGCATGTGGTTTACCTCTTTCTAAGAGTGATAATAATCTGTTTTATGTTGGTCCAGGTTTCCTACAGGGAAGTTGTTTGGCATTAAAAAGCTCCTGAATAGGCAACCTGCACAACAGGAAAATCTATCATCTCCCCTTGTTTCTTCTAATCTAGAACAAGTATTGAAGGAAGAGATTTGCCATAACATCCATTTAGATACTCAATTTTGTTTTGTGGTAGCAGGATTTGAAGAGTAGTGATACTAATATCTGGCCTGGAAAACAGCTTCCTGTAAATATAATGGATATCAGAACAGGCTATGGATAGGTCCCAGCTTGTTTGGTGCAATACATAAAGAAAAATGTGATAGCTGCAGGAGGTAACCCCAGTCAGTTCATGTCATTACTCTGAGCCCTCCAGCACTGCTGCATAGCTGGAAAGGAAGTTAAATCCGTAACTGCATGCTTAATGTGAGTCATTTATGTGAAAGGAAGTTCATAGTTAAAGAGTAAAATTCAGATTACTTGGCATTTTAAGTTCTTGCCATTTTAAAAAGAAATGTTCAATGTAAAATGCCAGTGCAGAAGAGCAGCTACCAGACCAATGATCCACCAAGCCTGGAATAACAGCAAGACAAATGCATAGAAACCTCTTGAATCAAAGCTGTGGCCCTGATTATTTTTCATCCTTGAGCTCATGCAAGTTTTTATCATTCCTAGCATCAGATAGCATCATATAGCAAAGAGCTGCACAGCACAGCCTAACCACAACCTGTCTGAAGGTATCTCTTTGCATTTCATTTAGGCCTGTTAATGCCTAGTTCCATTTGATAGTCTCCAGACTTTGCATTTGAAGGAGCAAGAACTCATTGCTTATTTTCATTGCACAAGTTGTCGAGTTGTCTTTGGTCAAAGCTGCAGAGCACTCTCTGTTGCTTTCTGAAAGCCCTCTATACTTGAGGATGATCATTCTCCTCCATGTTCTCTCTGTCCTATCCAGTTCAAGTCTCCTCTGGTAAGATGCGCTGCACACAGCATTTAACAGGACTTCTACACTGGTGTGATTACATATTTGCTTTCATTCTCCATTCCTTCTCAAGGAACGTCTATTGCTTTATTTGCTTTTGAGACTACTACTGAACATTGACTTACAAGTGGCAACAGCCATCTCTGAAAGTGGCATTATGAATATGGTCAGAATTGTCGTGTTTTTTTCCATATCCCTTAACTTACATTTCTCTGTGCTGAATTTTGCTTTCCATTTCATTGCCTGGTCATTCAGTGGAATAAGGTTTTTTTCTGCAAGTCTCCCAGGTTGGTTTCTCAAAGTATTTTTTGTGGCCCTCAGGACGGGAAAGGTTCCTCCTCAGACCAGCAGATGAACAAGCCTTTCATTTGTTTTGGCTACATGCTGAGGAGGCAGATGAGCAAATAGACAGCAGAGGCTGGGGAAGGAATCAGCTGTGACTCCATCCTGGCCAGCAGAACAGAAATCCTATCTGGTCTAGTGTTAATTGCAAAGTGCAAATCCCTGGACAGCTAACAGGTCCTAGGCACAAAGTCCCTCAAGCTCCTCTATGGGTGAGGGTTTCACCCAGTCACCTCCTCTCAGGCGCAGCAGCTTAAAGACTGCAGTCTAGCTCTAAATATTTTAACAAATCACGTACTACAGGGCAGTGGATAGATACTACATGTCCTGCAATATCTATGGGAGAAAGAAGAAAAAAAAAAGTTATGGGAGTAGAAATGACAAGCTAGAGAAAGAAACTGAAGGTGGGAAAGGGAAGCAGAAAAGAGCAGAAGAATCCTCATAAGTTTTTTTCAAAGATGTTTGAATTCAGCTAAGTCACTGCAGTGCAGGTTACATGGTGTTTTCTTCCTTTTCTGCAGTCTTGGGACACTGCTTTAGCCAAGACTGCCAAAGCATGGGCAAAGAAGTGCAAGTTTAAGCACAATGTCTACCTTAAAATGCCTAAGAAGGTGCACCCCACCTTTACCCCTGTTGGAGAAAACATCTGGACTGGCACAGCTACCATCTTCTCTGTGGATGGAGCTCTCCGTGATTGGTTTAATGAAGTCAGCAGCTATGATTTCAACACGAATAGGTGTACTGGAATGTGTGGTCACTACACCCAGGTGAGTCTTACACTGCTCAACTGTTTATAATGCAAAGATTTTGCCAAAAAATCTAGGATAGGTTTGGAATGAACTGCTTTGGAACAGGAATTACAGCAGCAGTTTTTACCCCCTGGTTTATCGCTACATGACATTGGAAATAAATACTCAGAGCTCAACAGATGTCCAGCTCCTACTTCCAGTAACAGTGGAAAGGGATTATTCCCTGAATGTTTTATGTTTCCAGGAGAGACAGGTAATAAATCCAAAAAAATGTATCAATCAGTTTTTTGTCTCAGCGGGCTGGTCGATGTTGCTCCTGTGTCAGCTGTTTTAAACTTCCACGAGACCCTTCCTTTCTCCTTCTTCCCTTAATGCTGTTGCTTTTTAACCTTTGGATGGGTGCATTACCTATTTCCCTTTGTCCTTCAGATTGTTTGGGCAGAGAGTTACAAAGTTGGCTGCGCGGTTCACTTCTGCAATACGGTTGAAAATTTTCCAGGACTCTTCAGAGCAGCACATTTTGTCTGTGACTATGGGCCAGCGTAAGTTAATTACAGCACTTGGGCCTTTTTTATTATTTTTGAAATATCCTATAACTGACTTGGATCAGATGCCAACAATGATGGGAGCAGTTGCAACTGGTATGCCTACATATCACTGGTCCATGGGGAGCTTCCCTCAGCCACCAAAAGCAGAAGCTGGTGGACAGAGTCAGAGCTTCAGAAAGTCCCTTTCTTAAAAAAAAGCAGCTGAGCAGATCATAGCTGAGAGCAGTCACCATAACCAAGATGGTGGAATAAAGTATGTTTTGACTTGTCTCAGCAGGAAAAGTGGGGAGGGTGCAAGCTTTCTGCTTCAGAAAGGCTACATCTTTCTGTGGCCTCACCCAAACTTCAAGTCAGTCATTTCAATTGAAGAAATGAAAAGACAGTCCTCTAGTTGATCTCACATCTTGCGATTTCTGGACTTATTTTTCAGCTTTGTTTTTTAAAATACAGAAATGTAATGAGGGACTAGAGAGAGATTCTTGTACACTTACACCGAATAAACCAATATTGCCTGAGAAGTCTCCTTAATTTGAAGTGGTGAGAGCTACCAGGTAGCTGCTTCTTATGCCAGTGAGAGCTTTAATCTGATCTAAAGGGAATTTCAAACAATGACAATGATCAATTTTTGAATAAAGGGATTTCTAAACACACCCCCAATAGCTTTTTATGATAAATAATTCTAACAGCCTGATGAAACCATGTAATTAAATTGCTTTTCAAATGACTAAGCCAACGAATTATGTTCTGCTTTGCAGGGGGAATTACCCAAGAAAACCATATAAAACAGGACAACCATGCAGTGGATGCAGTAATGACAAGTGTGTAGACAGGCTCTGTGGTAAGACCAAAGTGATCAACTAAGAACACTGAATAGAAATAAAAGGGGCATAATTATTAGTGGAAATGTAACAATGAGCTAATTTGCACTAAGTACATAGAGGGTCTGTAGCCTACCACACAGCAACGGTACCAAACCCTGGTAAGAATATCATAAGAATGAACTAATTGAAATACTTTACTGTTAAATGCTTTCATGAGGTAGAAGCCAGAGTTTCTGATGAAGACAAGTATCAGACTACTTTTTGCTTTTTATCTGATCAGGAAGTCAATTCTAAAACCTTAGCTCCAATAAACATTCTTTGCCTGTTTCTTCTTTCCTAGCAGAAATAGTTTAAATACTTCTGCTTTCTTGCTTGTTTAATATGTCCTATCACATCTTCCAGACAACTGTAGTTCTGAACCCAGAATAAGACTATACTGCAAAGCACACTTATTCCTATCTTCTGCAGTTTTTGAAATACAGCAGTAAGAGCTTGTTTTTCCACAGCAGTCTGCACCTGTGGACCTTTATGTCATTATACCTTGTACTAAATTAGTCAGAAACTGTGTTTTAAATAATCAGAGACTAATAAACATGAAACAATGTCTTAAATCAAACACGAGTTTTAGACAGAGATTTAATGAGGTCGGTTTCTAATACTCAGGCTCTGGATAGGTTCAGCTGTAGAAATAATTGAGCATTTGGTACTCTTGTTTCCTTCTGCGATATCCTGTCTGACTCATCTTGAAGTCTCAGACTGATGCATCACAGGAAAAACAGAAACATCTCAAAGACTAGGGGGAGGGAGAGAAGGAAGAGAGCTTTTCAAAATATAAGTGCTAGATGCCACAACCCCTTTTACATTATTCTCTTATAGGGCAGATCAGCAATTCCAATAGGGTGCACTTGGCAATCTGGCAATTGCACCAAAGCTCTTAGTAAAGATGTACAGACACTTGTCTGTCACTACTTAAATTTCATGTGCATCAATTTTAAATAAATTCCATGTTTTGTCTTTATTTCCTGTTCCTTCCTGCCTATGACACAAATTCTTCTTAATATGATTGTCTTTTCTCCTTCTCTTTCAATTCAATAAGAGCCCCACACCAGCAGGATCCTGCTCTTGTTGGCCTGCTTGCCCCGTGCAGGTTTTTAGGCACTGACTGGCATTGTCGGAGCAGTCAGCCTAGCACTAGCTATGGGTTACCTCTTGAATGACACTCACATTTATTTCCTCCTCTGATTTCTTTACAGAAAATAGAGAACGTGAGAAGCTGATAGGTACGTATCAAATTGTTCTTAATTGCTTTCCTAGAAGTACTGCTAAGTTTGATGGATCTTAACACCTGTTTCCTCATTGTTTTTAGATTACTCCTACTGGTATCCTGAATGGGATACACGGCCCCAGCCCCAGCCCCGGCCGCCCCAGCCCCCCAGGCCTCCCGCGCCACCCTACATCCCACCTGCTGAGCATCCACCTCTCTCTTGTAACCAGTACTGTCTTACTGTTTTAATTTTAAGGCCACTGTTTTTGGTACTGAGTATTGGTGCTGTTCTTTTAGTACAAAAGCGGTTTCCACACACTTTTTTTTATGAGTAGCAATTGACTAAGGCACTGATCGTGCTGTATTAGTCTCAGAAAATTGCACACATTTTAAAATACACTTGGTCATCTCTTCATTATCCTTGTGATGTTTATCCTGCATAGAAAAGGCTGCTGCTTCACTCAAGGCAAGACAGTGGCTGTGGCTGTGCACAGAGTTAGTATAATTTATTGACAGTAGCTGCAACATGCTTCTGTGACTGTAGAAGTCTTTTATCATTGGTCTTAGGGGTAGATTGCTAGAGGGTCCTCAAAGGCCATATGCTACAATATATGCTAACAAGCCTCTTGGAAAGTTGAGACATCACAAAGACACGTTTGAAATGGCACAGTGTATCCAAAAGCAGCAATAACTCACCTCCATTAACCTTCATTTATCCCAGACATTGTTTTCCCTAGATAATGGAGATTTAACTGCATGTATTAATTTTTATGAACAGAAGGAGTAAAGCCTATCCTTTACTGTATTTAGCCTAAGTGTATCAGTCGCCAGTAAAGTTATTCTATTGTCAGTTGTATTATTCTGTTCTTCTCTACTCAGAGTTAAGCTTTGTCCTCTGTAACTAGAGGAATACCAGGGAAAGTTGATGGAGCAAGAATTAAGGTGGGGGTGTCAATGGGGACAGCTTAATTTTAGGGTGTGAAATGGTGACAAATTTTGAAATGCAGAGTAGATGACAGCCATCCTGAGCTTGCAGGCAGGGGAAGGTGGGGAGAAGGAAGAAAAAGAGGAGAGGGAAGATGACAGATTCTGATTCAGAAATGGAAGACTTTGTCCTCATTATAAAAGCCCAAACAGTGACAGATTCAGTTTCATTTAGCCCAGGACCCATGTTCTTCCCATATACATTTGTCCTTAAGGGAAACAAACCCATCTATCAAGCTACAAGATACTGGCTGATAATGCATAACTGTGCTAGCAATATTTACAGTTGTTTCTCCTCCTTTATCTTAGACCTAATGTTTTGAGAACACAGTGACTCAAATTCACTGTAGCAACACTAGAGCTCTGAAAGGGCATGGCATCTCACAGAATAAAACTGAGCCCCAAATGTTTTGGCTGCTGTCATATGCTGCAAAATGTCACCATGTGAGAAGATACAAATTTAATTTCACAATTGCCAGTTCTTGTCTGCTGCCACCTTTTGTTGTAGGAATAGCATGCAGGCTATTTCTACAAGTGGGCAAGTGGTTGGGACAGCTGAGACAACTGATCCAAATCAATCAAGGGGATATTTTATACCACATAACATAAAATGGTGCAGAGGAAGAAGAAATGTGGAAGTCTGGCTTCCAGGGCAGCCATTGCTCAGAGACTGTCTTAACATCACTCAGCCATTGGAGGTGGTGAGTGATTGCCTTCGCATCACTTGGGGGCTTTGTTTGTTTGTTTCCCCTCTCCTCTTTTCACACACATTAAACTGTCTTTATTCTTACCTCCCGAGTCTCCTCACTTGTCTTCTTCCTGATTTTTCCCTTCATCCTGCTGTGTGGGTGCTTGGTTACTGCAGCGGTCAACCCACCACGTTATTCTGCTCTAAAAATTAGTCTGTAGGGGAGTTATGAACACAGTGTTTCTCACCCACAATTCCCTCAGAGGGCCTTTTTGCCTATAAGCAGTCTCCCCGTGAATAAGCTGGAAGTGTGGGACCCGCGGGACGTAATATGTGCTGATAGAGCTGCTGTTGCAGGCTCACAGTGTGACCCCAGGTCACCAACATGACTGTGGCCTTGCCACCAGCCCTAACACCTACAGGACTGCGTGCACATAAGTGGTAACAGGAACCTACACTTACATATTCCAAGGATGCAGATTCCTATATCAAAACCTGGAGTAAGAAGAAATTCAACCTCATTCCCGCAGAGACATCCAGGTTGGGACTGTGGGAAAGAGATTGAGCTTGATGGACAGGCAATAGTTAAGGGCAATGTGAAGAAGAGGATGGTGATAGTGGTGGGTCTGAGCAGGGAGCGTTGGGCACCCGAGGCAATGTGCATGGGACATCAGCTCCAAGCTCCTAGCTGCAAAACCCAAGTGTGGATGCTGGGCACTTGCTATGAGACAGCACCGACCTTCTTAGCCCACAAGTCTGCTGGAAGCTTGGCAATGGATTACAAATGACTAAAGCGTGGGTGGAGAAATTGATAGCAACACATACCACAGGCATGTGATCACAGGAGAAACCCATCAATAACTGCAGCATACTCAAACTGCAATTCTCAGTCAAACTTACCCCTCCGATAACTCAACATACAGGCAAAATGACCGCTCATACTGTAGTAAAGGTCATATCAATTATTTCTCACAGCATATTGGCACAGCCTTAACAGCAATGCTATTTTCATAAAAAGCCGAAAATGTATTCCAAACTGCACTGCAATCAGTAGTGATGGCTATAGATGGGATGTCAGGGACCAAAGAAACAAAAAACCAGAGCTGTACAAAGGGCAGGAGAGAAGAAACTCAGCCACCACAAAGAGAGAAGAAAAAAGAGAGAAATAAAGCTGCCACAGCTCCGATGTGATCTTGTAGTTTAATTTCCTTATTCTTAAAAAAAGGCTTTTGAAATATGACTCATTTCCTGCCACTAATGCCACAATCAATTACCATGGCTAAGGTAAGCCCAGCCCACAAGCCTTCCAAGCAAAACGCTGCTGGTGCAACTACAGCCACCACCTCGTACAGATGAAACACCCTGCTTTTAAAGCTGCAAGACCAGAGGCTGAGAGTCATGACAAGTAGATTTTCTGCTTGTGTGCTAACTTTACTGCACTTCTCTTGTTTCACCAACTCCTATGAACCATCGACACTACCTGACATTGGAGACCCGAAGTTTATTGAGGAATGTGTGCGAACCCACAACAGATTCCGGTCTGGAGTGAACCCACCAGCCAGCAACATGCTTTACATGGTAAGGGGATTTTCACAACTTCTGTGCAAGTGTGTAATGTTGTGGTGGCGTTTATGATTCTCAAAGATTGGTTCTGTGATTAAGTGCAAAAAAACAAACAAAAAAAGAAAAAGAAAAAAAAAAATAGCAACCTCCTGGGGTCCTAAAAGGTAATTCTTTTTAAAGCAGAGAAAAAGGCTCTGATTATCAGGTGGCTTTATATAATCGGGTATGTGTATAGCTTTTCCTGGCTTAATTTCCTCATTTGAAACTCAGGATTTCTACCCTCAACCTAACGCTGTTGTTTTGTGCTGTGAAAAGCCTCCTCGTTCCAAGGCACCGCATCTCAACAGCCCCGGGTGTAATTTATGTGCAGACCTGAGCACAACCTTTCATGCTCGAGTTGGAAAGGGCAGAGGCTGCTGCCAAACGATGCTGGAGAGCTTTCTCTAAGCTTTCTTTGCAAGGCTCTCACGGACAGAGCCAATAGAGCAGCTGCTCCTAGGTGCTGCTATGAGGGAAGCCAGAAAGCAACAAGTGCAGCAGGAGGGAGCACCGGAGGCATCAGGTCCTGCGTCACTCTGCCCCCCTGCCTCTCCCCTGGCCACATCGGGGAGAAGTATGTGCAGCCATCGTGCAAAAGAGAGCCTGTCATGATTCAAAATATACCCAAAAGTGGCCACCTCTCATTTCAGATGGCTGTGACACTTGTCTCCCTGCTGCGTGGCACATGGAAAACCCAGCAAGGAGGAAGCTGTAAATGTGTGCACAAAGCAGGGTTTATGGCTGAGGGGCCCCCCTCTGATTTGTGAGATGTTCAATTCTGATAGCTTGGGAGCTGCCTCTTTTGTGCTTCTTGAGATCCATCATCCATCACTTTTCGTGCTTTTTGAGACAGTGTGCTGTGTCTTGGGGTAAACTCCATGGGTCTCTCACGTGGGCCATAGCAATTGTCCTTGTTCGGATCTCCTTTGCTCCTCTAGCTTACTGTCTTGCACAGTCACCACCAGAAGCAGACATAACCACATCTGTAATTAGCAACACCCCAATTGAAGTTAAAACAAAAAAAAAAGCTCGTTTTCCATTTCTGGTTGTCAAATAAGAAAAACAAGTGCCCATTAGGGAGGGGTGAGGGAACAGTGAGCTAGCTCAAGTGTTAGGCCTGACAGGAAACCATTTCCTTTCTCTTCTAGATGTATCTTTTACTTCAGCTTTCTTCAGCCACGAGTCATAAAAGTTCCAGCACATTTTGCTCCAGACTGTATTTTCTAGATTGCTTTACTGGCCCTACACTAAGAAAACCTTGCTATGATGTATTAGAAGAGTAGTATTCATCTTTTAAAAATGTGCCTAGTTTTTTTCTTTTGAGAAATTAAAAAACTGAAATCTGAAAAAAAAAACAACCAAACCAACCCAGCTTAAGAAACAAACAATTACAAATAAAACAAGAACTAATTCATGGTAAGTTTCTTTTCAAACACTGCAAACCCCTAATGTTAAGTATGACCTCTCCCAAGACAGATTTAATATGGAGAAAGCAGTACAATACATGATGAAATCTACTATGAAAGAAAAAGCTTTGAAATTGAAACTAGTGTATTTTTTCATTTTTGAATGGTACTGCAACAATGAGGAAAAGGAGATTATTTCTTTATTTCAGAGGGAACTTCTCTTTGCTGTAGATAATCGTCTAACTAGATATGTAAAAATGAACTCTATGAACTCAGGGCATTTCCGCCTTTTGTAAAAATAGGGTTTTTAAGGAAATACAAGGCAGAAACCCCTTTAACTGAAAGTAACAAAGCCCAACCATGTATATTTGTAATATGCTTATTATAAAATAAGAATGCTGGCGTAGCGCTTTTTTTACCTGAAAAATGTGACCTCTTTCTCTCATTCACCCAAAGCATTTCTTAGCTCTGTTCCAAACCTCTTCAAAACCAGAAGAATGTGTCTCACCAGTTTCATCAGCGCTTCACAACAGTCTCCTTCAACTTACTGCTGCCTTGCATCACTTTTCACGCATTCATTTTCCCCTCCCTGAATCAGCAGGCAACTCATGTGACTTACAAAACCAAAAATAAGAAATAGTTTATGGGGGGAAAAAAAAAAATCCTTGTAATTACTGTTTTCTCAAATAGCAATGATAGCTATATGCAAACCTCCCTGTCCTGTGCGTTTCCTCCATGCAGTTTAGTCCAATCTTCTTGCATAAATTCAGTTTCAGAAGCAAATAAGGGGTATAAGTACAGTTAAACTACATATCATTCAGAGCTATCAGTTCTACACATTGCTTTTTCAACAGTCAGACAGTGTAAGCATTCACACACACAAAAAAGGAAAGTACATTTAGACTTACTAATTTACCTTAATTTAACATTATTATGTATACCTTTGTGGAACTTTAAACTTTGTAATAATACTGTTATAGGATGAAGGAGAAAGGAGTTGTGCAGACTTTTAAACAGTAAAATGTGAAGAACAAGACCATGAAGCGCTGAGGTGCACCCACCACTGTCATACATAGTTCATCGTGGTTTTCTCCTTATGACCTCAGAGCATTGCCAGGATGTAAAGTGCAGCCTCTGTCTTAATTTGCAGTAATGCTAGGACTGGAAGATAACTTCTGTACAATGCCAGATTTTGTTAACTGTCCTTAAGAGCTTTCACCTAAGGAAATACCAAGTTTACCTTTAATTTTCAATACATGGAGTTCCTGGGCAAGTTATTTATGTGTCAGTTTTGTGAGCATATTTTGGTTGTGGGGCAAAGTTTTGGTAGGAGGGCTACAGGAGTGCCTTCTGTGGGAAGCTGTGAGAAGCTTCCCCTACATCAGATAGATCTAATGCTAGATGGCTCCAAGACAGATACACCAGGAGCTAAGGCCAAGTCCATCAGCAACAGTGGTAGTGCCTCTGGAATAAGGGATAACATATTTAAGAAGGGGGGAAAAAACAACCTGCACAATTGCATCCAGTGAGGGGGGTGAGCATATGCGAGAGACAGCCCTGCAGACATCAGGGTCAGTGAAGGAGGAGAGGAGGTGCTACAGGTGCCGGAGCAGAGATTCCCCTGTAGCTTGTTACTGATCTGTTGAAAATAATTTCTCTAGTGATTCTATTGTTTGCAGAAGCAACTGAGATATTTTAATTCATATAGACAAGTACAAATTTAAATAGTTTATTTTCTAAAAAAGTCCATTCCAAAATAGTTCAGGAGTGCTGAACAACTTCATTCATAGGACACAAAGTGTAACAAGAACTACAGGCTCACAGTACTGCATTTTCCAGGAGACACAATACTGTATTTGCTCAATCATGTGTACAAGACAGTCCAGAAAAACCAACCACCACCTGTAGTTAAAACAAAAGACATTTCAATAACTCTGTTGCTTAAGTAACCACTTTCTGCAAGATTGAATAGCAAGTGAATGAGTGATTCCACAAATATGAATCCAGCACTAAACATCTCAAGCCACCAAACAAAGACGCAAACCAAGGGGTTGAGTTTAATGTGTCCTGAAGATCCCAGCATGGTTGTGAACTGACCTGCGAGTAGTGGCCTTAAAGCATGAGGCTGCATGAGACTCCAGTCTGGTTGATACAGTAAGGGTATTCCCCTGTCTCCAGATTTCCTGTAATTCACTGTTTATGTTACAGTAATGTTCTCTCATGACTGGCACAGTGTGGAAATGCCCATTGCACCCCAAACACTGTATTTGACTGACATACAGCTCTTGCTGTTCAGCAAACCAGTCAGCCAAGATCACCCACCACCACAAAAACTTCCTCAAGTTTAATGAGCTACTAAGTTCAGTTCTGAAATGCACCTACAAACCGATTTACCATGTGGCTCTTTAAGTCTCAGCAGAAGCAAAACACAAATGAACCCAAAGCACAAATGTTACTGAGACCCAGCTTCTCCTGAAATGACTGCATTGCTAAGACATCAGACTAATTTTTAGTCACCTTTATTTTTCAGAGTTGGGATCCAGATTTGGCAAAGACTGCGAAGGCTTGGTCAAAGAAATGCCTGTTTAAGCATAATACGTACCTCAAAGACCCAGGGAAGGCTCACCCCAAGTTTACCCCCGTTGGAGAAAACCTCTGGACTGGTTCACTTCCTGTTTTTACTGCGCAAGGAGCCATCACCTCTTGGTACAACGAGGTCAGCGCCTACAATTATGCCACCAAAAGCTGCAGAGGAACATGTGGCCACTATACACAGGTAGGCATTGCATTTCTCTGACTAAACCATGAAGTTGTGAAACCATGAACCAGTGTTGCCATTCTGACACAGAAATTCTAACATTTCTGCTGCAAATTCCAGGAACTGTTTGCCAAGTGCTGTGATCTTATTTTATGTCTGCATGCACGAGATGTTCTCATGTAGATGATCTCTAAAGGTCCCTTCCTACCCCTACCATTCTATGATTGTGTCCCCATTTTAGGAAGGAAGAGTCACTGTGTTGTTATTTTTAATACAGCAGTTGTATTTTGTTTCCAGGAAGAAAACAGGATGGCATCAAGCTGTCAGATATAGCCAAGCAGTGGCCAAAACCCAGGCAAGGGCAATGGCTGGGGGCTGCAGTGCATAGTGGGATGAGGTCCCACTGTCAGGCAGCCTCCACTTGCCAAGAGCTGGGGAAATGTCATCAGGTAAAGAGATGTCCGCAGCTCTGCAAGCATCACATGCACATTACCCCAACCATGATTCCCAAAGAAAGAGGGCAGATTGAGGGGGGAAGGAGTGTCACTGCCATGCAAGCCTGCAATCACTGACTGTGGCTATGGGAGAGCAGCTTGCAACAGTAGCTTGGGATTATATTTAGACCTGAGGCTATTTAATGCTTTCTGCAGATACACACATAAATTTAGGACTTGAAGAGATAAGCTAAAGCTGGTGGCTAAGCTTGAGCAGGGGAGTTGGACTAAATGATCTTTTGAGGTCCCTTCCAATCCCTACCATTCTGTGATTCTCTGTGTCTGAACAACATGGTCAGGTACTTGTCCGCAGAGAAGATATTTGGATGTGGGAGCCATGACAGGTGACAGTGTGTCGCTTTTTGACCTTGCTCACTAGGACATAGCAAGGGTCAGCATCTGGAAACTGCAGTGAGGCAGTAAGGCACAGTTCTGTTTACCATGTTGTTTGTAGAGGAGCAGCCCAGGTGGTTGCATGGAAAAGAATGAGAAAATGAGAATATTCTCACTTGAAGTCTGTAGTGATAGTGACTGGAGCTAGAAGCTATGTGTGTGCCGGCTTTGGGAGGCATCCTTGGGGCTGCACCTCTGAGGAACCTCTTGTTCCTCTCCCTCTTTCACAGCTGTGCAGAAGTTTCCCCTGTGTACAATTACTGCAGTTACCAGAGCCACATCCCCAGCATATGCCTCAGCCAGTGGCCATCTGGGATGAGAAGGATCCTTGGATTCAGTCCCTCACAATTCTCAGGGATGCAGCAGTTGTCTATGGCTGGTGTTGGGAGCAGCCTCTGCGCTGCTGCTGCACTGAGAACACTCTCAGGACCCTGAGAATTGTCCCCTCTTCCACGAGATGACACCAAACTGTCACAGACAGAAAACACCAAGCTTCCTTTGAATCAGTGGAGGCACCAGTGTGCTGTGAATCTCCTGTGCTGCCAGGACCTCTCTACATCTCTCACATAGCTGCTCACCACTGCTGTTGTTGGGTACTATTGTGCCTTCATCCTCCCCTCTACTTCTGTCTTGGGGTTTATTTTTTTTTCCAGGACTGCATTTGTCTCTGCTCTAATCTTTGAGCTGGATACCTATAGTATACTGGATAAAACTGAGTGACTTCTGGTAGAGGATCCCAAGATGATTTAATGCCCTCACTTCTAGATTATCTTAGTCATGGCCATGATGCTAAAAGGCAGGACTGCAGCCAAGACACACTTCTTCCTCCTGTTCCTCCCATAACATCAGTGCCTTCTGCCAGTTTGCCTATTGATCCCCATTGGACATAGTATGGGGGTAATCACCCCTCGCAGGAGATGTAGGAAAGCTAAAGGATTGCCATGAGCTTCAGCTTCTGCTTTGCAAGAGACAAAAACTACTCATAACAGCCAGTTATTCTTTCTTTCAAATTCATTTTAATAAACATCTGGTAAACTGGATAAAACAATCAAGTGTTTTTTAGAACAGACCATGATTTTGATATCCATCACTGCTGCTTTCCCCCATGAAGCCTGCCCAGGGAGTGCTCCACTTCATTGTAATGAAACAGGAGAGGGCAGGTCATCTCCACAATGCTTCAGATGTTGAAGCAAAGCCTTTGTCACCACTATGCTCGTCTGTCTTTGCAGGTTGTTTGGGCTACAAGCTACAAGGTTGGCTGTGCTGTCCACTTCTGTCCCAGGGTGACGTACACCTCCATAACCAATGCAGCACACTTCATCTGCAACTACGGGCCGGCGTAAGGATTTTCATTACAAGTATTTCACAGGCTGTTGGTCTCATACGTTCCCTCCCACAACATGCAGTCCTAGATCTATTCATGTGTTTCGTGGGAGGAAATGATACCCAAAACAGAGGAGGAGGTACATCTCTGTCCGACCAGTTTCTTTCTTGCTGGATGAGTGTTAGGAGCCAAAAGGTATTGGTACTGGTAGAAAGGGTAAAATAGAAGGTGATGACATGAAAATACTGAAGTGATCATTTGAAAAGGAATCCCTTGCTCTTGAGTGTGAAGATGGCCCTGGATGGTTGCCAAGATGCAAGCCCAAAGTCTGAAAATATTTCCACTTACTGCATGCACAATTAAAGCTCCAGGTCAGTGCTTTGGATACATACTGAAATGTGCAATGCTTGCAGCTGCAGCCTTAGCAGCTGAGGGCTGGTTGTGAGGCTGTGCCTGCTCAAGGCAACATTTTATTCAGAGGTCCTTCATATACATAGTAAGATATTCAGCTAGGATGGATGTTCTTTACCTTTCTCCATTTAACTAATGCCACCACAGTCTACATACAGCTTTAAAAACTTGACACGCATCCAGCGTTGGGCCAACGCCAGGCCAGCCCATGAACTCAAGCAAGTTTGACATTCCTGTTGTCTATGCTTCACCCTTGGAAGAATGTGTATCCCTGACCAGATACCTTGAAATAACACAGCTGCTGCTGTGCCACAGCAACAAAACCACTCTCCCCAGAAGCCCCACACCCAAATGTACTGAGGGTCCATTGCCCTTGCAGGTTCTTGAGCTGAAAGCCGCTGCTCACCCAGGTCAGCCTCTCCTTTCCCTTCTCAGCACTTAGCTATGCACCCCACTGTGCAGAATGGTGCAGAAACCCCACGCAGGCAAGCAGGATCTCAGCGCTGCCAGGAGCTGCTCCCTGTCCCTCGAGCCTCCTGAAGACATGAGAAAGCCTTCCTTCTTCTGCCCCTTAGCCAATACCTGTGTTGTGCAGAGGGCTGAAATCATGGTAGATTTCTTGCCATGAGCTGACAGGAACCTCATGGGGAAGAGGAGCAGAGCCCTCAGCCTCATCAACTCCTGGCAGAGCAGGCAGAGCACTCTCTGGAGAGGCAAGGGGCTCTAGAGAGGTCTCTAAAGCTGGGCCCTTCGCTGGTGGGTGAGGACACTGCAAACAGGTTCTTGTATGCTAAGAAGTGGGGTAATGTCACATCCAGCTGTTGCTTTTGAGAAGCAATGACCTAAGTTATTTATTTATACAATCTTTAACTATTTTCAACTCTGCCAAGGGCCAAAGCAAAATGTGTGTACAGTTTCAATTCCTAAAGCAGAGTATACTCCAAAGGATTCTTTTCAACTTAGACCAAGCAATGAAAGCTTCACCTTACCGAAAGTGATGTGGTTTTACCACAAAGTTTAGCACTGCTGAGATTGTATGCATATAAAATCCCTTTCAGTGTATTTATGAGCAGTTTGAGGCTTTGGCCACACTCCAAGCAAAGCAAAACACTGAGCTGCCTTTGGTGCAGCATCAAAAGTGAGCAGGTAATACCCAGCCAAGAGCCTGGACAAGGCCAGCTGGTGCCACTCATGCTGCTAGCAGAGGGAGGGAGCAAGGGGAGGCACACATCACTCCTAAAATATTTACCAACAAATGGGTAAAATCAGTACCGATGAGAGATTCTCCAGCACCAGAGACTCCTCTTCAAGGTCGAATATGTACATACATACACAATAACTGAACCTGCTTTTGCTCCCATAGCTAGAAACAGCTTTAAAACCCACAGTCTCTACACACCAATTATACAGCTTTGAGACTATTTTAATTCCCAGATATGCAATATTGCTGTCTCCAGGTTCCTAAACAACAGTGTGCACATTACACTTAACCTCTTCTGCTTCACTGCATGTCTTGGGCACGTCTTGATCTCTCTATCAACACCAGTGAAGCAACACCCAGCCAGCTTAAAAACTCATTAGCAGTAGGTAGTAAGGTTCTGCTCCCAAGGTTCTGCAGTTTGAGAGCAATGTTGCTTTCCTTGGCAGTGGGAACTACCCAAGGCACCCATACGAGACAGGAGTAGCGTGCAGCGGCTGCAATGGTGACCTGTGTGCTGACCGGCTATGTAGTAAGTAGAAGACAACCAGCCCCCCTCCCCAAGCACAAGTAGAAAAAGGACACACAGTTTACTGGCAGGAGGCAGGCACAATGCCTTTCTGTTTTTAAATATAGCCTGAAATATTGCAGTCAGAAGCCAAGTGGGCAGTGATATCCAAAGAAAGTGGAGGAGGTCAGGAAGAGCCTGTTTTCTACCCTGGGGAGTGATGGGATGGGACCTGTTCTTCTGGTGCTGAAGGGTATGATACAGGACATAGTTTATGGTGTGGTTACCCTTGTCAGAAGGTACTGCTTGCAGAAATGAGGAGCATAGAAGGGGATACACATCCCATCCTGGGGATTCCAGGTTATTACCTGGTGTATGAGCTGTGGCTTGAGCTGGTGCAGGTCCAAGCCAGTCTTACCCGAACTGTGCCGCTGCAGGAGGGGAGAGCTGCCATGGCACTGCCAGAGCTGCTCACTCAAGTGAGCATCAGCCAGGCCATCTGCTTTCCCCTAAGCACCAGGAGAGAGCCAGGCTGGCATGTGAGAGCCTTTTGCAGGGTCGCAGTGCTCAGCCTGAGCCCCTGGCAACCCACCTGATTCTTCTGCGTTTGGCTTTACAATGGTTGAATGGATTCAAGAGGGGAGAAGATCCTCTGCAATTTCTATAAGAAGGACAAAGTACTCTGCTGTGGGCGTCTGCCTTTTCCCCAGCTCTCGACCTTAGGTGGACTAACAGAGTGGGAAGGTGGCATTAAAACCAACACCACAGGAGCGAGAGAGGTTCTTGACACACAGAACAGTTTAATGTTAGCTATGTGCTGAGGGTCTTAAACACGAGGCACTGGGCAAAAGGTGGTCTTGCAAAGCATGTCTGGGGGAGTCAGTCCTTTTCATGCCAGACACTGGTGAGAGAAGTCAGCATGATGGGACCAAGTCCTCCTCAGCAAACTCGCAAGTGTCACTGCAAGCCTCTCCCAAAGTCAGCAGGTCTTTGCTTCCTGGAAAGATGGTGCAGCTCCCAGACGTGTATTTATGAGCCCATCATGAAACTCTCACTTTGTTCTCTTTTGCTTATACTTAAATTGTTTATAATGTCTAAGACTGCTTATGTTCACTTCTTTTCTCTTTGCAGAAAATGCCGAGCGTGACAAAGTCATTAGTAAGTACCACCAGAATTACTGCTCCCATTTGTTGCCCTTGGTGCAGTTATACTTGAAAACAAGTAACCTGTTTTGTTCATAGATGATTCCGGGTGGTATCCAGACTGGGACAGGCCTGCATGTGACGAGTACTGCATCGCCGTTATTGCTTTAAGGCCGTTACTCCTTATGCTGACAATTCTGGCCACCTGGCTCATACCAAAACGCTGGTCTGTGGCACTTGCCAGTGAGTGACAAACATGCAGAAGACTACGAGATCACTTAGGCCGGCTCATCCCTTCCCTGCACGGAAGTTACTGGCAGCACAAAGATTGGTGGAGACATTACTGTTATCCATAGGCGGTTTACACATACAGAAGCACTGTCTTCATTGCAGGCAGCAGCTAGGAGCTGCCTCATTGCAGCTTTCTCATTGCTCAGCACCAGGAACTGGTGGGATGGGTGGTGTAGGCTGTCCAGGCAAGCAGGCCGAGGCCCGGACCCTGTCCCATGACCCACATATCTTCCTCGGTAGGGTCCAAGGGTGTTCGGCCCCGAGTTCCCGGCCCAGGCGCACACCTCACCCCTTCCCCTGTGCACTGTCCTTTGACACTCCTCCACCAAGATGCAGAGGAGCAGTTTTTCCTTAAAATACTTTCTTTCAGAGAATTTTTGGACTATGAGCTCTGGCATTTGCATCCCAGGGCAAGCAGTGTATTTTCCACAGTGCACTGGGGCTGCTGGTATGTCTCTATGACTAGAATTTGGTTTGAAACACACATCATCTGTGCCAAGACATTGTTTCACCTGTGTTTACACATGATTACGTATCGCTGCAATCTTTCCTGTTTGCTTTTTTTACTTGTTGTTTTTCCTGAGCATAGAGTTTCAAACAATAAATCATAATTTCCCACCTCTCAGGTATAGCAATCCCGTGTTTGCAAAGTGAGCTAAAGCTTAACTGCTGGTGCATAAAAAAACACAACATTCAGCTCCAACCTGCACAATGCTGAGAAACACAATGGTGGGAAAGATGGCATAAAACTCCAGATAAAAATCATGCTGTGGCCATAAATATGCCTTTGGTTTAACAGCTGTCAAGAGATGAGTCTTCTGGAACCTGTGCATCTGGAGCAGGCAGAAAGCAGTGGGGGCAGCTGCTGTGTTCAGCTGGGCACATCCTCTACCTCTCCCCAGTCACTCAGCTGGAAGAGGAGAGCTGTACAAACCCACAGCTGGACTGTAGCGACTCATGTCTATGCAGAGGCACATTTAGCTGCCTGTGCACCGTGCCTCTCCAAAGGGCACCACCACAGTGCCTTAAAGGAAGCCAGGAAGTTCTCCTCGACACTGTGTTTCTGAGGTACTGCCCTGAACAATATCTGTCAATGTTCCTGCATACCCAGTGGATCTTATCTGAAAACACTGGAACTGAGACCCAAAGTTTCTCACGTTACTCTTCCAGATAGTAAACTGCTTGCACTCAAATCAGCATCACACCATTCCCTGAATAAATAAGCTTTAAAAATGCCAACATATCTGGAGACAAAACTACACATTTCACCCTGAATATATCTTTGCCCTTGATATATCTTTAGTTTGTTGGCTACTAGAGCTTCTGCAGCCATGTGCCCATGCTGGCCTACCTGACAGAGAGCCAGTCTTGGTTCTCTCTTCCAAATTAAGCAGATTAGCATGTTTTAAAAAGTATATCCCCACTGGAAAAGCAAGCCTATAGGTCCATTCATTAAAAAGTACAGCCACTTTCCTCCCCATGTGTCTTTTTGCCACTGTCTTTGGTGCAACGTTTCATAGACTGCAAGGTGCCACCTAAAAATCCATCCCATGAGGGTGGCAAGCAACAGGCAGGCAGTGGGATAGGTTCCCACCCTGGCACGGAAACCAGCACAGCCTCTGTCCCACAGAAGTCACCTTCACTTAGATCTTACTGCTGCAAAGGAAAATGTAAAAGAGGGAAGAACACATGCTCCTGTGTCCGGGGAGCAGAAATGAGCTGAGGAGGAATTCTCCCCTGCTTAGTTTAACATATGCTTGGTCTCGAGGAGTAAACAGAATGAATAACAGAGCCCTTAAAGTTTAGGATACTCACAGCACTGTCACTAACTATGTACTTTGGGAGCTCTAAGGAAATACCACAGTAAATGCTTCATCAAAAAAAAAACTGTAAATCACTGGGGTATGGGGAAAAAATACCTCAAACTTTACCACATGGTATCTTTCAAACAAAAAAAGCCTGAAAGCCAAAAAGTCAAAAAGCTAAACAAGTACTGCATTGCTTTTTTAGGACATCCAAAAATCCAGATATTTAACTCCTGATGATCAAACTACTTTGAGTTGTCCATGTTTATCTTATGGCATTTGCCCATGAATTCCACATGATAAATACAAAATGCTGATACATAAAAGCAACCTTCAGGTATTTTTTCTGTAGTCTGTTAACTCTAAAATCAGTTTAAGATAAATTGCAATAGTTGAAGCCATTCTTAAACACAAAAAAACCCATTTTCACCTTCCCACATCCACTTTGTTTTCTATTCTTTACTTTGTATACAAGTAGAATTGTACAGCCATTTCCTCTCAGAAAACAGGTGCAGGTAGAACCGACAGCGAGTCCACACAGACAGCTGCCATTCAGAAAGGGACTCTAAGCAGGCACATCCTTTGGTTTAACTCACCTACAGGAACGGGTGCAAGCTTTCTTGATTTTCCAGTTCAAGTAAATAAATGTCCAATGAACAACTGCTGAGATCTGTCGGCCGTAGCAACTGAAAAAGATTAAAACACAATGTGAAGGCTTTTCACCCACTAACAATAGAGGATAAGACTTCCTAAAGCCCGCTAAGAGTTTTATTGTGGATAGGGATTTGATGGAAAAACTGCAAAGATGACTCAGTTGTGGGTTCTAAATTTTAAGCACACCTCTTGGGAGGTACGTAGAACTTAAAGCCAGGCTGCCACCAAGCTGAGCTAACGTTTTCCTGCACTGCAACTCAGGCGACCAGGCAGTTTGCTGATGCAGCCAGAACACACTCTTTTCCAAGGTGCTTTCAGCTAGATCAGGTTTCCTGGCCTGAAATGCCAGCCTGCAAAGACAATGTAAGGCAATCAGCTCTACACTTTTTAATTTTACCTTTTTATACAGCTGTGCCAGTTCTCTGCAGTGAAAGGGACCTCTCCCAGTCCCAGTCCAAGGGCTCTCCCTTCCCTGATACACTCATGCTCCTTCCCTGGCTGTGGTCAGACTCCTCCTTAGTGGCTTCTGGCTCTGCTGGAACACTCATCTATGGGACCACACAGTGAGAACAGCCATTACACTCAGGTATTGCAGTGCCTCCTGTTGAATTGAGTCCTCTCACTATATAAGAGGTCTAAACTGCCTGTCTGGTACTGACCTCAGGTCACCCCTGTACCCTGTCAACTGCTGAACACCAGTTGGTGGCTTTTCATAGTGCTGGTATCACTAAACCCATCAGCTCACTGCAGTTTCTGAAATGGGTGTTTGTGAGGTACTGATCATAGTCTCAGTGAAGTATCTGCTGAAGCAGTATTTCCCTGATGGATTCCCCAAGTAATCAAGCTGCCATTTATGAACAATGCAGTCCCTAAAAGGACTGAGAGCACTTTCTCCTCAACAATTAAATGCCAAGAAACAACGGTGTAACTGAAAGGCACAGCAAGGCTAAGCTTACCCTCCACTCCGCAGGCAAGCATCTTAGCCAGTAGGTCTGTGTTGAAAAATAGTTATTTAACCACATATATTCTACATTCTTATTTTTATATGTACAAAAGAAAATGGCTGTGGTTTTGCTTTCTACATTAAAGCAAAAGGTCGCTAATTTAAAAGCAGCAAGTTGCAATGTTCTAGCATAATCATTTCCATTGCATGTGCAGGTGATCAAAGCTCCAAAACCTGGCAAAAACACCCCAACACAATCATGAAATCGGTGTTGTGGCTCTAGCACATCATGACATTTGCTTCTTTAACCTCAGATGTATGAAAGAAGCAACATCTGCTCTTCTGGTGAACTTTACTTCCTCCCAATTTACGTTTTCAGGAAACAAGTAACCTCTAAATATTCTTTAAAAATAGAGAGAGGCCTAAATAAAGTAATTTAAAAAAAGGAACAAATATTTTAGACCTTCTTGCAAACAAGAATCATACAATGGTAGGGGTTGGAAGGGACCTTTAGAGATCATCTAGTCCAACCGCCTTGCAGAAGCAGGTCCACCTAGATCAGGTCCAGGTGGGTCTTGAAGACCTCCAAGGAAGTAAACTCCACAACCCCTCAGGGCAGCCTGTGCAAGGGCTCCCTCACTCTCACAGTGAAATAGTTTTTTCTTATATTTAAATGGAACTTTTTGTGTTCGAGCTTCATCCCATTACTCCTTGTCCTGTTGCTAGCTACAACAGAAAAAAAGGCATGCCCCAACCTCCTGACTCCCGCCATTTAGGTATTTGTAAATGTTAATAAGATTTGCTTTCCCTGCAGCACAATCCATGTAGAAAGACACTTGTGCCTAGCAGCCTCCTGGATAATGCCAACCAATGACAGTTTATTACCAGCATTCAATTACGATTACGGTTTGTCTAATTCTCACATGAAACTGTGAGCTTGTTTCCTGGAAAACAGCATGTAGGCTCTGTGGCAGATGACCGATTAAAGGATTTAAGAACAAAGTATTAAAATAGTTTATTAATACCAAGACAAAACACGCAAAAATAATCAGCTTTTACAAAAACAAAAGCATAATATAGCAATAAATCTTGCCTGTTTTGCACAAGTGATCACCGTAACTGAGGCTGGGTATAGTCTGGTTGTCTTTCACAGAAGAATTACCTTAAACTCCCAGCAAATTCTCTGACCCCAACGTTTAATGTACCCTGCATCAACCTCCAAAATGTTCCCACCACGAAACCTTCCCTTCAGGCAGATGGATACTATCCAAATACACTTTCTTGATTTCTCAAACAATAGAGCAGTACAGATTTTTGTCACTAGCCTTCGCAATTCTGCACAGCTGCTTTCAGTCCACTGGTAAAACCGCACTTAAGAAAAGAGAATGATTTTTGTCCTAGTCTTTTCTTGTCCAGATTATACTGACAGCAAGAAGTCTTAGATCTTCCAAGAGTAAAAATGTCCATTAACGTAGGAGGAAAGTGAGTGTCTCTGGTGGTGAATTACTTCTTTTTCTTTTTTTTCTTTTCATCTGCAGCCATTTTTAACTTGACTTCTTCCACAGGAAGTGCTCCTAATTTCTTCTTCTTTGCCATCTTTACCTTTTCCTTGATGGCTTCAACATCAATTTTCTTCTCAGTGGAGGCTACGTAGTATAAACACAAAAATAGCAGACATGAATTTTAGTATTTCTAAACTTTTCCAGTCTAGAAGGTGACTTCACAGATAAATACAGTAAACTGCATCCTGTGGCATTGGTTAGGATTCAGTTCTTGTTCACTAATGGTTTTATAAACTACTCTAATCGTCAATTTTGTTTAAACTAGTACTATCCACAAACCTCTTTCACCAGAATTCAAAGGAGAACAGCCATACAAAGAAATCAGATGGTGTTTTTTAGATATGAATACAGATGCCATATTCTGCAGACACTCAAACTGTGACATCCAAGCTCAGACCACAGATGAACTCCTCCCAAATTAATAACACACACACACAAGCTCTTAAAGAGGCCTTTTGGCTTGGTTGGTCGCATGTAAGAAGAGATTGTGGCATTTTGTTTTTCTGCAAATAACTAAACGTTCCGGTCTCATCCTTATACTCTGTCCCTGGCCATCTAGTAATGGCCACTGTTGGAAACAGGATGGGGAATGGTGGGCTGGGGGAACAGGATGAAGACCTCTCTAGCAGACTTCAGGGAGTGACAAAATACTTAAGATAAACATGTAATGCTGAGCAACATGAATAACCTACTCTTACACTCATCTAGGGGATGGTATTTTCCCTTTTGGGCACAAGTCACGATGAGTTTGGATCTAACTCTCTGATAATCTCACACAGTTAATTTCTGCATCTAACAGTGAGCACCAGCTGTCTTCTTTGGATCTCAAGTTCTTCTCTACATACAAATTACTTCTGTCGTTTATTCTTGCAAGACTGAAGGATTTTCAGGTCAAAACACACAGCAGCCCGAAAAAGCAAAGTATTTTAACATACAGTATAGTCAAAAGCAGTATCATTGAAAATTTACTGCCATCACAAAAAGAGTACTGCACCAATGCAGCAGAACGCATGCTTTTGGAGAAACACACTTTTCAGTTTGTAAGAAAATGTGTAACGTGAAGTGTAATACCATGTAGGTAGTAGAGCTAATAGACATACTATGTATATTTTCTAATACACCGAATGATTAAGCAGGATCATCAAGGAGTCCAGAAAACCCAAGACTTGTTTCTCTAGTGTGGAAAAACCAAGCCATCTGAGAAGACAAGATCTTAGTTGCACAGAACGTGGTTTAACTTTTAGAAAAGGTATTTACCCATCTTACACCAAAACTTACTTGGGGCATAACTTTACAAGTAAATCTTGCATTTGCCTTTCTTTTTCTTAACAGAAAATCCATTTTAACGCAACAGTTACGGCAGCAGCTCTGCTGCAAGACTGAAAGTCAAAAATTGCTGCAGCCAGAACAACCAGTGGAGATGGGTGCCTCACTATCTCCACTGGGAGAACGTTCTGCAGACAACTGTCGTTGTATAGGTAAAGCATTATAGGCTGCATGATCTTTCTACTGCCCCTGGCAACTCCAGACACTGGTCTAACCACTAGGATTTTTTTTTTTTGCACAATATTTCTTTGCTCCTACAGCCATAGCTCTACAAAAATCACTCAGTCTAGGAATCAACAGCAGGTTTGAGAAGAGGAAAAGTCCCCAGAAATGGTTACCTTTCTTTGTTTTCACAACTGGCTTTTCCTTTGGTGGAATAAAAGCTTTATTTCTTTCCTCTTGCCTTTTCTTGACTGCATCAGCTTGCTTTGCCTAAAATTATCAATAAAAAGGTCAAGTATCAGTAGAGCCGGGCAAAAGGGACAAAAAATTAGTCATTCCAAGTCAGCAGTCAAATGCCTTTTAAGTGAACAGCAGGTTAATTTGATAAACTTTACCTTTATCTCTGCCACTTGCTTCCGTTTCTTCTGTCTTTCTTTCAAGAAGTATTCCCCGCTTGCCAACTCTTTGTCAATCTACGTAAGACAAGCACCAAGGAGCTTTAGATAGATAGGTCTCCCAAGCTCTTGTTAGCAAGAACACGATTTTAAGTCGTGCTACATCCCTGCACAACCAAATAAAGTTTCGGCTGACCTGGCTTTCTGGCTGTGGAGGTGGGAACGGTGTGTATTCCTTCTTAGTGTTTTTCTTCTTCGGCTCCTTACGTTTTTTCAAGTTCTTCCGCTTGAACTTCGGCAAAAATCTTTCCCAACTTTGCGACCTCAGTTCAGGATCTTTTGCCAATTCCCTTTTGATCATCAAAGTCTTCAGCGGTTTTAGAACGTCACAAAGACATTATTATTTAAAAAAACAGTATTATAGTAGTAGCCAAGAGCTCCAAACTACAAGTTTTACTAAACATTGTCACGGTGAATATGCTACACCCCAACCTTCCACCTCTCACTTCAGTAACAGGGGTTTAATTATGAAGAGCAGAATCAGAAAGACACATTTGTCTCAAAACAGGGATGGAATGCACTGGAGACAGTGCCTCAGTTTCAATGAGCAAGTACCAAGCGAAAAATCAAAAGGAGGAAAAGTTGGTATAGACTTTTCCTTTGATGTTTTCTCAGATACTGTTAATGATACTATGGCAATATATCCTGACAAAATGAAGGATATTAAAGTCAGGGGTTTTTTTTTAAGCAGCACGCTACAGGAATTCTCAAAAACAGACGACCACACAGAAACATCTAAATTATGAACATACAACTCTCTCAGAAGAAACAGTACTTTCTTGTAAAAAGAGATACATAGTGGACCACGCTAACCTTAATGTTATATATGGGATGTATATTCTTCATCGTGTCCAGAACAACTTTTCTAACCTGTATTTAATGAAAAAGAACAGAAAACTTGGCAACTATTTCACACTCTAATCACTTAAAGTACCAAATATACTATCTTGCTTCCCCTCCCCACAAAAAAGGTAGATTTTAAAAGTTAATGCACACGGTTAACTGGAACACCTAGCACTTCAGAAATATCAATAGCACTGTCATTTCCTTAATGCACTCTAGCACACCCCAGAAACATCACTTTCACATTACCATGGATTTTTATGGTACCATGAGAAACTTGCTTTTGATAAGCACTCTTCTCCTAGTTATTAAAAACATATTAGATGGCTCATCTGGCCCTCCTTACCTCTTTCAGCCCACTAAAGGGTCCAAGAGCTGAAACCGTGTTGCCTTGCACCATAATATAACAGTTTGTTAACAGTTCCAGGGCCTACACCAAAAAAGAAATTAGGCAAGTGTAAACTGAAGGCCTGACACGAATTCGGGTCAAAGAAATGTCTGGACACTACAGTTATAGGAAATACCTTCAGAGTAGACCCTTTTGGCCCAAGAAGCCGTCCTCTTCTTTTTATAAAAGTGTCTCTCTTTCTCACCAAAGAGCCTATTTTAATGATGTCACAAGCAACGTCATCCTGAAGGATACGAACCGCCTGAAGAGACAAGAAGCAGGCAGTATCACCTGAATGCAGATGGATTGCTCACAAGAGTCAAGTTCACTCTTCTCACTTTGCTGTTTTCAATAGATGGTTTCAGTTCGCCCGACTCGTTTGAAAATCCTAGGTTTTGAAAATGTCCTATTTTATAAGTATTATGATAGAATTTGATGCAAACTTCCAGGATTTAATACAGACCTGTTCAAAGGGAACACTTCTTGCCAGGAGCTTTATTAAATCTCTAGCCCTGATAATTACGTATGGATCGAAGGTGTTCTTAGTGGTGGTGACAGTCATGCTTCCTTCTATTAGATCCAGCGTTGCACTCACATACTGCAATGTTTGAGAAGAAACAGTGACTCAATCTCTAAATAAGAACCTCAGAATTCATCTTCAGCACTAAGGAGTTAACAATCAGGATGCTACATACTGGATACAGATCCAGTTTGCTAAACTCTTTAAAGTGACTTTCAGCTTAAGGAAATCCACACTCACGAAAAAGACTGAAGGTGTGTGTCACAAACCCACACAGACCACCTCTCTCCCTGAATTCAGACGCAACCAAGTTGCCAACATCTGGATGACAAGACACCTGCTGCTGCAGAGAGCTTTGCCGACAGCATCTGTAAGGAACTCCAAGTGTGGCTACATAGACCTTCACTGACTATCAGGACAAGAAAAGATTACACTACCACTTCCAAATGAGAGCACAGCAGAAATATACACAAATACAGCATCAGAAAACCAACTTGCACTATCTTTGTGCGTTTAAGTAAGACCTGGATCTCCCAAAAGACAAGACAGGGTACCACAATTAGCAAGCATTCATACGTGTTCATTCAAGGCTTTCTGGACGAGTGGCCAGCACTCTTTTATGTAGGCTTCTCTGTACTTTGGGAACAACGTTGCGAAACTGCTTTCTTCCAGCAGCCCTTTGGGGTTATCCTCTCTTGTAAAGGCTGGCTCTTTCCATCCATCTGGCACAGTGAGAAGTTCAGATTCATCAACTGCTATAGCTATGAGGAGGGAAAAAAAGAAAAAGAATAGGTTGGTTTTTTGTCCTCTTTCCTCAGTGGCCATTACATGTCCCCATTACGATAACCAGCAGCAGCGACGCAGGGCTGCGTTTCACACTCTCTTGAACTTAAAAAAAACGTTCAAAACGTTACCGCTTTAAGGCATTCGGTTTTCTTCTCAAAAACCCGTTGAGTGTGGGATGGTAGCACATGGCATAAGGCGGCGGCAGAGGCCGAGGCGAGCAGCCGCGGCTCCGCACTGCAGCCGCCTTTCCCTTCCCTTCCCTTCCCTTCCCTTCCCTTCCCTTCCCTTCCCTTCCCTTCCCAGGCTGCGGCTGCCGCTGCCGCGCCGAGCGCGCACACGGACCCGCGCCCACGCTTGTTGCGGACACCCTCCCTCCCTCCCCCCAAAACCTCCATCCCAAGCGCTTCCCAGCGAGGCGGCGGCTGGCCCCGCACAGACCCGCCCCTACCTTCGGCCGCTTTCTTTTTGCTCTTGCGTTTTCCTTTCCCTTCGGGCTCCGCGGCGGCCGGCGCTGCCGAGGAAGGCTCCGCCATGCCCGCGCCCCGCCGCTCACCCGGCGCCGGAAGCGGCCGCGCCGGAACGGCAGCCGGGGCCGCGGTGTAGGCCGGGAGCCGCTGCGGCGGCGGGAGGCGCTGCTCGGGGCTGCGGGTGGCGGCTGCGGGCTGGGGGCTGCGGGCTGAGCGCCGGCGCTAGAACGGAGGGAAGGAGGGAGGGCTGAAGGACGGACGGCGCTCCTAGAACAGGCGCTGCCGAGGCTTTGAGAGCGGGTTTGTCGAGTGAATGCGCAAAGAAGTGAAGGGTGCGTGTGTGTGCGCGTGTGTGTACGCGTGTGCGTGTGTGTGTGCGCGTGTGTGGGCGCGTGTGCGCGCGTGTGTGTGTGCGTGCGTGTGCGTGTGTGTGCGCGTGTGTGTACGCGTGTGCGTGTGTGTGTGCGCGTGTGTGGGCGCGTGTGCGCGCGTGTGTGTGTGCGTGCGTGTGCGTGTGTGTGCGCGTGTGTGTACGCGTGTGCGTGTGTGTGTGCGCGTGTGTGGGCGCGTGTGCGCGCGTGTGTGTGTGCGGGCTGGCCGCCGCTCACACCGGAACACGTGCTCGCTGCCCGCAGCCCTCCCGCGCGGGTGCTTCATTTCAGGGCGTGTGCAGTACCAGAGAGTCCCCGTAGACCCCCCTCCTCGCTTAAACGCCGTATTTCCTACAAGCGGGGTTTGTGTTTGGAGCTGAGCGACCGGAGTAAGGTGATGAGTGACTTGGGAACTGCACGCGAAGGGTTAAAAGTGGCAGTGGCCGCTCGTCTCTGGTGCAGACGCCGGGGAGGTGGACGCCTGAGACATCAGCCGAGGGAAGGAGAGCCTTTGGGCTGCGAGACAGCTCTGGCTACAAACCGCGGGACAGAGCAGACAAACAGCTTCAGAACAGTTTCAGCACGACCACGGTGCCCAGAGTGAGACCTTTGCCTCATTAAGTGTAAAAATATTGCAATGGACACACCTGTTAAGAAATCCATGCCAAAACATATGACTGTTCCTCAACTCTCTGTTCGAATCGTGTTAAATGTCTCCTTGTATTGCATATGTATTGGGAGGCAGGTAGTTTATTTTATGTATGCGTATAAGGGTTGTTTCTTAGTGTGCATGCCAGGAGGGGAGATTCCCCCGTGCACCCCTCGCTGTAATAAACTAATGTCAGCTTTCTAAACCCTAAAATTGTTCTGGAGAGTGATTTTGTTACAGATCTCATTAACATCTGCACCTGGGCAGCTCGGGGCTGCTTTGGACACAGCACAGTCTGTCTCAAGTCGACAGGGCCTGGTGAGTGGTTTTGCTGCTCTGCAGCTCCCTTTTGGACTCTCTGCTTACAGGCATGGGCCCTCAGAAATTTAGTGCTGTGGTTGAGGTCAAAGGTGTCTACCAAATGGCTTGTTTCCTTCTTCCTCTTTCATGTGAAACATCTTTTCCAGACACATTGTTCAGCTTTGGATTTTCTGTCGCTATTAAGCAACATAAAGGAAAAAAGAAACAGCATCATCAAAAGGTGTGCTGAAGTATGTTGATAAATAAAGTACTTCAGTGCTTGTAACTAAAGAAAATGTATTCCTGATGAGACCTAATTATTCATCTGAATAGTGTAATTTTATGTTCTCTGGGGGATGCTCTGCATCCTTTTCCTTCACCCCTTCCTGTGCCTCTAATGGAGCATTTCCTTCAGTAAAAAAATGCAAGAGAGTGCCTCCTTCGCTCTATGGGAACCACAAAAAGCCTGCGGAGTGAAAAACTGGAAGAGACCTTTCAGAGCAAGAACATCTGCATCTCTAAGGCAGGATGGCATTGTCCTTGACAGATGTTCGTCAGACCTGTGCTCAAGGGTGTTTAGTTACCATCATAATGAGAAAGATATTCCTATCGCCTGATCCACACATAAATAACAGTTAAAATATCAGTTTTGACCCCTCCAAACTGTTCTTTGAACCTGGCTGATGTCTTTCACAGCCTGTTCCACCTCCACAACAAACAGGACACCGGGATCCATGCCATGTGCAAGTTTACCAGTGAGTTAATGCGTGTTTTTAGCCATTTACTTTAGTTTCTGTCTTCCCCCATCCTTCAAGCAGGAGGCTGCTGGGTGGGCCTGCCCAGCACAGCGCATCCCTTCGCGGGGCTGCCAGGGGCTTGCAGGGGGAATGAGCTGTCTCTGCTCTCAAACGACACACCTGCTCTGAGGACAAACAAGCGGGAAGGGGAACCCACAATGCCCCATGGCAGATGGGTGCTGGTAGGTCTCTCCAGAGGTTTGAGGTGGTTGGTTCTCCATCCCCAATCCCGCTTAGGTGGCTGGCAGCTGCCCTCCACCCAGTAGCTTCTGCTTGAGGGAGGGGATAGGGACAGATGGAGGCAATGGCGAACGTGCCAGCCCAGCCCTGCTTTGTGTGGAGAGGCTGTGGTCCTGCCTCGCCTGGCCCCGGAGTTCGGATGCAGTAAAGTTGCAGTGCCTGTGGGCGAGCACAGGGAGGCGAAGTTGCTCCGCTCAGCTCTTCGACACAGCTGTCCTCCTGGACTGCCGACAGGGCTCGTACCCCTCTGCGCTACGCAGCGTAGGACGAGAGTCCGGCGCGGGGATGGGGAGCTGGTGGGTGCGAAGGCAGGGCTGGGGTACCCAGGAAGGCAGTTCTTGGAGAGGAGAAGCTCACACTGCACTTCTCGCCCGAAAACTGGCCAGATGTTGTGAAAGTGCAGCAAAACAGATTCGAGGGAGGATGATTAGTTAAGTGCTTGTTTATAGCCTGACTCCTGTGATTTAAGATGCAGCCCACCAAAAGAATCCCAGGAGTGGGCTACGGAAGGGGCATGCTGGCAGTGCTCAGCTTCATCAACTTCCTGACCAGGATGAGAGGGGAGGGTTAGAGAGGCTGCAGGCCATGGAGCGTCAGGAGCACAAAGACGAATTACAAGCGGCAGCACAAGAGAAGAGAGCACAAGGGAGAGGTGTGGGGAGGAGGTGGCATGGCCAAGGCAGCGAGTGAGGCAGAGGATCTTTGCAGCAGTGCGCTCTCGGGCTATGAGCAGTTTTGAAGGTCAGAGGAAAGTTCTCTGGTGAAATACACCTTTTTCTCCAACTTACAGACCTCTCAGGCCTGCTCTGGGTTTACATCTCACGGCTCTGACAGACTACTCACATGCTTGCTCCTCTCTTGCGCTGTGATCTCTGTACCAGCTGCTCCTTGAGGATCAGTGAGCCCTCCGAGCCTTTGTGCTGGAGAAAGCCCCAGGGCATGGGGCCAAGGGACTGTCAGGATGGATAGCCCTCTGCAGTGCAGAGCCACACTGAAGAGTACCTTTGCTCAACTGAATCAGCTCCACTAAAAATAATAGAAAACAGAGACAGTCATGCTAACAGTCTTGGAAGCTGTGTTTCAGGAAGGTCCCTTACATCCCCTCCTGTCTGATTCTTTGAAGGAGACAGTAATTTCTCATCTTTCCTCATAACTTGGGATCTGTGGCCTGGTTGGATATGAGGAAGCCACTTCCTTAATAACCATCTGCAGACCCACTCTGCTTCTCCAGGGCTCTAGACAACAGCAGTTTTGTACCATTTTATTAGTCACCACTCAAACGCATCATGCAGCCACCACCCCCCTGGCAGGGTCAGGAGGGTAAGGAGCAGTGGCTGCCAGGGGGGCAGGGGGCTGCAGGCTGCTGCCCAGTGCCACCTGCTGGGCCGTGCTGTGACAGGGCAGGAGCGGGACCTCCAGCCATTGTCTCGGTAGCTGTGCTCCCAGGCAGAAGGTGTAGCTTGAGTGGCAGTGCGGTGATGGGGCACAGCTACTGATTCCCAGCTCTCCACTACCCTGGCCCCTGGGGTCTGCATGTCCCTCCAGCTCTGCCAGCACCAAGGGGCTTTTGGAAGGCAGCTTTTGCTTGCAGCACGTACTGTGTTCATTGTTAAAACAACTTGGTGTGGGATGGAGAGACCTGGGTGCAAAGGGCTCCTTTGGAGAGCTTTGAATAATACAAATCACAGCCTAGCAAGATCCCTGCGCCTGCTGAACCCATTGCTGGGCTCTGGGGGGATCTGGGTCAGCTCTCTGTGTGTGTATATGTGTCAGCATTTTTTTTCCTGTTAAAAATAAAGCCAAAGGAATGAAAAGCAGAGCCACAGAGCCACCCTTACATGCATTTCAGGCTGTATGATAAAAAGAACAGAGTGCTGCTGTTAGAATGAAGGTGCCTCTTTATTATGCAGCAAAGTAATTATTTCCCAGTCAGTAGATAGGACTCCAGCCACTTGGCACTTTCTTGCGTGCCATTTTCCTATCCAAAAGAGCAACTTGGGATTTTGTGATAATTCAGGCAATCAGATGAGCTCATGCACATGGCATTCATTCACTAGAAATGCCACACAGATCCCATTCAGCCTTAGCCCTCGTAAATCCATGTGACACTTTTATCTATTTATAAACTTTTAACAGCAGGTTATGATTGTTATGCAAGCCATTTTCCAGGGATTAATAAGCAGCTTCTGTTGATGGCAGTGAGAAAGGCCATTAACTGCTCTGGGACTGACATTAATCTAGAGTAAATGCTCAGCATCTGGATCACTTCTGTGTAATTAAATAATCAATACTGCCTTTTGATTTAAATAACTGGAGACTTGTATTTTAAATTTATCTTGGCTTAAGAGTGTTCTTAATTCTTTTAGTTTACAGCAGGACAGGAAACGGGCACATGGGCAGTGAGAGCTCCTCCTGGTGTGACTGGCTCTTAACAGTTATTTCATACAAAAGCTCACAAGTGAGCAAAATGTCATTCAAACTGGCCAGCAAAACCTATTAATTTGACTTCAAATAGAAGTTCCCCCTGCCCAGCCACCTCCAGAAAAAGCCCTTTGGATTGCTTCCCCATCTGGCTACCTTGACTTCTATGCCCTCAGGCAGATGGGGCTGTGTTCTTCATTTACCTTTCCCCTCTGTCCCCTGCCCCCACTCCTCCCCCTCCCCACTTTTTCTCTCTGGGCAGTGGTGTACTTGTTTTACTCTCCTCTTTGTTGTTGAACTCAGAGACCTGCAGAGGTGCTGATGGATGGAGGTAACAGTGCCCACGGCACACCCAGTCTGGCAGGAAACATGCTGCAGCAGTGCTGCTGCTTTCTCCATGGGGAGCTGAGGAAGTGCCCAGGCAGGTAGAGTTCACCAGAGGTGAGAACAGGTACCTGGGAGCTGAAAATGTGAATTTGAATAGAAAGAAAGAAAGATATTTACTCTGTCATCCCAGCATCCTTTTGAGCTGTCTTTTCAACAGATAACAAATCTGCATCTTACCACATGGACATGATGGACTTATAACAACTCACCTTCATTCTTAGTGAGCTTAAAACCTAGGAAAAAAAGGCAAGTACTTACAGAGTCGGGTGTCTATTTGTATTTTGAGACTGAAAAGACAGGAGGATTTTGCAAGGAATAGAGAGGACTATCTCTGACCCGATAGTAAAGCTTTTGGATGTAGCTACCATGAAGACACTTGTGAAGTTAGGCATGAAAAGATAAAGAGGGAATGGTGGCAATCAAAAATTCAGCTCAGCTAAGGGAAAGCTGAGTTTGTGAGAGCAAGGTCTTCCCTTTGAAAGAGAGCAGAGAACACGTGCTGAACCCTAAGAGGAATGAGGAGCTGGAAAATCTGAGGACTGCAAACCATAACAGCATCTGAACAGGCCAGCTGGAAAAGCAAAGCAAAGATAAATTGTGGCAGAAGGAAAAACCCAAGATAAGAAGGAAGAACCAATGGGTAAAAAAGACAATAGCTTTATTTGGGGAAATATTTGCTTTAAATAAAATTGCTGTCAATTTGTGTACAAGAAAGGTATGAGAGCCAAACCTGGAGAGGAATTTAGTTTCATTATGAAATCAAAGCCGCAGGTTTAGATCAAAAGGTCTTTGGAGCAAGGGATGTGCCTAATCATGCATTCATACAGTGACTGACAGAATGAGGCTTTTGTCTTGACTTAAGCTGCTGGGAGTTGTCAGAAAGCAAACACCACATCATGGCAAGCTGTTCCAGGACCTCCAAGATACACACAGGAGAACAGAAATGGGAAGGTGAAGGCGAGTAGGTGTATTGGAAGCTGGGGAGGAGGAAGGCAGGGGACTGAGGAAAGCAGTGGAACGAAATGCCTAAATCATCAATATTGGTCCAAAGCCTCAGGGTGGAAGAGAGTCAAGTGGGAATTAGAAAGCAATCACTCCTGTTTGCTTTAGAAAGCCTCCATATGATGTGGAGGGCAACCACACGTTCCTGAAGGCCCGTCAGGGATGGCTCACAGAGACTTCTCCAGCTATCTCGGTACCCATCCTGCTGAGGTGATGCCCAACACGGACCATGCCTGGTGGGGCAGAGCTGGCTTAATGTCTCTCGGCTCCCCAAAGGAGGAAGTATCCCCACTGCCCGTGGATATCTGTTGCAGGAGAGCACAGCTTGAGGAGCTGTGTGTCTGGAGGCTCGGATCTGTGGCAGCACTGCAGGGCCACTGCTGCCAGTGCCTCTTGCAGCCCCAGCACAGCAGGTACCGTGGGAGCCACAGGGAAAGGGGCTGCTCCTCTCCCAGTCAGGGCAGGAGAAGCACCCCCAAGCCTTGTCCTCCCTCGTACAGCCCTGTGTCAGTGTCCTGGCAGAGCAGCAGAAGGGGACGTGCTCTGCTGTTCCCTCTGAACTTGCAGAGAGCGGACTCTTTCTCACAGTCATATGGTGCCACAAGGCTCTGGATTAAACCTGGAATTCCCACCAAAAAAAAAAGTTGTTACACTCATTTTAAAGTCATAGAATCATAGAATGGTTTCAGTTGGAAGAATCATTCAGCCCTCTGCCATTGGCCCTCTGCCAGTTCCAGCCCTCTGCCATTGGCAGGGACACCTTCCACTAGACCAAGTTGCTCAAAGTCCCATCCAGCCTGGCATACCTGAGAAACCAGAGTCTGAGCACAGCTTTTCTTTAGAAATTCACAACAATGCTTGTGTGTGTTGTTCTGAAGCACACAGCTAGAACACTCCTCGGTCTATTTTTCTCTTGTCCTAGAATCCGGACATTATTATGCAGATTTCCACTATAGCAATATTACAGCAGAATAAATAGCTCTGCTATACACTAAGGGGAATCCTATTACATCTTCAGTTACTCTCAGTAAGCATCATCGCCATTATACCAATTGAAGAGACAGAAAACAATTTTTAATTAAAAATATTTATAGCAGGCATAATACCAACTGCCAGTTTCACTATCCAGTGAATGCATTTCGCAGCTGGTACTAATTCTCTTTTATTTCCATGAGGTTAGCCAATATCAGCTGTTCGTTAAGCAGAGGACATTTCAGGAGTATCCATATTATATGCTCTAACTAACTGAGAAGTTCTTGCTTTGGTAGATTTTAGGAAATCAAGATTGCTTTGCTGTGTTATTCTGGGACTCCATAATAGAGAGGTCATTTCCCAGTGATCTGAGTGGGCTGCATCATCAGTTTTATTCAAATCAGTCCTACAAACTGCTTTCCAACAGATAAGAACATTCTAATTAGAGATATATCTTTTGTCTTCTATCTGCAGTGGAGTAGGGGGTGGGAAATTGATTTCAGCACACCCTTTATTTTTGTGGGAGAGCAGCGCAATCAGAAGGTGTCAGCAGAACCACAGGCAAATTAATTTTGAGATACAGAGCTTTGTAGAGCCAACCTCATGGCTGCTCTCACATTGACAGCCCAGTCCAGGGGGCAGAGTCTCATAAGGCTGTCTTGGGCAGAGGGCATGATGGCAATCACTGGGCTCACCCTGACACACTCTTACACTTTCTGTGCCAGAGGGCATGTAAGACCTCAGTTTTCGTCCTGGTTAGAAGTGTGTATAAGTAAATGAGCTGAAGTGTAGCTGTAGGTGACGGCCAGCTGGCCCTCAGGTTGGTAAGGGCAGCTATGAGCCTGTAATTCAGGCTTGGAGGAGACAGCAGGCAGAGGATGGGGCACAAAGGAGCCCTATTCCCACATATCTCCCTTCCTCCTGCCTCTCTGTGCCAGAGGACGTGTGCCTGAAATCTGGAGCCAGAACAGTGTCCCAGCACCGGTTTTGTGCCCACAGGGAGCTCAATCTCCATAAGCACAGGGATTCAGCAGAGGCGGCTCAGAAAGGCCTTGGCACGCTGAAGGGTCCAACCCATAAAATCTAGTACAAAACTTCTTGTTCTTTGTATTCACCTCGGGACAGCCAGCAGCCCAGCCAGCGAGGAAATCCCCTGGTAATTTGTCAAAGTAGCAGCTGGGAACTGACAAACCAAGTAGTTCATCACAACCAGGCTCGTGACTTGCCAAATCCCATATGGTTATTGTTTTTTTACTTTAAAATATTAGCATTGAGTTTCAAAACCTCCAATTTAGCAAGCTGTGTTTCATAATTGGAAAGATCAAACCCCATTTGCATCCGTGAAGTCATTTACAACATGTCTATCCTTCCACCCTTGCTAGATTTTGCAGCAATTTCCCCTGGCTTGGATCCCCCATGGCAGCAGAAGAGCTCAGGAAACACCACTGGAAGGGCAAGAGATGTGAAATGGTGGAGAGGAGCATCCATGAGGGGGGCAGAGGCAGAGTTCTGAATCACCCAGGAGGTGATTCAGAACTGGAGTTTAATATAGAGAGGTGCTCAGAGTTGGTTCCATGGGAGTCTCCCTCCCTCCATTTCCCACAGACCGACCTATGGAGAGCAGTTGCTGTTGCCTAATTATCTTGTGTGAATATTCTGCTTAATCCATCTTTAAAACTTGCAAAACCCTAGCATATACACAAGCTGATCTTGCCATAGGCAAGCATAGTGCCAGCCATCAACAGGTTCAAGAAACTGAGTTCCACCAGCTCTGTATAGAAATGTCCAAGCTGTTACATCCATTTCCTTTCATCTACAGGGAGAAAAGTCCGTTAGTCAACCAAGGGGCAAACCCTTTTTCAGAGCACTTTGGACTGAGCATATGAAGTGCAGTGATCACAGCAGTCTCAGATCTGACTTTCTGAGTGGTTGTGATGTCTTAGGCTAGCTCTGATTGTAGCAGTTGCCTTCAGTGTTTCATGGAGGTGAGCAGTGAGTATTTGATGTGTTGCTTATTTCCTAATGGTAGCAAGCCAAGTTTCATTGAAAATATGATACCAGTCAACTCTCTAGAAAGGAAGCCTCCAAACAAGTGGAGCAGCAGAGCATGAAACATTCCTTCTCCTGCTACTCATGTTTTTGGTCAGCTGTTCATGAAGTGGCATGTGCAAAAGCAAACTCTTATTTCTCCCTAGTGTTTGGCCTGGGTTTAAGTGGAATTTACAGGTTGAATAGTGATGAGTTTGCACCAGCCCTGGCAAAGGGGAGTCAGACAGTGCAGTCATCTCTGCAGCGAGCTGGAGAAGCTGGGTATCCATTACCAGAACTGCTACTAAGCTTGACCAAAGACTTTTCTTGCCTAAACTGTGAATTCTGAAGTTTATATGTACAGGAGGGCAATTTGAGATGATCTTGTGTGAGGTACAGCTGCAATGCAGACTGCTGGATGCTGAACGTTGAGTTTGTCGTAAAGTCATATCCGACACAGAAGGGAATACAACGGAGCTGGTGGGTGGCAAAGTAGCTGTTAAAACCAGCATTTTGAATGAAATGTCAGAGTCTGAAGTCTGATTGATAAAATTTCATCTTTGCATGCCACTGGGAGGAAGGAAAGAGCCCATCTGTTCTCTGAGCGTCGTGCATTGTTAGGCAAACCGCTTGCAGCTTGGCAGATCGGAGCACTGGAAGAAGAAAACAAAAATGTAAAAAGCCAACCATAGATGAGCATGAATACAAGACGAGTCATTGAAGTTTACCCAAAAGCAACATAAAAATGATGGTTCTTGCCAGGAAGTTACGCCAGGGTATTCTCAGGGGCTCAGCTGGCCAGGCTGGGCAGACAGAGAGAGAAGCAGTGGGGAATAGGGGTTCATTCTTCTTGCCGCCGAGGTTGGCAAGGGCTGCCTGGTTGCTCGCTGTGGGGAGAATGCCTCTGTTTGTCTTAGCAGACAAGGGGCACCATTATCACATACCTCAGCAGGGTTGTAGATGTCAACCAAATAATTGGCTTTATTTAGGATGTGATGTCCAACTGCTGAATGAAGCAGTTTGGGTGTCCTGGAAAGATTTTATGTACAAACCAGCTGGAATCCCATTGACGGGAACGGCCTCTTCCTTTCCCTCACCCCCCTCCCCATTACTTTCAGTCAGACAGAGCTGGAAGTGACTGAGAGAAGCTCCAAGAAGCCTGTGCCTTTGAGCGGTAAAGCCTACTGGTGCTAAACATCTGACACTCGTTCATTAAGAGAGACCCAGGCGAGCATTCCATCATTGAGATGAGTATTTAATACATGAATGGTTAGCGAGAAAACATATTTGTGGCCATTTCAAAAGGCTGTCATACGAGGAGACTCCAAGTCTGAGCAGGTTGGAAAAGCTGCAGGGTGCTTTGGAAATCTCTCAAATGGAATCACACTTGTAAAGTACAAAGTTGCCGTTGCAGCTTCCAAAGCAAAGTGAGAAGTAGAGTGAATGGGCAGGCACAGGGCAGGCAGGGGGTGTTGGGCTCCAGCCTTCCTTTCACACAGCCACTCGGATATAGGGAAGGGGGAGACCTTACACAGCTTCCCACGTGAAGCACCACAGCTGCACCCACCCCAAAAGAATACAGCATTAGTCCCATCACTCCATAGCTGCATGAGCCATGTGCTTGGATTTTCCAGGTACTCAGGGAAGGATAGACTCCTCTGGAAACTCTAGAACATCCCCATAGCCGAGGCAGGGTAGATGCATTTTCTTACTGTGGGAATCTGCCAGATGTTCAAGAAAAATTATTAAATGTAAACAGATTCAAAACAAGGACTGAAAATGAGTGAGGATCTCCAATAGCTGGAGATAGAAGAATGTTTCTAATGAGATAAAACTGGGCAGAAACATTTAGTAAAGTGCTCTTTCTCTGCTTTTGTAAGATGCAGGATGCTGGCTCCTATAACCAGGATCAGAGCACGTCTTGTATATCCCAAGTGTCACAAAAGAGCCAGCTGAGAAGGGAATACATGTTTTCAGTTGCTTCTTAAGTATCAGGAGAATAACAGAAAATATGAAGCATGATGGTGATGTGCTAATTGAAGAGGACATGCAGGGAGGTTGGACTAGATGATCTCTAAAGGTCCCTTCCAAGCCCCTACCATTCTACAATTCTATGTAGGAGGTCACTGGTTGAAAGCTATGGACTAGCTGGCTGATTTCCATCTTAGATGACAATATGAAGCTTGATGTGAGATACAGTGATACAAAAGGTGTACTTTTCATCACTGACACTCACGTTTTACAATAGCAAAATGGCATTATTTAACACATCTTGCGCTTTTCCAGCGTACAAGTTCGGCTGACAAAAGGCAATTACGGACACACAACAGACTTCTAACTCATTAACACTGTGTAACAGCCTATCTGGGTGTTGTTATCTCTAGAAAATCCCTCTAGAATCAACAACAAAACCCTAATACATGATACAGGACACACAGCCAGTGGATTAAGACCCCACTGATTAATAATGAAGAACTGTCATGAAATCAACAGCCAGATTTCAGATTCAATCAGTATAGGACCAAGACAGCATTTTTGTGGAGCACTTAAATGCAATTACAAGAACACTGCACAGCCAGCATATTGGAGGTGCCCGGGTTGCAAAGGAAGTATGCAATGGTACAGCAGTCATGCAATGTGAGCTGTGGCACTTGCTCTCCTAAAGTCACCCAAATAAGAGGTCCTTTAGCACAAGGCAAGGCCAAACCACACATCTAGGAAGGGAGAGTGCTGGCTGCATCTGCACGGTGGGAAATAAGACCCTCAAAAGAATGAGTTCTGTGTAGCCTTTGGGAATTAAAAGAGAATAAGCGGTCAGAACAACAACAAAATATATTTAGCCAAAGAAAAAAGTGATCAAAAAAATATATATGTCACACACACACAAGATGTCTGAGTATATCGACCAGAAAACAATGAGCAATACACTGGCATAAATGCTTATATACAACATTAGTGAGATAATCTTGGAAACCTGTGAT
This sequence comes from Urocolius indicus, assembly GCA_013401255.1. NCBI lineage: Eukaryota > Metazoa > Chordata > Aves > Coliiformes > Coliidae > Urocolius > Urocolius indicus. The sequence continues at coordinate 342,482 of WBNH01003627.1, read as the reverse complement.
GAGTTACTGACGGCATTTCTTATGGAATAAAACTAACTTGCAGAGGAGGCCCACCAAATAGTTGGAAGATAGGAAAATTGCCAAGAGCTCTGAGAAAAAGGTTGTTTGCTTGTCAAAATCTGTAGGGACTGCTTCTATAGGGTTTCAAAATGCTGAATATTAAGAAGGTGTTAATTCAGATAAAGGTTTCAGTGGTAATATTCAAATTATCAATAAATGGTAATTGTCAGTTTAGGTAGCAGTAATAAAACCTACAATTTTAGGTGCTTTTTTTGTTTTCCCAAAAAGAATGATTGTCAAAGTGTTGAAAGAGAAATGGTTTCTCCTCTTCTTAATGGCTTCAGCTGAAGATTTGATACCTTTCTGGATTATTATGTTTCGACGTAATACAAGTTATTTAGTTCAATATATGGACATTCAAGCAAAATGTGATGAACTGTTCCCTGCACAAACTGTCCTACATTCAAGGATCCTTTCTTGCTTTCAGATCTGTGATCCTCCCAGTTCATTCCCCATGTTGCTCTGAACATTAAGTTTTGCACTGTGGAAACTACAAATAAAGTAGAAAACATCTTTCAGCAGTGTTTCTTATTTAGGGTTTGAGACCATTTTCATATCAGGTGAGTGGAAACAAAAGGAGTCAGCAAGAAAGACAAGCTGTGCCAATAGCAATAGTAAGCGCTGGGATTGTTAGGGCTGTGGGCACTCAGCGAGCTCACGGTGACTGAAGGACACTGCCAAGCTCATGGGACAGATGACAGCATTTCAGCATGTGCTGGACTGAGACATCCTGCCTGAGTGGTCTCAAAGCATTTTTGCTGTAGGTTTGGGCTGTGTGCTGATCCTGTTATCAGGTTTCAGAGCAGGAACTGTGGTCCTGACAAAATTAGATAAGAGTTCAAAAAAAAGAGAGAAGGGCATCAGAAGACACTGCTGTCAAACAGAGTGCTTGCTTGTGCTTTTGCAGTGTTGGAAGTAATCAGCAAATTAGGTATAAAAGGAACAGGCAGGCAGCATGTTCCCAGCTGAACTGCTATAAATGTCACACCATTTCTGTTGACACCACAGGCTGCTTCATCACAAACAACAAAAAGAAAAAGGAAAAAAAAGAGGAAGATAATATTGCAAAGACGTTTGTTTTTCAAGTGAGAACAGTCAAACATACTTAGTAAAATCCACCATACAGGAATCTAATAATCTAATAGTCAGACTATAACTGGGTGATGGTCAAAAGATGATAGGAGCTCAGTGGCTAAATATTGACTCTATAACATGGATTAAAAGTACCTAAAACAAGAAAAATGTCTCATACCGAAGAGTAAATGGGAATGGGATAAAGATGTGGAAGAATTTGAACTGTTTATTTCGATCAGACTATCCTTAGAACTGAATGAAAGATGGAGGAAAAAAATTGTAGTACAGGCAGAGGCGATGGACCAGATATCCTTTCAGGTCCCTTCCAACCCCTAAGATTCTCTTAAGGATCTCTTTATTCACTGCCAGCTAACAAGCAACATTTCCCATCAAGTCACAAAATCCAGCATTTTTTCTCTTGCTTCTCCCTCAGTATCCAAAGGACCAGCTCACCAGGAACTGTAAGTGAAGGCTATTTCAGCTCATCAGTTTTAAAGGGTAACATAAGTTTTAAGAGTTCTCCATCTTGGCTTGGCTGAAGCATGTATTTCTACAGACAACTGTATCCAAAATGGTCACAAGCACTTGCTGCTTCCCAAACCAAGGCAAAATTCTCTTGGTTTCAGGTGTGATCAATCCAATAGCTGGGACAAGTTTGCAAAGCTCTCGGTGCCTGAGGTGAAACTCCAGGAAAGCATTGTATTTCATGGCAGACACTATAGGATACACAGAGACTCAGGAGTCATGACGACTGCAAAATCAGAGGGATGAACATCATAGGAAATGCTGGCAGCTCAGGTGAATTGATGTCCTTGAAAGCCAGCAGTATTCTTCTATTGTCTTCACAGTACTTTGGCATCTCTTGGTACTTTGGCGAACACAGCAGCAGAGTGGTGCTGGTTTGTGCATACAGCAATGCAAGGGGTTTTAAGAAACCTCAGTGAGGTAACGTCTGACCATTTGACAAAACTCTGCATGGTCAGGAAGACTCCTACGATATTTTGAATACCGCAATGCGTCGTTTATCCCTTCTCATCCAGGAGGAAACTTCTCTCTTTATAATTTATGAGACTGATTTTGGTGACATCTCCGTGGGGAATGAGGAAACTTACAGTAGATACCACCTCATGAATAATTCCTGTAGCACACGAGACGGAGCAGCAAGGACATTTTATGTACCACTTCAGTCATCCCTTCTAAAGGGACCACAGCTCTTATCTCTGCCTCCGAGAAGTCAAGTCAGGGTTTACATGGCAATAGGACAACATTTTGGTGCAGAAACATACCAGGTCCTTAAGCCAAGAGAAGAGACCATGACTATGGCTGACCACCCTTACAGCACAGACATCTCCTCTCACAAAGGCCAGTTTGGCTGCCTTGCCTAACCAGCAGGTCCTCCTTCTGGTTTGGTCTTCAGATTTATTCCACTGCATCAGAAAGCTTGAGGGCAACTGCTTTTTTCCTTAAAGTTTCTGTCCACCCTGATCTGTGTCTTCTAGCTGTGGGAGACAGTGAGAGGCATCTTCAGAGGGAAGGGCATATGAATAGACTAATTTCAACCAAAGTGGTTATAATTAGCAGCTTTCATTGCAATATAAATCAGCAGTAAGACACTTTCCTTTAAATAATTGACTTGAATCTTGTTCTGCATTTCGTAGAAGCATGGAACGGTTTGGGTTGGAAGGGACCTTAAAGATCCTCTAGTTTCACCTCCACACCCCCCAGCAGGGACACCTTCCACTAGACTGGGTTGCTCAAAGCTTCATTCAAGCTGGCCTTGAACATTTCCAGGGATGGGGCCTCTTGGGGCAACCTGTTCCAGTGCCTCACCAGCCTCACACAGACGATTTGTTCCTGCTATCTAATCTAAATCTACCTTCTTGCAGTTTGTGCTATCCCTACATGCCCCTGTAAAAAGCCCACTCTAATCTTTCCTGTAGGCCCCTTTAGGTACTGAAGGCTGCTAAAAGGTCTCCCCAGAGCTTTCTCTTCTTCAGGCTGAACATCCCCAACTCTCTCAGCCTCTCTTCATAGGAGAGGGGCTCCAGCCCTATAATCACTTTTGTGACTCTTCTCTGGGCTCACTCCAGCAGGTCTATGTCCTTCTTGTGTTGGAGGCCTCAGAGCTGAAAACAGTATTGCAGGTGTGGTTTCACATGTAGAGGAGGAGAATCACCTCCTTCAACCTTCTGACCATGCATCTTTTGATGCAGCAGAGAACGCTACTGGCTTTCTGGGCTGCAAGTGCACGTTGATGACTCATATTCAGTTTTTCATTCACCAACACCCCCAAGTCCTTTCCCACAGGAGTGCCCTCAATCTGCTCATAACCCAGCCTGTATTTGTGCTTGGGATTGCTCCAACCCATATGCAGGACCTTGCACATGGCCATTTTGAACTTTCTGAGGTTTTCACAGACCCAACTCTCAAACCTGTCAGGGTCCCTCTGGATGGCTTTCCTTCCCTACAGTGTTGTTAATTGCACCACATGGCTCAGTGTCATCAGCAATCTTGCTGAGAGTGAACTCAGTCCCACTGTCTGTGTTACCAACAAAGATGTTGAACAGCACTGGTCCCACTATTGGCCCCTGAGGAAGCCTTTCTTGCCTTTGATTCTTTTGCAAGGGAGAGGTTGATCTCACTGGTTTCATGTTGATTTGGAGTTGTATATGGTCTTTGCACAGAATTTGACATTTGTATTTTCTATCCAGGCCACATGGTAAGTACTAGGCCATTGTGTTCTAACAGTCATTTACTATCAGTTGTAACCACAGCTATGAGCAGGAGTTAGACCTATGAACCATGGAAGAAGATAGTTTTCTTTCAAGCAACCTCTGAGAAACACTTAATATTTAATTTCTGCTTAAAATGCAATGGCAGCAGAAGTAATGTTCTTCCTCCAAACTGAAATACAAGAGTGAAATAATAGCACATGAAGAGATGAAAGCCCCATCCAGGACAGTTTATGTACATTGCTGTTCTATTTGAGAAGGTTTTTTAGGTGTTCCTACTTCTAAAGCTGTCAGTTAGCTTTACTGCCACATGCACTTAACCTTCCCCTGAACACCAGCTTCAAAGCCTCAGTGCTTTGTGGGCGACATCAGTCTTTCAGACACAAAAAAAATATTGCTTTTTGCTAAAAGATACGCTTTGTTCCTTTTGTTGGGCAAGCAGAATGTCCTAGAAGCCTCAGCACTTCATCATTAACTGCAGAACATAGTTCACACCCAGCTTGGGAGAACACTGGAGCAAAAAGAAAAATGGTTTTGCTTCCCTGCCCCTGACCTCATGCCACCATGTTATTTTTCACAAGATCACGAAAACGTTCATGAGCATAAATCAGTATCATTCAAAAACCAAATGTCAGAGGAAACAATAAAGATCCCAGGGTTTTATGAATGGGAGGGATTGTCCTGCACTGCTGGGCTCAGATCGATGCAGAGCTGGCAGGAGACGCCACCACAATGCAATAACTACTGCCATCTGTCACTCCTGAGCTCCCTACACCAGTGAAAATGAGCCCTGCTTCAAAATGAGGTACCGAGGCAGCTCCTTCCTGCCCCTCAGGGCAGCGGGTAAAGCCAGTGTGGGGGAGATTGGAGAGGTTTTACCTTGGTGGAACTGCTCCAGGGAAAGACACCTGAGAGGTGTCTGGGACTGTTGTGGGGCATCTCCATGGTAGAAAGCCTCCACGAGCTTTCCAATGCCACAGTTGTCTGATGCTCACCAGCCCAACAGCATTCGGGCCCTCCTTCTCTGCCTGAGAAGGCCCACTACCCAACATAGTAAAAAGCACTTTTATGTATTTTTGCTCCCTCGCAGCAGATCTGATGATCTTTCAGCAGAGTGTGCTGGGCAAGGGGGCTGCTTCCCCTCTCCCCAGCCTCCCTGCAAGCACTGATTTGTTTCCAAGTGCCTGGGCCGTGTTTCCTGGGGCACTCGGGAAGCTGGCTGTGTAGAGTCCTGTAAGCATCTCACCCCCATTCCCCTTCTCTGAGCACAAGATGAAGGCTACCTGCCAGTAACTGCCTTGGCTGTGGTAGCAAATGGCTTCCTACATCAACCTGATGCTGACTGTTCAGCTTAAATGCACCTGCATTGTTTCTGCAAAGTGTGGGGGCAAAGTGTATTTGGGATAATTTGTAGTTGATACCTGCAGCTGAGGTCTCAAGCATGGAGGCAGTCCAAAAGATAGCAGGTTGCTGTTCTCCACTGAGCAGACAAATCCACAGAGCCTAATGACAGAAACAGAAGGGAAGAGGGGACGCTCACATACAAAAGCAGTTTACTCAAGAACTACTCTGTTATTTTTAGTGCAGAGTACTACTCATGTTCACAGACAGATTTTTTTTTTCCCCATCCTGAGTCCCTGCAGAAAAGGGATAAATCTCTATAATAGCTCACCGTTTCCATTTTCTTTACATTCAGATAATCTATTTCCAGGTTGAAAGACTGAGTGGACAATACTGTCTAGGAATGCAACACTGTTGTAAATGGGACTTGTATGCTTATTTTTGAAAATCTGGCCCAGATTCTTTATCTGGCCCTCTCAAATTCTCTTCCCTTCCCAGGCACATGGCAGCTTGGAGTTGCAGCCATGTCACCCACAAACAAGTTGGGAGCTGCTGAGCCTACCACCAGATGACTGGGAAGCTGCAAGAGGAACCAACTGTGTCTAATTGTGGATAGCCAAAACACCAGTCTTGTGGGAGGACACAGGGACAACCATGTGCAGGGACAACCATGCAGATGAACATCTCAACAGATTTAACTATGTAAAAGTGATTTCTATTTTGAAATCCCACAGGATTTCTATTTCAAAAAATGAACTGCTAGAAAACAATGCTTTTTTTGTCTCTTCCAAAACGTTTGTGACGCTCCTGCTCTTCCCCCTAGTTTGCTTACATATATTTATTGCAAACAGTGCACACATCATGATGCTGTACATATTCTTAGCAATCTTTTCCCTCAAAATTAGATTCAGTTGTCATGATTAAACTGAGATGTGCCTGAGTTTCCATTGAATGTGAATTAAAGGCAGCTAGGTCTTTATCTTTGGGCTTATCAAACAAGAATGATTAAAAATATGCAGCCGACTGGAAAAAGAACAAAATAGAAACCTGTGAAGCTAAACATAACAGGCTCATAAGCTGATTTTTAGCCTAACTGATTTTCATCTAGCAAGAACTTCACCAGGAGGAAAATAAAACTTATCAGACAAGCAGAAAAAGCAGTTCACATAAAAAAAATTAGTTTGTTTGCCAATTAGGTCTTGAAACATAAATAGCAATGACTGATAGGTGTCTGGAACTTGAGTACCTTTGCAAAGGAATCTCTTATATAGTGGTGTGGCCCAGAAATTATTTACTAGATTAGCAGAGAAACATGTTTGATCAGAGCTATTAACTAATTTAGACAACTCACTTGCAGTTATTACCCTATATAAAGGAGTGAATGGATTTCCAGTGCCTTTGAATGACTGGAAATGTAGCAGCTGAACACCCTAGTGTGAAATTCAGATGTTCTAGACTACCATACCACCTAGCATATGCGTTTTTTCCTAGTTTTGCCTGCCTGATTTCATCTGTTACTTTTAGCACACAGAGAAGAATGAAGTGAATGAAGTGAAAGGACTATGCAGCAAGAGCTGGGATCAGACAAATAGTGGGTCCTGCCAAAAGAGGTCACGCAACTTCCCAGCCACTGCAGAGGGAAGGGTGCAGTGCTGCTGGACCCACAAGCTCTGCTGTGACTACGAAGACCTACATGCCTGATCTCTCACAGCAACATTACCATAGAGTTACTCTGTTGTGGAGAGGCCAGCCACACAGGTTTGTGACTTGGGCAGAAATGTGTGACATGCAGCAGCCTAGAGGAGAAGTACCCCAACAGTTGTCGGCTCAGTCTCCTTGAATACCTCTTGCCCTCGTTCTTAAGGTTTCTTATGACAATCCTTTGTCTCAGCTTTGGTAGCAGATAGCAAGTCTGGATGTCAAGCTGTAAAAATCCACCAGAAAATGCAGGCTTGGATAATTTCCCTAACTTAAAATTTGCTGCCTTTTTCTTTTTGTGCATATCCAGAAGATGGAGATGAGGGGGCAGTATGTTTAAGTCACAAAGCGATTATATAGATGCAGATGAGTGGCCAAAAGCCAAGGCTGGAAGCCAGCCAGGGAGCCAGTTACTTGAGTCAGGCAGGTGGGTGTGAGAGCTTGTGATCCTAAGCGGTCCTGGTGTGGGTTAGAGGATGACAGGGTAATTCAGGTTGGAAGGGACCTCAGCAGGTCACTGGTGTAGCCCAGCCTCCTGCTCAGAGCAGCACCAGCCTATTAGCCTGTTGGCCACCTGCCTTTGCCTTTCCCTAGTTCTGCACCTTCACAGCTGACCCTAAGGAGCAGATTGTCTCACAGCAGATGCAGCTGGGTCCCCACAGTGGCATGTCCCAGTTGGTGCAGCTGCTTTCTTCTCCAGGCAGTAAGAAGCAGTGCTAGGCTGAGTGGGGACACGTCATCCAGGTGGTAAAGGATGCCTTCAGCAACTGCCTTCGGTGCTTTGCCACAAGCATGATCTGAAACTACTTCGCAAAACCACTGCAGTTTTCAACACCAAGGGTCGTACAGTCTGTAAAATGGAAAATGCTGTTTTATTAAATACACTGAATGTAGAACAATCTCATGTCCTTACTTGTTCCATTTTAATGTCCATTTGTAATGTATTGTAGAAACACCATTTCCATAGGACTGCCTGTGGAAGTCGGTAGGGGGACCAAGAGATCAGATGAGCAAATGGGAAGAAAAAGGCAGCCCTTTATTTGGATGTGAGGCTGTCAGAGGGCTTGGCTCTGCACAGAAATGGTGAACTCCTGCTACAGGAACCTGTTTTGTTACTGAGACACGTTACAAGTCAGCAGACAGCCACATTTTTCTGACTCATCAACTGATACTAATTAATGACTTGGGAGCACACCAACAATTCCCATTGGCCTTCCTTCCTTGAAAGACTGTGGTTGTCTCTCTCCCCCTCCCACTGGCTTTAGAAAAAAAAAATCACATCAACAAAGCTATACATTTTAAGCATGGGAAATGACAGAATAAGCTCACCCCTGTATTCCCTGTAGAGCAGCACTCTGCTTGCAGTAGGGACCAGTCCCAGCTCCACCGCAAAAAAGGTACAAAACCCCCAGAGGGCAGGGCTCAAACTTAGTCAGAAACATAAAAGATAACACCTATCATTTTTTTTTTCCCTCCTTTCTTATGAAAATCAGCTTCATGTGTGATCAAAACTGCCTGTGACAAAACAAATGCCCATGTCTGCAGGCTGCTGCAGCTCCCTGCCAGACAGGCCAGTAAACCTGAGCAGCAGGATTTCAGGTATATACATACAAAACATTTCTTTCAAAGGAATGAGGCAAAACCACCAAACTAGTAACTGCAAAAAACTCTAGCATTGTCCTCCTTCAGAGTGGGTAGCCCTGGTCCCTGTCTTCCCTGGGGTCTGGCCATCTTTGCTTATGCCATGTTTGCATTCTCCCCAACACCAGCATCAATTAAAAAAACAGTCCCTGAGAGTCAGGTTTCCAGACTGTCTCCCAATACCTGCATCTCACTGTCTTAGCAAGCAGGGCCACTGTTCTTACATTTTCTGGGAACATTTATCCCTTACTGTAATGTCTAATTTCTCATTTAAATAATCTATGTTGATATAAACCAAATTTTTTGCAAATCCCCTGTAAATGTTAATCCTTGGAGGACCATATTTAGAGAAAATGTAAATAGTTTCCTTTATATAATTTTGTTTGGACAGAACAACTGCCGCCAAGTGATCATGCAGTCTCCAGGGTATCATGAATAGTGCTTTCACACGTTTCTGTCACTGGGGTGTAATTCAAAGATCCTTTTTTTTTTTTTTTTGGTCTTGAATCATTACTGGATAAATAAAGCCTCCTTGTGAATTACCTCAGCCTCTTTCCACATAAATGCATCCACAGAATGAAGCCGTGTTTCTGAATTCTCATGATTTTTACAGATATAACCCTCTTAGTAAGAGCTTAGCCATGTCTTTACTGACACAGATGCTCAATCACTTCTTCACCCTGGTTCTCATACTCTTATACTGGTTTGTGAAGCACTAAGGAGCATTAAACGAACTTTCCATGATTCATAGAGGACATTTTAGGGAGTGGTTGTCCTGACGAAATAATGCCACCTTCATCATGTATATATCTAACTCCACATGAAATATTGACAGGTCTTAGGAAGATATAGCTGAACAAGAGGGGACGAAATACTTTGCATTAATTTATCCCCTAAAATTAAAATACATTTAAGCAATTAGACCTAGAAAAAGATTACTAGTAAATGGGCTTGCTTATGAATTTATAACAGAACAGAATTGTCTTGTTTATTTAAGTTCCCATTGAGTCAATCATATTGTGAGAAAGAGCATTTGATAAAAAACCCTGGACCATTATCTGCCTTCCTTGCAGGAGTGCTTTGGCTTTTTCTCACTGCTGACCTGTAGTGGGGAGTGTTGCTTTGAAATACAGGAGTGGACATGAGGCACCTTTTACAGAAAGGGAAGGGGAAAAAAAAAAAAGCAAAAATAGGGAAACAGGAAGCAACACTAAAACCACATCTGCCTTCATATAACAGGACTGAGGAACCTAAATCAGACTGGATACTGACCTAACTGATTCATTTTTCTGGCAGAAGACTTACATGTCCTAAAATGTCTATAGACCAAATTTGCCTCAAGGTCTGACCTTAGAGAAAGGGAAGGGGGCACACATGGGATTTTAGGCTTCTCAGAGGAACAAAAATGCAAGTCTGAGACAAGACTTTGGCAAGATTCTAAAGCAAGCATGGAAAGGGGTCTGAAGGTTTCTCAGTAGAATTTGTCTGTGCTTACTGGTGCCTCAAATTATTGTTATTTAAACACAGAGAGTTTGTATTAACTATGTGTTTGTACATGGTAAATCCAAAAACAACGTTTAGCTTTAATAATGGAGTTGATATCGCTGACACACTGGAACTCCATAAATAACACATCCTTTTTAACTGCCCTCAAAATCCAGACAGTTATACATGCTGTTTGCTTAGAATTTCCCCCTCTGCTTCCTCCATTTTGGTTCAAAAACTCCACAAAGTTAGCTGGTCAAACAAGCGTGCCTGCCCCATCCAAATAAATAGAGAAAATGTGTTCATTTGAATTCAGTCCCCAATTCAGCAGCCCGATCTGGGTTATCAATCTGTGTCTACACATACCAGACAATTTAAAAATGGAAACTGGAAGAGCTTCTGACTACTCCTCGTCTGGAGCAGGAAAGTGAGTTGCACAAGTCATTCAAACAGGTGTCAGTGGGGATTTTGCAGCGCCCTCAGGGCTGATGCTTCAGTGGGCAAAACAGTACCCATGACAGCTGTTACTGTCATCCCCTCTTGCTTTCTTTAAATATTCTTTCTCCTGATGCCACCCTACTTTCAGCTTATTGCAATAGCAGGTACTGGTCTGGATCCTGCAGTTTTTGAAAGCTATGTTGAGCTTCCATTGCCCTAATAATGTGGCTACAGGAAGAAAGAGAGTTAAAGGCTTTGAAAAATTAAAATCTCATACAAAATATCATTGAAAGATTGATTTTTTTAATTACATGCTCCTAAACACACATCTGCAATACACAAGTGCAATAAAACACGATTATAGGTGAGATGCGAGGTTCAACCAGTTGTTTTTTCAATCCCTGCTTTGTAAGCCCTTGGTAAAAGGCCTGACTCTTCTTTTTTTTAAAAAAGGGTGGGATTTTGGCTGAAAAATCTCCCAAGGCACAGAAGCAGATTCATAATCTAATAATTCATTTTCATAATTGTCTGCTATGTTATGAAGTGCTCCTATGAAGCTTTGGATATTGCAACCCAATTGTGGAACAAGTCCTTAGCCATTATCTGCCAGCAATGTTTATGCACACAGAGCTAAAGATCAGCCAAAATTTCATTACAGGAAATCAAAAACACTGGAAGATGAATGCAAAATCCATTTGGTAAAAATTAAAGATACTGAAACAAAACCTTTTCCCCATATTGAATTAGGAACAGAATATCTTACATGATTCAAAAGCAGAGATTGTTTTGTTTGACATTTTGCAGAACATGGATCTCAGACTTCCATGTTAACATCTGCTGGAACCAGAACATTTCTTTCAGCAGGAAAAAGATGCAACCTACAGCAGTTATTAATGAGGTTATAGGTGAACCTACTTCTGCAGGAAGGTTGGACTAGATGATTTCTAAAGGTCCCTTCCATCCCCTACCATTCTATGATTCTATGAATTGTTGATTACTTGTTTTGTTAGACACTTGCATCTTAATTTTAATCTGAAGCATTTCTATCTTTAACTCTTCTTGATGGTTGATGCTATATATTTGTCTGTCAGACTGAATAATTATCTATTAATATTGTTTCGTTTCCTCTGTAGGTATTCACAGACTGCATTAGCCTTTTTTTTTATAAGATAAACAGACTCCTCTCCTTGAGGCTTCCTCATGTTCCCCCCCACCCCCCACCCCGCCCCATTGGTTTTTTTTTTGTCATCCTGATAGTTCTTACTTGAATCCTCTCCAGTTTTTCAATATCCTCTTTGAATTGCTGACACCAGAAATGGGCTCATTTGGCCAGTGTGCTGCTGCCAAACATGGAGGTAATATATCCAACTTACTCCCACTTAATATTCCCCTGCCTTTAATCACTTGGCAGAAGAGATGGGTTAGCAGCTCGTGTTCAACGTGGCCTCCAGCTCTTTTCCAGCCTGCCGCAGCCTCCTGGGAGGAAGCACTGCCCTTCCCCCAGAAGGATGCTCTGCACCCTGTCTCCTTGAGTGTCTGGATTTGAGCTTGGCTGCATTAAGTGCATGTTTTTTAATAGGAAACAGACTACAAGGTGAAGCAGTCTGCTGTGTACTACTGCCTTATCTGTTCTTGTACATTTCTCCTATCTGTACATCACTGGCAACCTTCAGGAAAATGACAAAGCTTTAAGATCTATTTCATGTTCTTTTGAAACAAAGGATCATATTTCTGTCATAGGCACAAGCACAGGCTCTTTGTCACTACCCCGCCAATTTCTCTTCTGTCTAACTGCAGGTCCACTGCCACTGAGCTATATACCATCACCAAATGGCAATAAGCAAGTGCAAGAGGTTATATATAGATTAGGTTTATTTCTGCAAAGGATCAACTAGCTAATGAGAATGTAAAATCACAAAGAAGTGTCTAACAATCACTGGCTGGGAAGTTAAAGTACAAAAACAGTGCATTGCTTTGCTCCTCAAGGGATGCTGACCACTGTCGACATTTCATGGGAAAGAACTGTCACAGTCCCCCCAGCGTGAATACAGCAAATGCAGATTAATGCAAATTAGTAATTACTTCCTTCTGATTACTTCATATCATTCTGGCACTCTTCTATGAGCTTTATAATGGTGGCTTTACAAACTGCAAAGAGCGGTTTAAAACTTGTAATTTGCCTCTAGATGCTGTAATTGTACTTGGGTATGTAGGCTCACTGCAAACCTGCAAAAGATCTCTATATTGGCTACTGCTACAACCTGCCAAATCCTGCCAGAGATCTCCATCCAGACTGACATCAGCCTGCACCTGACACATTCCGCCCTGGTGAGGCCTCATCTGGAGTCCTGTGTCCATTTCTGGGCTCCCCAGCTCAAGAGGGACAGAGAACTTCTGGAGAGAGTCCAGCACAGGGCCCACAAGATGATCAGGAGACTGGAACATCTTTCATATGAGGAAAGGCTACTGGAACTGGGGCTGTTTAGCCTGGAGAAGAGGAGACTGAGGGGGGANCCCTCCTGGACATGTTCATCTATGCAACCTGATCTAGGTGAACCTGCTTCTGCAGGGGCGTTGTACTTGGTGATCTCTAAAGGACTCTTCCAGCCCTACCATTCTATGATTCTATGATTGTCTGACACGACACTGCCCAGCCCTCCTGTTGCTCAGCGCATGCACCAGTATCCAAAGGGGGACAGCCACCTCTTCCAGCTGGGACTCAGAGCAGCTCACTCTGTGCCACCACACAGCCATGCCACTGACACCTGAGCTCTGTGCTGTGTTCCCAAAACCTGGGATGCCTGGAGACTGGCAGCCTGCTGCCCCTCCAGCTGCAGGTACAAGATGTCTTATGGAGTGAGATGAACCTGACAGACTGCTGCTCTCAGTACAGTTAGTGAAAATAAGTCAGTAATAGTGATAAGAAGAGCAGGATTGGCTGTGGTGTGCCAAAAAGGAGTCCTTGCCGAAGCTTGCTTGGTGCTTACAGGTAGGACACAGCACCCACGGCACCATGGGCAGGAGGGATGAGCCAGGAGGACCTTGCTCACAAGGCCCACATCTGAAACACATGGGGAGGCTCACTCCAGTCAGTCATGGCCCCAAACTTTGCAATAGGGCAGCTCCATCAGCCCACTGAGCAGCTGCACCCAGATTCAATTATTTCTTTTTCTGTTTGGCTGACCGACAGTGAGCAGAAGGGCTGTTTAGTGTTAGGGGCAATTTGTATGATATATTTAGGCAGCAGTGGTGATCACACCCCTGTGAGCTGCTGCTGTGCCTTTGCTCTCCCCTTCCTGCTCCATGGGTGCACAGATGTGTAGCACCTGACCTCGCTCCAGTGAGCTGCTGCACAGCAAGATTTTTCCAGCTGGTGCTGGTTTTAAAATGTTAACTGATCCTATTAGCTGTCTTTGGAGAAACCCACCTTGCAACTCTGATGAGATCACAACATCCTCAAAGCCTCTGGAGGCCAGATGTTTCATTATGGCATGAGTAATGGAGCAAAAGGATTTTCGTCTTTGCGCATGTAGACAAAATCCACACCCCTGGAGCCCTCCTCCTGTCCTGCCCCCCATTTTATACTAGATTTTAAACTGATGATTCTTGGGGGAAAAAAAAGCACATCTGTTTTCTGGTTTCATCTGTTTTCTCCAGTGGAAAACAAGCCCAGCACCAGAGGCAATGCTCACAGGAAGCCCTGGTGCACTCAGGGCACCAGCACTGAGCATGATGCAGGACCAGGCTCCAGAGGTGGATTCAAAGCTCTGCAGCCACAACAGTCCCCGTGCAGCCTAGGGAGCTAGACCAAGTAGAGCAGGAGGCAGTTGCTGGGCTACTGCTCCAGCCTGGCAAGAGATTTACCAGCCTACAGCTACAGAAGCCAATGATGCCGAGATTCATCTGTGGGAACTTTCAGAAGCCAAGACGTCTGCACTTTCCTCACATTTCTGATTTTTGCTTAGTCTATGTCCACAGAGTGACACACAACAGCAGTAACCTTTAAGCCAGTATTCACACCCACATGTGTCAGATCCCATGGAAAAAACAAAGGGAGGGAAATGAGCAGAACAGCATGCAGTTGGCCTGAAGTCCCTTATGTAAAACAGGGCTGACACAGTACTTGAGCCAAGGTTACCAGGAATAGCTCTGGTGAGGATGGAGGAGACCAGTGCATCAGCTGAGCTCAACTGTAACTTTCAAGCACCACCTCTTAAGCTTTGTATTCCCCACAGAGCTGAGGTAGCAAGTACACAAGCACTCCTGATCTTTTTGCCAACTCTATTTAATACACATGCAGTTCTACCTCTCATATTTTTTTCTGCCATCCCTGTAAATCAGACAACTGACTTATTAATATTTAAAGCATTCATGTAGCTGCAAAACTGCATTATAAAGCAGATTCATTCTTATTCAAGTGATACTGCTACAATACCACAAGCTTCCTTCATCATAAGCTCTGAGATCAATGCCCAGGAAATCCTGGACAAGAAGGGCTCCTCTGGATAGTGACAGCATGAAGGATGACAGGAGATATTTTTATGCTCACAAGGTGAATGCAATGCTCTACACATAAGATAGTTTTTAACTGCTGGCCTGCACATGCTAACGAGTTATGGTCACTGCCAATAAGCCTGTGTTCAAAACCTGAAAAGGCCAGGAAATTTTTTAATGTAATTACTCTCTGCTTTAAAAAAAAGCACACAGAAAAAGGCAAGCTGCTTTCCTCCATTCTCTCCTTCCATCTCTCCTCAGCTCCCCTTATCCTAATTTGGGGAGACTGAACAGCAGGTTGAACCAGATGAAAGTGACTGAAGTTCTACTAGAGCTACAGCAATTGCTGTTTTGTTTTGTTTTTTACATCTTTATCCTTTGCTACTGTCCTTTATTAAAAGCCTGTATTGATTTTTTATTATATGTCTGTCTGCTCTCCCTCTGGTTGCTCAGATGCTTACAGGAATTTAAATAGATGCTCAGAAATGGCACCCCCAGTTCTGAAGGTTGTTGGAAAGGACACTGACAAGATATTTCCTCCATTTTTATTTTAAAAACATGCTGTCTTAAAACAGGAAGGTACTTATGAGATGGATGTTTAGCCAAGCATGGTTCAGATTGAGATTTCACTTACTACCTGGGCTATAAATGAACTAGTAGTTTTCCTTCATTGGAGAACTGCTACCAATATCAACATTGCTCACATTGTAACATAATAAACTAAGGTCTTCTGTAGAAGAAAAGCAAAAATAAACTTTTAAAAAAGGATTGTGACATTAGCTTACTGTTTTATGTAGTTATCAGAATAGGTGCTGGAGACTTTTTTTTTTACCAAGATGTGTGGGGAGAAAGGAAGAATCATTATCAAAATCAAGCTTTCATTTTCAGCACTTACTTACACAAACTCACTTTTTTTTTTTTTCTTTTTCTGTGAATAATTTTTTTGAGATTGTAGTATGCGACAAATCCCAGCTGCAAGCTACCTTCTCATTCTTCACTGCACAGTGTGAAAATTGTTCTTGGGGGGGAAAAAAATTAAAAATCAAGTAGTATCTTTGACACAATCGTGTTGATGATACATCTTTCTTCTTCCTCATTTGTTATTGTTTTGTTACCAGGGTAATCTTGCCCACAAAGAATGGTTCGTGACCAAGAGAAGCATATGGTAATGAGATAAGAGCCATCAATAGCTGCAGCAGAGTAGAAGGAAATTTAGGAGATAATAGATGAATTGGTTTTACACAACTGACTGATGTGTGAGGGAAATGAATCTGGACTACAAAGCTTGCAGTATGTGACCCCCATTATTCTAGTTTATCTACAACATACAAAACCAATTCCTCTCCTCTCTGTACTCATCATATATTTCAACAGCATCCTATTTGTTTCCTTAATGATCCAGTTGTTACTGCAGATCTCAGTTCTTCTGTTGGGTCCTAAAAACCCCAACAAAATAATTGTAGCGTGGTTTCTTCTCTCCTCCTTTTCCTTTCAGAAATTGCTCTCCCCACCGTTTCCACAGTGCATTCATCAACCCAGCCCAATAGCATGTAACAGAGGTTTTAATACTCTGGTCACGGAGGTTTTCTCCTTTGTCCCGTGCTCTGAGAGCACTACTGCCGTGGGTTGGGAAGCAATGTCAGGCACTGCTGACATGATTTGAAGATATTTAATCCCTTTACTGATGCCATTTGAACAATGATGGAATCCCAACAGAGGGAGGAAAGGGCTTGTGTACACTGCAGAGCTGACCTGTGCCCACTGGACATGCTCTGTGGACCCTGGCTCAGCCGTGCAGCACAGCTACACTGCCTGGCACGGGATCACCACAGGCACACAGGCACTGACACTGTTGTCCTCAGGCTGTTGGCAAGGATAGAAGCCCCTAGCACTTCATTCTTGTTTCTGCTTAGGAACTTCCAGGCTCCCTCTCAAAGACAATAAAGCAGCCAGCTTGCAGGAGTCTCCTGTGTTTCACAGGATGGCAAAAGAGAGAGAAAATCATTATCTCTGAGAGTACCTAATCTACAAGCTCTGCCAGCCTTATGCTGAGGACATCTCGACCTTTCTTGCTGTGAGGTTTCTTTCTTTCAGGGTGCAGAGCATCAATCACGCACATTGTTCCTGGTCTTGTTCAAAGTAATTTACTTATCTCATTGAGGTAGCAGTAGATTTGTACACTGTCTGACCCTCATTTCAGCAGAGAGAGGAAAGATGCCACAAGTATCATTAAGTATAGGTTTATGTCTTAAGCCTATGCTTAAGCAAAGCATAAGATGACAGGGTTTGGAGCTAGGTTGTACTTTTCTTTGTGACTCAAAAGACCTAAACGGCAAGCAAAATGTTAACACACAGAGTCCAATGGTGGTGGGCCATCAATTCAGCTCAGGAAAATGAAGGGCTCTCCTTGCAGCTAGCTGACTTGAAATTGCTACCAGAGAAAAAACTGGTAACGAATAGGGTCTGAGGTGTTTGTGATCTGGTCATCTGGCTTGTTGATTAAGAAGATATTGTTAGTTACACACAGTCACCCTTCTGAAAACACAAAATCCTTCAGAAGTGGCTGCTCTGCTGAAGAGGTGAAATGCTACTTGCACATATGTCGAAGTGTAGCTTCTTCAGGCACAAATAAGCCCTG
Source organism: Urocolius indicus (assembly GCA_013401255.1). Lineage (NCBI taxonomy): Eukaryota > Metazoa > Chordata > Aves > Coliiformes > Coliidae > Urocolius > Urocolius indicus. The sequence goes on along the minus strand of WBNH01003627.1, from coordinate 324,881 downwards.
GGCAGAAAAACTCCACATTTTGCTGTAAACGTGCAACTACAGTGAGTGTCTGTGCCTGGACTAACAGTTACCTCTTCTGTCCCCAAAAGAAATTAACTTAAGGGGTTCACAGCTCATAATCATGCTGGAATTGTCCAGTTGTGTTCATTTGTAATTTTCAGACATGAAATGCTTTCCTTATAAATAGAAGGTAAGAGAGAATCTCACCTAATATGATCATAAAGATACCAGGAGGTATTTTAGATTAAGCCACGATTTTGGTCTGGTCCAAGAATCCTGAACATGAGCTATATGGCAAGTAGTTGTAGATACTCTCAGTTGTCTGTACAGGAAAAAGAAATCAACAAAACCGATTGAGAGAAAGGAAGGAGAACCACAAAAAATTAATTAGCACTGATCGTCAGGTTAGTTTTCTCACGGGAATACTTCAAAGAGCCATCAAGTGTCCATCTCTGCATTCCTCCCTCTCACTGATGGGCTTATTTAAGGTTTTGTTGCTTTTATGCCCGCTAATAAATCTTAAGACACAAAGAGCACCATTTGTAATGCTAACATCTGAGCACAAAGAAAGTGGTTGGGTGTTTTTAAGGACTTCTCTTAGACCTTGAGTGGGGGATGCTTTCATACAAACACCAGTGCTGCATGTAGAAAACTTATTGATGTCTCCTTTCTGCTGGAGCTTGGCACAAGCACTGTCATCTTTGAAGTTTTCCTTTTAAAAGGAACTGACTAGGAAGCCTAGATGAAATCTGTTCCACAGAGAAATCAACATGATTGTTGCAGCTCCTGCTTTTATAGACCCCAATTATTTCCCTTTTGAGTCCAGCCTTTTTGAAGTTTATTTCAGTAACAGGCCTTCTTGCCTTACGGTTTGAAGTAACCGCAAAGATAATCTTTAAAATCACTTCTTTGCAGCTGAGAGACACTAAGTTATCTTCAACTGGCTAGAACAACTTTATTTGAAATGCCTCAAAACTAAAGCTGATCCAATGTCTCAACAGTGGTATTTTATAACCACCTTGTTCTTTCCTCAAGCTCTCAAGAACAACAATATAAAACACACAATGAAAAAAACATTGTAAAGGCAAAATTAAATAATATTACAGAATTTCATATGTGTTAATATCCATATATTAGCAAGGTAAATCTAACAGACACATGCAGATGAGGGATGTTTAGGGCAGTAAGGTTTGGGAGAACTAGGTCATCTCCAAGTCTGACTTAAGCTTTCAGTTAAAATGGTCTCATACCATTGTGTCATTTTCTTGTCTGTGAAAAGGAGACAACGTTAATTCTTTTGCTTGCCTCAGTCCCAAAGAGCTTATAATCTTTATTGAGAAGACAGTCTCTTACACTATGTGCAATGTCAAGAACCAGGGGATCTTCCAAGAATGGGAACTCGCAGACACTAAGCTAATATAAATAAGAGATTATCATTGCAATGACTAAACTGCTATTAATTCAGTCGGAAGGTTATTCAGACTAATATAGAGCAACTATTTTGTTGTCTGTTCTGAAACATTAAGTGGTTTTTAGATGTTAATGGTAAAAATTGCCCCAGTCTTCAGGATGCTCGAGTGACACAAATGCTGTTCAGTTTCTTTTTAAGTAGTTGAAAGTGAGCCGGGCAAACCTTTTCATTTTCTTAGTTACTTTTGAGAGATCTTTGCCTAGAGTTAACTCCAAATTAAGCCAGCAAGGGGCTGAAAAGTGAAAAGATAACGACAAAGTGTTGATAGTTTCTAATACACGATATTCTCCAGAAACAGCCTGGAGCTTCATTTCCACCTTAAGAAGAGCTGAACAGGCCAGCCAGGATTTTAGCCAAAACCAGGGTGAGTCAGGGACCATGAAAAATTATAGATTACTTAAAAGGAAACAAAGGCAACATGCAAGACCTTGAGAAGCCTTAGAAACATAAATGCTCACATAACAAGTGTAGAGCTAGCGTTGAAAAGCTGTTTCCTTTAGCAACAAAAAAATCCAACCATTTGTGCTTGTGAAGAAGACATCTTCCCCAATTTTGCAAGACATTATCTCTTATCAGCTTTTGAATTGCACCATAAAGTAAAGAATTAGAAAATCACAGAATCACAGAATCTTGAGGGCTGGAAGAGACCTCGAAAGATCATCTCATCCAACCCCCCTACCAGAGCAGGATCACCTAGAGTAGGTCACACAGGAAGTCATCCAAGTGGGTTTGAATGTCCCCAGAGATGGACACTCCACAGTCAATCTGAGCAGCCTGTTCCAGTGCTCCATCACCCTCACAGTGAAGTTCTTCCTTATGTTTCTTTGGAACTTCTTCTGTTCCAGCTTGTACCCATTGCCCCTTGTCCTATCATTGGGCATCACTGAGAACAGCCTGGCTCCAACCTCCTGACACTTGCCCTATATGTATTTGTCATCATTAATGAGGTCACCCCTCAGTCTCCTCCCAGCTGAAGAGCCCCAGCTCCCTCAGCCTTTCATCATAAGGGAGATGCTCCACTCCCTTCATCTCTGTGGCCCTGTGCTGAACTTTCTCCAGCAGCTCACTGTCTTTCTTGAACTGAGGGGCTCAGAACTGGACACAATATTCCAGATGTGGTCTCATGAGGGCAGAGTAGAAGGAGAGGAGATCCTCTTTTGACCTACCCGCTTCTAATACACCCCACGATGCCATTGGCCTTCTTGACCATGAGGACACATTGCTGGCTCATGCTCATCTTGCTGTCCACCAAAACCCCCAGGTCCCTTTCACTACACTACTCTCTAACTGTTCATTCCCCAGCCTGTACTGGTACATGGGGTTATTTTTTCCCAGATGCAAGACTCTACACTTGCCCTTGTTGAATTTCATTAGATTTCTCTCTGCCCAACCCTTCAGCCTGTCCAGGTCTCTTTGGATGGCAGCACAGCCTGCTGGTGTGTCAGCCACTCTCCTCAGTTTAATATCATCAGAAAACTTGCTGACAATGCCCACTGTTCCCTCATCAAGGTCATTAATGAATATATTGAACAGTACTGGTCCCAGCGTGAGGAACTCCACTAGATACAGGCCTCCAACTAGACCCTGCCTCATTGATCACAACTCTCTGCCTTCTTCCCTTCAATCAGTTAACGATCCACCTCACTACCTGATCATCCAGCTCACACTTTCTCAGTTTTGCTGTGAGGATGCTGTGGGAGATGGTGTCAAATGCTTTACTGAAATCAAGATAAACCACATCCACTGCACTGTCACCATCTGTCCACCTGGTTATGTCTTCATAAAAGGCTACCAGGTTGGTCAAACCTGGCTTCCCTTTGGTAAAACCATGTTGACTGCTCCTAATGACCCTCTTGTCCTTTGAATGCCTGGAGACAGCACCCAGGATAAGTTGTTCCATCACTTTTCCAGGGATGGAGGTGAGGCTGACCAGTCTGTAGATACCCAGCTCCTCCTTCTTGCCCTTTATGAAGACTAGGTTGACATTTGCTTTCTTCCTGTCCTCAGGTACCTGTCTTGTTCTCTATGACTTACTGAAGATGATGGACAGTGGTCTAGTAATGACTCTGCCAGATCTCTCAGCACCCGTGGGTGCATCCCATCGGGGCCCATGGATTTATGTACATCCAGATTGCTCAGCTGATTCTTAACCCAGTCCTCATCAACCAAACAAAAATCCTCCTTTAATCTCAATTCCTCTGCAGTCTGGGGCTCCTGAGGACAGTCTCCAGCAGTACAGACGGAGGCAAAGAAGTCATTCAGTAACTCTGCCTTCTCTGTATCCTCTGTCACCGGGGCACTGACCTCATTCAACAGTGGGCCTACGTTGCCCTTAGTGTTAGTTTTGTCCACAGTATGAAGAATCCCTTTTTGTTGTCCTTGACCTCTCTTGCAAGGTACCACTCCAACAAGGCTTTAGCTTTCCTAGCTGCCTCCCTACATTCTCTGACAACACTCTTATATTCATCCCAAGGGGCCATCTTTGCCTTCCGTGATCTATAGACTCCCTTCTTTCACTCAAGATTGGCTACAGTTCCCTGTTTAACCATGGAGGGCCCCTGACTCCCTTTCTTGATGTCCTACCCACTGGGATGCTCTGATCCTGAGCTTGGAAAAAGTGGTGCTTGAATAGAGACCAAATATCTTGGGCCCCTTTACCTTCTAGTACCCTATCCTGTGGGATATCCCCTAGCAATTGCTTGAAAAGGCCAAAGTTGCCCCAGAGTTGTGATCCTGCTCGGTATTCTGCTCCTACTGCACAAGATCCTGAACTCCACCATCTTGCGGTTGCTGCAGTCAAGGCTGTCCTGAACCTTCACTGCTTCAACCAGACTCTGCTTGCTCATGAGTACAAGATCCAGTAGAGCGCCTCTCCTAGTTGACACTTCTACCATTTGCATCAAGAAGTTATCATTGATGCACTGAAGAAACCTGCTGGACTGTAAGTGGCTTACTGTGCAGGCCTTCCAGCAAATATCTGGGTAGTTAAAATCCCCCATGAGAAGGAGCGCATATGAGTCTGAGGCTGCTCCCAGCTGCCTGTAGAAGACCTCATCAACTTCCCCATCCTGATCAGGTGGCCTGTAATACACAACAGTGTCACACATGCTAGCCTGCACCTTAATTCTAACCCACAAATTCTCTACTTGCCCCTCATCCTCACCTGGACAGAATTCAGTACATTCCAGCTGCTCTTTCACATAAAGAGCAACTCCACCACCTCACCTGTCCTGTCCTTCATAAAAAGGACATAGCCATCCATGTCCACATTCCAGTCATGTGAGCTGTCCCACCATGTCTCTGCAATTGCCACCAGATCATAGCCCCTTGCCTGTACACAGACTTCCAGCTTCTTCTGTTTATTCCCGAGGCTGTGCGCATTGATACAGAGGCATTTCAAGAAGGAAGCCAATTGTGTAGGATTCACCCCTGACACTGGCTTGCCACCCTTAGGGTCAACTCTAATGGGCCTGGGTTTATCCCTTTCCCCCTTCAAAATTAGCTTAAAGCCCTTTCTATGAGCCCTACTAACGCATTTGCAAGGATCCTTCTCCTCCTTTGAGACAGATGAACTCCATCTGTCACCAGACCTCTTGTCGTGAAAATTTCACCATAGTCAAAAACCCCAAAGTTGTATTGGTGGCACCAACCTCTGAGCCATCTGTTAATCAGCTGTGCTTTCCTTATTCATTCAGTATCCCTCCCTGCCATAAGAGGTATGGAGGAGAACACTACTTGTGCTCCGGAGTCATTAGCATTCTCCCCAGTGCCCTGAAGTCCTTTTTAATAGCTTTTGAACTTCTCTCTGTAATCTTGTCAGTACCAATCTGCATTACCAACAGCAGGTAATTAATATGGGGTTTTTTTCAGTATTGAACCTAAAGACATTCACAACTCTTTTAAGAGGGAACCCTTCATCATGCTTTCAGTCAGTTCCAGTGAAGACCAAGGAAAAGGAATTTTCTGTGTCCCTTCTTTGCTTTCCAGTATGAAGCAGTACAAGCAGATGATACATCCAGAGATGTGCACATTTATAATTTTGGATCCATTTGTCATCTTCCTGCAAGGCTGTCTGTGCCTGCACTTTTTTTAGTAGACGAAGCGATATAGAGTGGCTGAGTGCCATGAGCAGAGCCAAGCAGGTCTAAAAGCCAGGCTGGAACTTTGGAGACATTCCTAGTTTGTGACTTCAAGGAGGATTCTGGCTACCTTTTTTTCTACTTTTCTCTCACATTGGAACACCCTTAGGCAGGGGCACAGGGAGCAAGGAGGAAACCAGACAGGAAAAAAAACAGTCAGGTTTCCTGGTAGAGATCTACCTACATTTCACTGGAAATGGTGTTTCACAGAAGATGCTTTGAGTTCCACAAACTGGTACTCTCTGATTTGAAAACAAAAACCAAGCAACAACTTAAAACAAGGATTTCTTAGAACCTTTGGTGCAGTTTTAACGTTTCTGAATGGCATCTGAAAAGCAGGGCTTTGTGTTCTGGTAAGCAAATACTGTTTTGGCTAGCTCAGGAGACTGTTCTGTAACTTCATCTTCACTACTGAACTAGATGTTCCCTGAGTGGGAGGAACTGATATCTGAATTTCAAAGCAGTTAATAGCCTTACTTGCACTTTTGCAATATTTGGAAAATTGTAATTAACCAGCTTAGCTAATTTACATTTCTAATATTTAGATGTTGCTTGTTACACAGAAGCTGATTGCTATAGCAGCTTCATTCTGAAAGCTCATTAGAACTGCTAAAAGGTTTAAATACACACAGCTGAAGAAATACATGCATTTTTATAAGGCAGGTATTATAACGATACTTTGAATTTCATTGGCCTGAACAAATACACCAGCCTTCGGCAGGATTTTATCATCAAGCTCATTTGCATTTGCTTGGGAAGGTACACTGCTATTTTTCTGAGCTAAATACTTGAATTACATTATCTAGGAGGATTTTTAAGTTTATGAATTTCACTGTTATTAACCTTCTGTTATGACAAGCCCCAGGAAAATCAAGCATTTTTGTGCTGCATGGAATTCAAGCAGAATGTAGATAACACATGGACAAGAGGAGTGAGATTGGCATCTGGAATTCTCTGTTAAAACATACCAGTATTATCTGAGTACACTGTTTCTTCAATTGAGTATGTTAATGCTTCTTTTCCTGAGCTCAGATGAAGGGAGTTCCTGTGGGAGGAGAATACCAAGTATTCCCTGCTCACTGGAGAAGGTAGTACAGATGGCATACCTTCTTACAGAAGGTAAGAAGAGGCAGTCAAAGAGGGATGTGGCAGGGACATGCTGCTTCTGCTGAATGACATGGAGTAACCTGAGATGAGGCATGAGGACAAGACAGAGGTCTAGGACAAAACAGACTCTTGCTATTTTCAGTCTTCTATTCCAGCCCAGTCCCAGCCAAACCAGGGGGTCAGATCACCCTGGCAGTAGGGCTGCTTTGTTTTTTAAACCCTTCTACCAGCATGTGTGATAAAGCTGTTAGGTACTGTGGTAATAGAGTGAATATTTTCCCCTTATGTCGTGTTTTTCCACTCTGTCATGTTTTCCCCTTTTAGTGGTTATTCTTCCTGCTCTAGTAGCTCCCCTTTCCCAAAATGTAACTGATTCCTGTCCATAAATATCACACAAATGTGCAGAGTACCAGATTATGATTAGGAAGCCATCAGTGGACACATCTGAGTGTGTAAATACCCTTTGTTGTTAGGGCTTTTCTGTCTGTTCAGCTATTTGAGAAAAACATTCCAAAGCCAAAAGCTATATATATATGTGTGTGTGTGTGTGTGTGTGTGTGCGTGCGCATATGCAGAATCCTCAGTCAGCAGATCATATAAATGAACTGGCATTACTCTACCAGCATAAACCATGGTGTGCTTAGTTCAGCACACAAAGCACAGGGAAAGCCTTGCTTTCCTGGACTCCTTACCCCTCTCCACCCATCCCTGATGGCCAAACTCCCACTACTGTCCCCTTATCCCTCCATTGCCTTTCCTCAAATCTGAATTTGCCTCCTGCCTCTTGCTCACACCTGCAATTTCCCTGGAGGCCCCGGTGCAGAGCCCAAGCTGATGAAATGCTTACAGCACTGAGATGTACTCTGCTAATAACTGCACACATCAGGACTTGCAGATGCTGGTCTTAAGACCCTTTAAGTGATACAATATAGGACAGAAAGACAGCATTGTGCTATTGACTGCATCCCCAACTCCCCCCGTCCCCCACCCCATGAAGCTCAAACAAAGAGATAGGAGATGCCCTGAAGGTGTCACATTGTTCTGCCCCTTTTTGCCCTTTTCTTTTATATTAAAGCTTTCATACTTCTCCATCTGATCTTTTCTGAGACTAGTAAACTTCATCACCTGAACTTATCAGCTTCAGTTTCAAAAGAAAATCTCAGAGGAACAGAAGTTACTGCAAGCACAACAGAGATCCCAAAATGATGATTCTTCTTTCCAGTTCTCAAAAGATGCAGCCAGCTGTATCACAGCCTTGTTAAACAGCATTTTTTGCAATATCTTTTTCCTTTCTCCTAATTTAAGGTGAGAACTAAGTACTTGCTGAAAGCAGGAAGAAATTGGGAGGCAGAATCAAGTGCAGAAGCTCTGGTCAGGGGAGAATAGTGATGCTACATGAGGCAGTAGCAGAGAGCCCTCAAACCAGAGGTGGTAAATCTCACATGTGCAGGAAACAGCCGGGGCCCAGGCTAGAAGGTTGTCTCCATCTCAGGAGATCTGTACTGAGAAGAAAATAGATTTTCAGAAGGTATTCAAGGACTGTTGTACTGCCCTCACTGCTGTCGGAATCTACATGAGCTCACTGTTGGGATGAGCTGTGTCCACCCCAGGTGTGCCCAGGCTAGTGAGCCTTCCTGGAAGGAGGCTTGGAAATGCAGTGCTGGAAGACAAGAGGTTAGAGGGAAGGGAGGTAGAAGGAACTTTCAATACACACATTTAGCAGGTAGATACTCTTTTTTTGGCCAGTTTAGTTGTGAACTTTGCTTTCCTCAGCCTGAAGTGGAGGAGAGAACTCATTGTCAGTCTCCTCCCTAGAGCCAGAAAGCAGTCAGCCTCTCTTACCTTCCAGTCTTCTGACACGAAGGACAGCCTCCCCAGGAGGCAAGCAGCTATTCTGTGCCACTGCTGCTCAGCTAACACGCCTGGGAGTCTCCAGTTTCACCAGTCTTTTGGATTAGGAGGAAACAAAAGCCTTCAGTCCCTATGGTGCAGCTAAAGGCCCTGTTTCTCAGGGTTCTCATACCTTCTTATTTCCCCTCCCTAACTGGGAAGAGGTGAAAAAGGCAACTGTCCCTTTCCTGCAAATTCAGGGATGCTCAACATCACCCTACAGCTTGTAACGCGGTTAGCCAGGAGAAGCTGGGACAACTGCAGGCACAAATGCTGCATCCTAGCTCAGGATGGCAGCCTGTGTGTGGCAGGTGGGTGAGCTGTGACCTCTGGGTCCTCAACTCCATGAGATCATTGCAGAGGACCTGCTTCAGATCCAGACCCATCTGACAAGGCATCCAAAGAAGAAGGGAGTCACCGTTCCTTTATCTAAACTGCTTGTCAACGCTGCTGCAATGCTGCTGCCGGGCTTCAACAACCTGTCCCTCACCCACATGGATGGTAACACTGAAACGAGTTCAGGAGAAAGTAGCTTGGATGAATTTTGTCTTTCCTAGCTGGCTCCCAAGGGTGCTGTTCAGCCCAGGAATGGAATACCCAGCTCCTGCTCACTCATCACGGCCCCACACAAGCAAAGTCTCGGCCGTGTGGGGACCCTTCGAAGCAATTCTGCATGTGTGCACAGAAAGCAGACACACTTTCCTTCTCACAGTGCTCAAGTAGCATGTAATAACTACTTAAACCAATGGCACTTACTTGCAGTCTTAATGATCCCCTTTCTCCTCTCCTGCTCTGATGTGAAGAGGATCAAGTTACTCATGAGGGGCTCTCCATACTTCCCACTCTGAAACTTTTCCCACTGAACAGCTCTCAATCTAGCCAGAGACATGCTAATACCTCCCTCCCTTTAAATTTTGGGGGGAATCAGGCAGGAGGAGAAGCCTCTTCAGGGGGCTGCTTGAGTGAGAGTTGTTCTACCTCAATGGAAATGGATAGCACGGGATCAGAGGGACACAAAGGTTCTTAAAATAAGACATGCATGGCAAGAAGTACCGTTGAAATACCCAGAGCTGCCAACAGCCAACCTCATACTTTCAAATAAACAAAAAGATCTAAGGACAAAGCCTTAACCTTGCCGAATGAGGGCATTTCCCTTGATCTCAAAGGCATCAAGGTTTCAATAAAAGTTGGGGGTTTTTATGTTTACTTGTCTAAAATCAGTGTTTAAATATTCTGGAGGCACTCCCAGAAGTACAAGTCAAACATGAGGAAATTTATCCCTACCCCCAGTTTGTGACAAAGCATTACGGGAAAAGAGGCTTTCGTATTAAGTAATGGGAAAAGTCTATTAAAGAGGGAGATTTTCAGCAAAATCTGCACAGTAGTGTGACTACAGCCCAAAGTATGTGAAAATACCAGAATGTAGTAATCAAACCCATAGAGGCCTAGGAAGGAGATCTCTTTCAGAGTCTCAGTCTCAGTAACTGAATAAAGAAGAGAATTTAAAAACAGTATTCACTGCATCTGTTCCCTGTCATATGCCCTTCACAAACAGCCTTTTACTAAATTACAGGCATAGTTAATCTATTAAGCATAACAAGAAAGAAACAGTAATAGCATCATATTTTCCCTTCTAGGATACTAATTGCCTGTCATTTTTTCCTCATTATAAAGGTCATTTTATTGTTTGTCTGGATGCTATTCTGTGGGGCAGGAGGGAAATCCCAAGCCAGAGGCAAGTGAAATGCTCTGGTTTGAGTTTTGCAGAGAGGTACTGACATCTTTCACAGAAGGGGGAGCTTGTGTGTACGTGTGTGTGTCTCTGGAGAGCATCACAGCTCACATGCAATCTGGTGCATCTTGGCAAGCTGCAAACGTGGTGCCCACACTTCTTCTGGGCAAATGGTGTTAATTCCTGTGGACATCCCTCGCCATTAGAAGTGTGGCAGCTGATAAGCAGCAACGTTTATATGAGATAAATCACAGTAATGCTTTCAAAATAAACTCTGGAAAACTGGATCAGCACCAAGAGTAGAGTGACTCTGTGCTTGGAGGTGGAAAGTAAAAGGTCTAACCCTACAGAAGGAATTGCTCACACGGCTGTTCAATTGTGTTGCTCACTGATTTTATTGCTTTTGTGTTTCTCTTCACAAATAGCCTATGGCTTATACAGCTGAAAATATAGTTCTGCCAAATGAAGCTGGGAGAGTAGCAGGAGCAGCTAATGTTTGGCTCAGCAACCTGCCAACTGTGTTGTCAGGGGTGGTGGTATTTTTTTTCTACTGCTTTAATTTTTTATCATCAGCATGGACAAGTAAAGTTTGGTTAGGAGAGTGATGTGGTAGGGGATAAAAGGGGTGAAGGTGAAAGGCAGAAGAGGATACGAATATGGAGTGATGTTGAGGTGAGAGAGGCTGGAAGTCAAAAGCCATGTAACCCTGAGGATATATTCCACCTTCGTGACAAAAGCAGACACAGCTTGGTTGCAAGGTTGTCACCAAGAAAAGGGTTTGGGAGCATAATTTATGAGTCTTGCTACTGAAGGTTCCTCTTTGTCATTTGCTCCAAAGTGTGTTGAGCATAGCAAATGCTTTCACCACAAAGGCTGATAAAGTGTTTTAATGCTACAGAGATAAGATACTGCACCACTTTCTTCACCTCTGCTGCTTCCAAAAGTGACCTAGAAAATGCTTATACATCATTTAAATGTGTTTTCCATATTTTTAAATGCTGTCTGAACGGATCTTCATGTTTCATACGGCAGGAAGGCTTAAAAATCAGAGGATTTTTACAAGTGTATGAAAATGAACCATATAGAATTATACCTTCATTATCTGTAACTGCACAAGTCTAAGATATAATTTCATGTCTCTAAACAATTTTTCATGTAACATGCTATTTACAGTGCATAAGTTACTAATAAATATTTTAGTTGATGTTTAATTAACCTGCTGTGGAATGCAAATATATTTATAGCTGCTGCTAAGGACACATTTCTAAACAGTAAAATAATAATATTTTACAGAAATTGGGCACATAATAGTAGAGCAATTATACTCCTAGCTGCAATGTGCATAATTTGTGATCTTGTAGATTAATTCTGCCAGGCTGCACTCCAGTATTCAGCAGTAGCTGTCAATGAGCTGCAGTATCTCCCTGAGACATTGGCTCCCTCTTACCTCTACGCATATTCCTTCTATCAAGGACACGTACAACAAAGTGCAGGTATCCCTGAAGGGATGATACTGGGTTGCTCAGAAGGTGCAACTGTGTGAGAGCAACCAAAAACTCCAATCATGGTACTCAGCTGAGGGCTGCAAGAGAGTTGCAGGCACAGAAGACCAAAAGTACGATGCCAGATCGTGGCTGCTGCCCAGTACTGGCAGTGTCAGCATCCCTGAGCACTTGGCTTTTTTTTTTTTCTTTAAAAAGGAAAGTCCTAGGGACAACCAAGATTGGACAGTACAGGGTAGCTTGCCTCCCTCCTGAGGTTTGTGGGTTTTGCTCCTGAGGTAGAGGACCATCAAAACCTCCTCCTGCTTTCCACGTGAGCACCTGGACTCCTATATTTCCCTGACAGCAGACGTGAGTCAATCTTGTCCTTCCACTGAAAGTAGGTGGCCTGGGAAGAAAGGAGTGATCTGGGCTTGGGACACAGCAGAGTTTGAGGGTAGTGCAGGAGGCTCACAAGTTGTGAGCAAGGGGCTCCCTTGTGCCCACACAGCCAAATAAACAGAAGGGTCAGAAAACACGAGTGTTGCAGGCAATTGGGTGAAAATTCTTCCTTCCTTGATACACAGACACAACACTGATTATGTGCAGTTCTGATGTTTTCCACACTTGACATTGTGCAGAATCAGTGGTCAAAGATACCGAACACTGATGAACGTACGCAAGGGGAAGAGAGAACATAAAGGAACCTGTTCCCTTTGAAAAGAGAGAGGATAAGAGCAGAGTGTGTTCTCTTAGAAAGCCTGGCAATTGGTCTCCAGCATCAATATTTATTACAGAGGAGCATGCCTTGCCATAACTCATATTATCAGGGATGGTCAATTAAATATTGTAATAAAGACAATTCCCATTTGTTCTATATAACGAGACTGCCCATCTGTGTTGTGAACTCAGTAATAACCCCACCAAAGCTGCATACATAAGATTGTTTCACATTGCTTAGCTCAGGGAAAGTAGGACTCTGATTTTCAAAGGCAAGATTTTTCAGGTATTTTATTACACTTCAGGTAAACATAAACTGGGCAACAAAGCAGAAGCACAACTGTACGGTTTAATTTCCCCCTTGTATTCCCTCTGGAGATGTTAATATTTGCTGTTGGCCTTTAAAAACTGTGTTCTATCTTGTTAGTATAATTCTGTCTCAGTAGTGATTTGTAATGTAGCTGTCTGCAGTTCCCCACTCTCTCAAGCTGCTGCTAGCCATGAATTCCCAGGTGCACTATCTATGAACCTGAAAACCCAAAGTTATGGCCTTTTGTGGTTCCATGAACATGAAAGTGGATATTTAATGTGTTGACATCTATTGTCTTCTGCTGCAGGCAAATAAAGGTAGAGAAGAAAAAAAAAGAAAAAAAGAAACCTTATTGTCTCCATTAATGATGAGATTGGTGTTTCAAACAGGAAACACCAAGGTCTAATTGAACGTGTTGACTTATCTCCTCTGATGGCTCCTGACACCTGAGTGTCTGGCATTCAAGTGAGTCAGCAGGTAATGAAAAAGGCAGTGTCTGTGTGCTGCAAAACAAGATCGGGTTAAATTGGACAGGGTGACACAGAGCACTGTTATAATGACAATATCTGTGCACTGCAAAGTGAGTATCAGCTGGTACCACATCCATTCAGAAGAATGCAGTAACTCCATCATGATGGAGTGTGGGCATGAGGCTCCAACAGTAAGCTTGCAGGCACTTCAGACTTTATTTGGATATGAATCCATCAGGGTATTCTTGTGAAAAGAGGCAAGACATCCCTACACTGATTGCAGGGTGATTTGTAGCTCTGGCAGAGCTCAATTCCTGTGATGAAGCAGCCAGAGTAGCGACAGCGTCAGCACAGAAAGTGGCAGAGATGAAACTCTGATCCAGATAAGGAACTTTTTAGCTCCCTGTTCCCCAAAGGGCACAAACACAGCCTGACTCCAACCAAGGAACCCCTTCAAAGGCACTAGGCAGTTTCAGAAAACAAGACTTTCCTTCTACTTGTATAAATCTCCAGGAGATATTTATCAGCTCTGGGTCAAACTCTCCTCAGAGGCAGGTGAGTCCTTGCAGGGAGGGAGGGGGTTGGTGGGTGGGTGACACAGGGGAAGAAGTCATCGAGGGGTCCCAGGCCTGTCCCTTCCCACTACACTGGATGCTGCATGCTGTGCCACATCGGGCAAAGGAGCACCAGCAACGGGGCCCACAAAGAGCTGCCCCACAGCCATAAACTGGTGGTAAAGACAAGACAACTAGCCTTGCAGAATAGCCCAAAGAAGAAGAAACTCCATTCACTTCAACATGTTAAACACGGGGCTGAATTTCACCCATTGTCCATCATGCTTGAGACACAAACAGGCTTTTCTTGAACATCTATGGTTTCTTACACCACTGAATTACAAGTATCTTTATTGTGGGCAATTATGAGAAAACAAGTCTTCACTTATGATGGAATTTCCTCCTATCCCATTTGCTGTAACAACCTAAGGTATTCATGGGCTGAAGCATGTACAGGCCATGCCACAGCTGGAAGGACTCGTGCTATGTCGTGCCAGTAATTGTGCCTTCCAGGAAAAAACTCTCCCACTGTCCACCAGCAACTGAAAAGGGCCAAGTACAACAATTACTTGTCATGTACTTCTGTGTTATAAAGTGTTTTAAACAGGCTCCTCTCCTGTATTAGAAGAGGGTGGAGAGGCATAATATATACTCTTTAACAGAGGGGCCATACATACATGTGGTCAAAATTGAGATATTGAAAGACTGGGAAAGTATAAAGTCACTCAAGACTAAAAGAAAAAGGAAATATAACTGGAGAACAGATAGAAGTCTGGATAGAGAGACGAAAAACAAAAGTATCTTCAATTGATGGAAGGACATGGAGATCACAAAGAGAAAAGAAAAATCAAGTTTAATCATAGAAATGCTTTGTCCTTGCAGACAAGAAAAGGGTACCTACTTTGCACACAGCTTTTTAGCTTTGGATTTATTAGTTGATTTTATAACTGCATTTTTAATCTACATAGAAAATACTAAATCTAAAATTTTAAGCAAGTCACCCAGTTCTTTCTGAAAGGCAGCAGGCAATACTTTAACCTTGCCTCTGTCAATTTTCTGCTCTAATTAGATTCATAGCTCACATTAATATTGTGGTATCAACTGTTCAGGAGTCACATCAATATTTCTCAAACTTTCCACCTGAAAACTATTTGTAATTCAGTGTTACGTATTGATTTTTAAGACTGATGACATTTGAGCTGCTGCAAAAATGAATGGGGTTCATTTGGGGTCACATCCTGAATCCCTGCATGTGATTGATACCTGGCTTCTGTAGCTCCTTGCCTCAGCTGAGAGGTAAGCAATGTAACTTGGTATGGCCTAAATGCTACTGCCATCCAGGGAGTCAAACTAATGGCACGTGAACCTTCTTAAAGGAGTCCTTACATGTGCATGCTTTCTAGAGCTTCAACTTGAGTATGCTGCACTGGCAAAAAGGAAGGAAGAAGGTTTGGGGGGAAAAAAAAAAGCCAGAAGGACCCTTCTGGTTATAAGATGCTTTCGTTTTGGTGCATTCCTGGATTTTCAAAATTTGATTTTCAGACATGATGATGCCTGTCTAATACTGTTGAAATTTAATCTGAGTTGGCAGGTAACCTGCAACCTTGAAGATCACACACTTATTTAGGTTCCTAATGTAGTTTTACAAAGATGTCACTCTCCTTGAGTGATATGAACTCGCTCCACTGAACTTCATCTTAACAACTTACCATTGCACTCAGCGATTCAAGGCTGCTTTGTCCTGAGTTTGTTCTTCCCAGGGACCAGCTGTTTCTCCAAAGCCACTGGAAAGACCTTCCTCAGCAGAACAGTGCCAGGCAAAGCAGACTAAATATACTATGCCCCTGAAAGGTTCTTTAAGGCCAGGCCAGCTAGGGAAAGCCAAACCCTTCTGCTTGTTGTAGTTACCTTTAAGGTGGGAAATAATTTCCTGACACTCTTAATTTCCTACTAAGTTTTGTTCTTTAAATGTTTGTTCTACCATAGTCTTAAAGATCCAAATTATATACTGTGCTAGAGGCAGTAGTTGTCATACGTGGTCACCTGTCTACAAGATTACAATTTTAGATGAAGATGAGAAGTAAGAGATGGGAAAATCTGACTGACACAAAGGAAGAATCAGAGTGAGACTGGCATGGTTTCCAGGGGCTGGCTGTGTACACAATTTTAGGTGTGTTTATAAGTGTCTTAACAAACACTTAACAGCACATTTTCTCAGTTCAACAAGAAGGAAGAGAAATCCGATTTAGCTGTGTAAATATGCAGTCAGATACTGTGTCTACAGAAGCAGCTGATTTCTGATGTAAGCATTCATATACAGCTTTGAGTAATGACCGATTTCTGACCTTTGAGGTATTACTCTCTGCATAAGACACGGGATTAAATTTAGTCTCAAAACTTAAATGTATTCTCAAAGCTCCTAGTTAGGTAACTGCTTACATGGTGATTTCTTATACTCATGAAGGCATGACTACTACTGTTTCACTAGTTGTTTTCAACATTCTGGCTCCTTAGAAAATGAGTATTTCTGCTTTGCTAAAATGTTTCGTAATTCAGAATTCCAGGAAGTAGCAAGCGGATAAAATAAAACCTAATAGATATAGTAACTTGAGCTAATAAAGAACAATACAGTTCTCATCTCTTTAATTTTGTCCTGAGGTATTTACAAAATGTGCAAAACGAAACAATGTGAGTTCCCTGTTGCTGGTCGTCTGCACTCCTCTGAGAAGGCCTTGGTGGTCAGGACAAATAAAACCATGTGATATAGGGAATTCTGTATTCAATGTTCTGTCAGACCAGGTAAGTGGACACCTACACAGAAACAGTAAGCTAACACTACAGTGTCTCAGACCTTGTAAATTTTACATCTATGAAAGAGATGAGCAAATGCATAACTCCTAGTGAAACTGGTGATGCTGCAAAATCAGAAGGTTGAGATATTTCTGTAATAATAACTGACCTTTCAAAGAATTTGTTATGGTGTAGAATATAAAAAGGTTTTCAAAGATAGCACAAAACTTGCAACACAAAAGGCAAAACTACAACAAGTATCAAGTGTATTAAGAAGTGCTCTGAAATATTCATAAGAAATAAAAAAGCTCCCTCTGCATGATGGGTTATGTCCCTGTTTTTCCTCTAGTCATGATAGCCCTGAGTGTCCTCAGTGTATCTGATGTGGCTATCTGTAAACAGGAAGAGCAAGTGGGCACGTTATTGTTTTACAGCTGAACATAAAGAGCTAAGATGACCTCTGTCTTTGAAAGTAAACAACAATTAGACTGTGGGTGTGGAAATATTCCTCAGGAAAGGTGCAGTTTGAACTTTGTTGGACATTGCACATGTTTCTGTGGTCAAAATATTCTTTGAAGGGATGCTTTCTGAGTAACCAATGACCTCTGTGAAGGAGAGGAGCTGCTTCTGCATCCAGCCATTGCTCCTGATGCTGGGTTGCACAAATCCCTCTCAACAGCACACTGTAAGCTCTGTGCACCTGAGCAGGCTTATGCTTAATGCCCTGTGTGCGAGGAGGTGATTTGGGTTCTGTGGGTTTTGAATGTCCTAAGTATTTGAATAAATAAAACATTCCCTTAATAACAAATCAAAGTCAAATCAATTGAGGCTTTTCTTTTCTAATACCAAAAATGAAGTTCAGCGTGCTTCAGGGCTCTATAGTTAAGCACATTATTAAGGTGTATTCTCTCCCACCTCATTGTAGGTTTGAATTGTTCATGAAAAATACCATTTAAATCTGTAGATATGGAAGGTGACATATTTTCAGATGAAAAGTCTACTTTGTAGTGTAAGCACAGTTTGTGGCAGAGAAAATGCATAAGAAGCCAAGGTGTGGGTTGACACAGGTAGCTACATATGTTCCAGAAGCCACTGCTGTCCTGATAGAGAGATTTTGCATATCAGGCTAGAAGACCATTGGAAAAGCAGTGAAAAAAAAGAAAGGTTTGCTAGAGTTGGCCTAAACGCTGACTGGTTCAGCACTTCCATAAGTCATTTAATTATGACAGTAAAATATGAAGCAGTAGCATAGGTATTGATCTTTGCTTATACAACTTCTGTTTAGCATCTCAAGTGGGCTGAATTTGAGATTGAGAATGTGCTGTAAAACACAGATGATGTAAAGCAAATTGTAAACAGAGATCACTAGGGTGTCTGTCCTGCAGTCTCCTCCCCACCTCCACTACCCACTTCTTAACATCCCACCCAGGAGCCAGCGAGGCTTCAGCTTTTCAGATGCTGAACTATAGAAATCCTCATTTCAGGTCTTCACTGGGCTGAGGGTCACTTAGACACCAGATCTCTGCCCTTAGATGTGTTTGGCCACCACCCTGCTCTGCGATGCATCAGCATCACAATTGTGGCCAGTTAAAGATACAGTTAAGGTGAGACCTAACATTTTGGGCTCCTCCAGGAACTATGTCAGGATGTGTCTCTTTCAGGTGCTGTGAGTACCAGCACCAGCCCCATCCCCCTGTCATCCTCAAGGTGTTCCTGACAGTTTGTAATGTGGTCTCGGTGGAGCCACTAGTTTGGGGAGAGAGAATAAGAAGGAGGATCTGGAGCCTCCAGGTGAAGGAAGGCTGCCTGACTGCTGGAATTAGCCCCTGTAACTAGAAAGGGGTATTTAAGCTGAGACACTGACTGCTAGTCATGCCAGGTTGATGTGAATTCATCTGAAAATGGTGACTTTTTGTATTTCAGTTTTACATACATTTACAAGCTATGCTAAGAACCAGTTTGTACAAGGGCAAATGCAGTTTTGGGTTATATTTGGGCATCTAAGCCCTTCAGGTAAGTCTTCAAATATACTCCAACCTGCAATGCAACAGAAAACCACACAGAGGTGAGCATGTGAAGGCTGAGGGTGGCACAACCACACTGAAGTTACAGCAGTTGCAATTACAGCAAGCTAGTGGAATGCTGCAGGCATCTTTCAGCTCAGCCACAGCTAAGCATGAGCCTGAAGACATTAACTTGGCATAAAGATCCTAGCAGAGAAAAAGGCACAGTCCAAACCCACAGACATAGCACCTCACCTCCTTTAACTGCATTCCCTCCATGCTTCAGCATCCTGCCACTGCCTTTACTGCATTTTAGGCAATTTGAAGATGAAGATACATAAATTACCATCAAAGAGATGTGTCTTTCAGACTGTATCAGCTTGAAAATGTTCTCCATTCTCTCTCAAACACCTCCCTATATCTTATTAAACAGATAGAAGGGGGTTGCTTTCTCACTCAGTAGCCTGCCAGGGCGTGGAGAGCGAACTGTACCTTAACGTGTTATGAAATCCATATCCCTGCAGTGGAATCACCAATGCCTTCATAAAATATTCATGTACCTGGCTCTGAAATCCTGCTTTCCTTCTGCCTTCCCAGATCTGCCCTGCAGAACCCCTCCATATTTGGTCTGTCCTTAGCTCAGTCACTCACCCTTTGTGAACCCTTTCATCTCCCTGTCTCTCCTCCTCTCTCACACACACACACGCTGAAAAAAAATAAATTGAAAGAAGCAGTGCAAAGGCGCTACAGATTATTTATGTCAGGCTGGGTGCATAAGAAGAACTCACTGGAGCAAAAAGGCTCTGGATGGGGAAGAGGTCAGCCCAGTATTTCAAGCACTGTCATTAATCCCTGGAACACATTATGGCTGGTGACCCCAGTGAAGTGCGCTCATGCGTGTACAATTTTGTGTAACAGAATCAGAGACAGCAAGGCCCCTAATTCCACCTAAGCTATAACAGGATTTGGGCACCTAACCCTCTTAAATACTTTTGTAAGCTCCACTGTAAATGTCTTTGATGCAAAGTAAGAAAAATCTCTCCTGTCAATAAAGCACATCTGTGCCGGTTCTTTGCCTGTGCCAATACTGTGAAACATAACACATCTAATTAACACCGAATACCTTCTTCCTCAAACCCCAGTGCTCTATGTCTGCCTCTGTGTATGTGAGAGAAAGAGAGGCTGAGCAAAAACACATCTTGAATTTTGTCTTAAAAGTGCAAAAAAAAAAAATCAAAGAGAGATTTTTTTTCATCAGTAACCTTTAGAAATTCACTATAAAATGTAAGAGTGCAGAACTGAGCATGTACTAAGTCCAACACAGTAAAGTACTTGGGCTCTGGACACATCATCCACCTTCTCCTTTCATTATATTTTCTCTATATGTGACACAGAGGCAATATTACTTCATACTTCTGGAATAAGTTTAAGGACCCAAAGCAATTTCACAAGTATTAGTCTGATAGCAGCTGTGGATATAGGGCAATGATCAAGCAGGAAACTGATGACAGGGCTCAGAAAAGATTCCTCTTTCCACCTGAGGCAGGGTTGCCCTGGAATACCATCATCAGCTTTTGCCCATATCTCAAAAAATCAGGTTTCTGCATGTTATTTTTATCTGCTGCTCATCATTAAATCACCCTGAGAAAATATAGACCTCTCCAGTCACTTGAAGTCATGGCTTTATTTTCTTCTGCTGCATTGTAAAACCCAGTGATCATCTGGTAAAGCCAGAAAATAATCATGATCGAACAATGGAAGAAAAGTAAATATTTCTCTCAGTGACCTCAAAGCCAGCAGCTAGTGAGCTGTGAGCCCTAAAGCAGATCAAAAGTACAGCAGTGACAGCACTGCTATAGGTGCCTGAGCAGTCACCATTAGCAACTGCCATGATGAAGGCTGTATATTACTGGTGACAGATGAAAATGGGGGGGAAATGCTTGCTGATTGAAAGCAGACAAAGACAGTGGAATACAGAACCTTATATAGATTGCATTGTTGCTATTCTTCAACTTCTTTTAATATAGGTACTCTATTTAATATCTTAGCTGCTAGAAAACAAGACTAAATGCTTTGCGTATACTGAAAAAGAGGGATTTCAGCTGTTCCCCAGCAGCATAAGGGCTGTGTGTCCCTAACCCTAACAGCTCACAGCACAGCTGATCTCTGACCCTTCACTGGACTGTCCTGCCCTTATCCGAACAAACCCTGGCACTTTTAACCCTATGTGTGCAGCCCGTACCAGCTTCATCAAGGTCTGATATCAAACTACATCCCACCCAGCCTTTTCTTCTTCAGGCTGAACAATCCCAACTTACACAGGCTCTCCCCACAGGAGAGATGTTTTAGTTTATTAATCATCTTAGTGGTACTGTTTTGGAATCTACGGTATGTCTATGTCTCTCTTGTACTGCGGAGCCCAGAACTGTACACAGCACTCCAAGTGTGGTCTCACCAGCACTAAGCAGAAAAGGGGAATCATCACCCTTGACCTGCAGCCTGGGGTACCATTGGTCTTTTTTTGCCATGAGGGCACATTGATGGTTCATGTCACCAGAATCCCAAAGTCCTTCTTTGCAAAGCTGCTTTCCAGCTGGTCAGCCCCTGGCATGTATTAGGGCATGTGCTTGTTCCTCCCCAGGTGCAGGATTTGGCATTTTCCCTTGTCAAAGAAGTAGCTTTTGCATACAGTACCCTGGATGTTTACCAATATGAACACAGAATATACTTCAATTATATTTCTAGAGTATTTTTCACGTGCCATTGTCATCAGCAAAACATTGTTTTCCCTGGCAATAACCTGAATCATATGTTGGGCTGGAATTATTTTTGTCTCTCCCAAGTCTGCATTTGTTTCTGCATGGCTCCTCCTTGTGATGAATGGAAACACATACCCCTGCACTGGCAATAGTTGCCTTGTTGAGAGGGTAGCAAATAGCATCACTATACCCCCAAAAGGAGATTAAAAACAAAACAAGGAGATTAGAAAACAGCTGTTGGGGGAGTGGTGATGATGGGGTGGAAAGAGGACACTCCCAAGGCAAATATCCTTCTGCAACATGGTTCAAACCAAAATAAACCAAACTAAAAATAGAGAGAACTAAAGGGATAGTCACAGGATATAACACGTGAGTCAGGCTGTACAGAAGAATGGGACAGGTGGTGCATTGGACAAAAGGCTCTTTACCTCGCGTGGAGAGGAGCTGTGAGGACTCTGATGAGCCCCAGAAAAGCTTCTCCCCTGCATCCTTGGAAAGCACCTCCACCTGTAATATTATTCAAAAGCTACAACAAACATTGATTGATTCACCACCAGGGAAAGATTGCATAATTGTATGGAAAGGGAGAAACCATTAAAAAATAGTAACAAAGAACATTGAAGTGGAATTTCTGACTGTGCAAATCAACGTGATCATTGCAGTCGACACATTCTGAGGAAATTGGTGCAAATACTGTGTTGCTGAGGGTATTTGATGCCAGTGGCTCTTCTCTTCAAGTGAGCTCAGGGCACACACAGTACAAGACATTGCTGTCGGTGGGCTTGCTGTGAAAGGAATCTGGCTGCACCTTAAACTCTTTGAAGAGAAGCTGATACAATCTAATTACTTCTGGTTTTAACTTCATGATTTGATTTCATTGATGAATTTACTGACTGGGTAGTATGAGCTCATTGATTTCTAGATTCTGGATTAATTATAACTTAAACATTATCATTGCATTGTTCCTTTTTTTAATTAGCTCAGTAAGAGTGTGGTAAGTGAGCCCAACAGTCTGGTTTGTGTGTTTGCCTGTTTGTATATAGTACAAAAATCCAGAAAAACAAAATGCGCTAATATCTGTTTAGTATCCCAAACATTGGAAAGGAAAATCATAACAGATGCTAGATGTGCTGGTTTTTCCCCTCTAAGTAACTCTCACAAGGCAGAAGATATCAGCTCTCTCAAAAAGTGGTGTTCCCTGGGGCTCAGGATCAGGGCTTGTTCTGCTTAGCATCTCTATCGACAATCTCGATGAGGAGATCAAGTAAACCCTCAGTAAGTTTGCAGATGACACCAAGCTGGGAGGGTGTATAGGTTTGCTTCAGGGCCGGAAGGCTCTTCAGAGGGACTTAGACAGACTGGTGCAATAGACCAAGGCCAGTTGTATGAGGTTCAACAAGGTCAAATGCCAGGTCCTGCACATGGGCCACAACAACTCCGGGCAATGCTACAGGCTTGGGGCACAGTGGCTGGAAGGCTATCCTGAAGAAAAGGACCTGGAGGTGTTAGCCAACAACCACCTGAATGTGAGCCAGTAGCGTGCCCAGATGGCCAAGAAGGCCAATGGCATCCTGGCCTGTATCAGAAATAGTGAGGCCGGCAAGGAAAAGGAGGTGATTGTCCCCCCTGTATCTGGTGCTCATGAGGCCACATCTTGAGTACTGTGCCCAGTTTTGAGCCCCTCACTACAAGAAGGACATTGAGGTGCTGGAGCATGTCCAGAGACAAAGCTGGTGAAGGGTCTGGTGAATAAGTCTGATGAGGAGCAGCTGAGGGATCTGAGGATGTTTAGTCTGAAGAAGAGGAGGTTGAGAGGAGACCTGATCACTCTCTTCAACTACCTGAAAGGAGGTTGTAGTGAGATGGAGGTCGGTCTCTTCTCCCAAGTAATGAATGACAGAACAAGAAGAAATAGCCTCAGGTTGTGCCAGGAGACATTTAGATGGAGCTTACAAAGAACTTTTTCACTGAACAGGTTATTAAGCATTGGAATAGGCTGCCCAGGACTGTGGTGGACTCACTATCCCTGGGAGATATTTAAAAGACATGTAGATGAGGTGCTGAGGGACATGGTTTAGTGATGAGCCTGGCAGTGTGAGGTTTGTGGTTGGACAAAAGTCTTTTCCAACTTGAAATGATTCTATGATTCTGTGCTAACGCTCCACGCTTACCAAAGGATCAAATTACAAATTCTTAACAAGCTGATACAGCTTCATGCTTTATCAAAGGGACACTTATTTTTATAGGTTAAGAAACAAAATAAAACCTAAGGAAAAACAGGTACTGAG
This sequence comes from Urocolius indicus, assembly GCA_013401255.1. NCBI lineage: Eukaryota > Metazoa > Chordata > Aves > Coliiformes > Coliidae > Urocolius > Urocolius indicus. The sequence continues at coordinate 301,167 of WBNH01003627.1, read as the reverse complement.
ATTTTTCAGGGATTTTCCTTGCTTCAGCTCTTGACAAGGTAGGGGAGGATATGCATGTGGAAAGGGGAAGGAGCACAAAGGGACTGCAACTAAACTACTTCAGACATGCAGCTGGGTTGTAAGGGGCTTCTACTCCTTGTTGAAAGGGGAACTCTCTTCCTGATGAGAGTTCCTGTTTCCCTGAAAATGTGCAGAAGGCCACATCCTCTGACTTTATGCTTCTGTGCCATTTATTGCTGGCTGCTTTTGTTTACTACTGTGCCAGTGACAACCACTTGAACTTATTCTGCTGCTGCTTGTGCAGGTCACCATGCAGAGAGGGGGCTGGTTCCCTCCCCTAGCTTTTGTCACAAGAATGAAATATCTGAAAGTGGATGCTTCATATACTGCACAAACTGGGGAAGTTCATGGCACTGGCTTGATCTTTTCATTATTCCACAGACTCATTGCCTGACTATTACATCCCTGGTTGACAGCTTGGATCATTAGAAAGAGGAACATTAATGCATTTAATGTACGCACATGATCAGAATGCTGACTGTTGACAAGGTCAAAGAAAAAGAATGAAATGCCATAATTAACAAAATATATTGGTCATTTAAATACAATGCCTCATTCTCTCGATGGAGACACTAACAAGAAAAAATGACCTTATTAAAAGTCTTCATGTTGTTGTAAATCAGAGTCACGGTTTTTATGGTGCTGCTGGACGCAGGCTCTAACCAGCAAAACCTCTGGGAGGTGCTCCCTACAGAGCTCTGCAGCCCTGTAAAGCACGGAGCAGAAGTGGCACACTGAATTAAAGCTGGGGGACATTACTGAAAGGTCTGTTTCAGCAGTCATCTTTGCTTTAAACTCACACCAATCTGCAGCCCTCTGAACTGAAGCACTCCAGTACAGCTAAAATGAGCCCTGCATGTGCATTGCAGCAACAAATGATGGTAGGAACTGAAGGTAGCTAAAGGAAAAGATGCATCAGCTAAAAGTAGCCAATAGTAAATAGTATGATCTAGTAGATCCCGGGGAGAAAGTTTTGGGGATTTCTATCTTAATTTATGTCAGCCTGTTTCCAGTCTTAATCCTTCCATTATTTACTCTTCCTAAGTGCAAAAGAGGGAATTCACTATTCATTTCCAGCACTATTTGAATTCTGGAGGTGTGATGCTATGAAATTTGTTTTTCTTATTGGCAATTGGTGGCTTCTGGTATTTTGGTCTAAAAACTGAAAGCCCATTAGAGGATGTATCAACACCATAGCTACAAATAAATCTTCAAGGTTTGAAAAATATTTCTTCAGTTGCAGCAAAAAACAAGCTGCTGTAACATTAGGAGGAGGTTTAACTATTTGGAACTGCTTAATGCACACTCAGCAACAGCTGGAATAACAGAAAGCTGTGTCTGGCTAGGAATAGCAGATGTTATGAATTTCATCTGGTCAGATCCAATGGCTGATGGGGAGGGACGTCTTGCTCCACATCTGTGAAATAGTCACCAGATTCCACATACCAAGTTTCTGAAGCAGGCACTACAAGAGATTCAGAAATAGAAGTGCACATTTTCTCCAGAACTGCTGGCAGAGGGATATGCAGCTCTCAGGCAGCCTTCAGAGTGGGACAAAAAAAACCCAGTGAATATGTAGAAACACTTTATAAATGACAATGGTGAACACTAATATGTTTTTTTATAAAAAATTATATGTGCTGCACACATCACAATGTGCAATTTTGAAGTCAGAGATTAGGCATATTAGAATTAGAAACAAGTATGGGATTTTTATTACAGTAATTATGCCACTGCAGTTTCTGGCATGGATGACATTAATTATACTCTGTAAAAGTGTCTTCTGCACTTTATATGTTCACAAAAGACAAAGCCAGGTGGGCATAAGCTCACCAATATTATCAAAGTCACAGGGATAATAATGAGAGGATCCCAAGAGCACTTGCATGTAGATTGGGTGGGTTACAGATACATGAATGTTACAGCAGCCTGTCTTCCAACAAGCATCTCTGCTCAAGACACAAGCAGCATTTCTGCTTTTCCTCCAACCCAGTGAGGGGCAAAAGGACTTATGGTCGAGTTTTGCCCAGTATCCTGCTGGTGAAGGCATTTGTGCAGAGAACAGGATGCCCAAATTCTGGTTATCCCATGGGCACTGGTATGTCTAGGCCAGGCACGTGCCCCCTCCAAGCCCCAGCAGCATTGGGCTGCCAGGCAGAGGAAGCACAGATGAATAGGAGTGAGTGCAAGGGTGGAAGGGTGAGAAAGGGAGCCTTGCCCCTGCAGCCTCATGCTGCAGAGGGGGATGGGAAGGCCTGGCTCCAGAGGTGTTTTATGCATGTCATGTGTAAGATGGGAGAGCCTTGTTCTTTTTTTCCCTCAGTGAACTGATTACCTTCCATGCATTTTCACTGACTGTGACTAACCGTATCCATTTGACATTCATCCACAGCAGCTTAAGTGTGGTTTCTGATAGATCTTCCCCCAACATGCAGTCCTTTAAACTTCAGAGATGGTTTTGTTGCTGCAGGAGGAGGGGAAGGAGGTGAGAGAGATCCAGCCAGGAGAGGAGAGCTGATGTAAGCCTGGCTTCTGCGATCTGGTCTCAGTAACAATAAGAACTCTGCTCTTCCACTGTTCACCAGATCGCTGCAATCATGTTCATTCATTCCTGCCTTCAGCTTTATTTCTGTGAGGACCATTGACTTCAGCTTTAGACCCAGTGGTACAAGACTGCATGTCAGTCTTGTGAACTTTTCACACAAAGAGACTGTGAGGAAAGCTTCTTTCAGATTTTCAAGGAAAATGTAAACAAAATTTAGCAACTCAGGCCTTTTGCTCCATTTTTATTGGATGAAACTCATGTAGAAGAAGCAATTTTCTCATTCCCAAGTTGGTCAGGATTGGATCTGTATTTTAAACAAAATACTTTTAATGTTTCCCGGAGACTCTTCTTCTGTTTCCACTTTTCTGTTCTTGCTGACTGCACATGAAGAAATAAACGACATCTGCCAACAAGCACAGTTTCTTTCAGCATGAACGTCATCTTATGTCAGGTTAAAGTGTTCAATGGATTTCAATCTTAGTCACTCTAACCATTAAACTACTGGGAAGCAACTTGTGGACATTTAAGATGAGTTGGACTTGGTGTTGCCTACACTCAAGTTACACTTTTACAGATGTCCATGTCTCTTCCTTTGCTTTGGCTCCATAACCAGCCCTCTGCCATTAGCTTCCTAGCTCTCCTGACCTTTTTCTCCTTTACAAGAGCAGCACATCTGGTATATGGATTCCAAAAACCCTTTAGGCTTGCAAGAAGACAAGCAGGTCACTGATGTTAACATCCAAACCCCCCCCGCATCAAAACAAAATCTTTTACAAGTAATGTCATTGTATTTGTGTGAAGCCTTCAGAAGCTTGAGATTACTCAAAGCTGGTGCTCTGCATGCTTCTCTTCCCTCCCTCTTCTTACCCCAGCTGTTATGTGCTTTAATTACCCCTCTGTCATTTTCCTTCCAGGCTGAAAAAACAGTGAAATCCAACCAACTTGCTTAAATACAGGTGCTGACATATAAAGAATAGTGGTGAGCAAACATCACAAGCATGGCTTTGTGTTTCTTGTTAAATAGTCTTAATTTCTTTCTTCTTTTTTTCCCCCCCTTTCCATTTAATGAGTCTTCCCTCTCACAATCAAGAATTAATTCTTTTTACACATTAAAAGATACATTGCTACAAGTACTTATCCTTCATGTATTTCTTATCCTGACTCTCCACTGCCTTTTTTACTCCCTGACCTGTCTCCACCAGGTCTGGCTAGTCAGCTTGTTTGTTCACTCATTTGTACCATGCCTTTTAGCATGAGCTCAATTCTCTTTACATCAGGTGCTCAATTTCCTGAATTCTGAGTCGATTGCAATCACTTGGAAAGACTAAAAAAGTACAAATGTTGCAGTTGAAGCATAATTGAAAAACAGGAGGTTTCTGAGGTGCTTGGCTGTCAAAAGCAGCTTTGCCTGGCATCACTCAAAGTACCATGGTAAATAAATAGAAGCACATGAGAATTGTCCACAGATATTAAAACAGTACATAGAGCCATCTACTTGCTAAAGAAACATACTGCATACCACAAGTGGCTGGCATGTTTGCACCTGTTAAATATTCTTTGGCACTGATGCTGTCTGCCAGCTTGGGGTTAGTTTGACAAATGTATTTATGGAGCCACATCTCTGCCTTTGACTCTGTGGATAATTTCTCATGCCCACGCTGTAATTACAGTGAAACAGTGGAATTTGACAAGTTCATGGTTTGTTGACATAATGTGAAAAGGGCAAAACACCCTCCTTAGGAGAATGGAAACAGGTCCTCTGCCAAATGAATCCAACTCCAACACCCAAATAATTCTCTGAAACAAGTTGTTGCTTTAGTTGGAAATATCTCCAATGTCAGGCTAAGGCTGAGCAGATAGCTGTGTCCGCTACATTACCATCCCCAAGAAATCATTCTGACTCAACCAGAAGACAATGTTTTGTCTGACTGAATCCAGGTCTTCTATGAACTAGGAAAAAGGTGACAGCATCACTTAGGGCTGGAGAAACACGGGACATTGAGGGTGCAGCGGGGATCAGACGCAACACAGTTTGGGAGCTTCTTGTATGGATTACCTCCAATTTTTGCTCCACTCAGTTACAGGTGACTTCAGCTGGAGTTCTGAGTGCTAAACACCTCCTGAAATCATCACTAGGTCCCAAATCAGCAAAGTTTGTGGAAATGATAGCAAATGCAAGCAAAGACATAAAGGGGAAATGCAAAACCTTAAGGAAAGTGAAAAGCCAGCCAGCCATGCTTGGCAAAATGAGAATCCAAAGTGAAAATTAGTGTCTTGTCTTTTGAAACAGGATTCTTACGTCAGTATAGGAGTGCATGGAGTGAGTTATACTACTGCATATGACTAGTGGGTTGGCTGTCTGCAGGCTGACATGGACTGTCTGGGAACACATGTACGTATGTACTGAAGGAGGAGGGAGTGAAAGTAGTTGGAGTCTCCCCCCTCACCTGCAAGGTGTAGCTGTGACCATTCAGTTACACAGCTCACCCTGTTTCTCCCTCCTCCCTTTCTCGCATCCACCGACACAGCTGGATGTGTCCCTGATGGGGAGACTCAGATTCCTCCCATCTGATACGGATGTTTAATGTTGAAAAACAAAATTATTTTGTTGGGTGAATAAAACACAGACAGATTCACTGATAACCAAAATCTCCCTGTTGCTGTCAGTGCACTTGAAAATGTCTGTGTTGCAATGGGAAGATGTGCTTTATTTAGACTGAATCCACAGCCTAAAAGGAAACAGTAAGCTTTTCAAATTAGTGCTGTTCTTTAAAAGCTTCTCTTTAGTAGTGTTAGAAAAAAGACCTCTTCCATAAAAGAAAATTTTCTAAATTAATTCTCCAGCTGGTGGTACTTCGCTGGCCTCATAAAAATGCTGCTTACACTGAGGAAAGAGAGATTAGAACAACCATCCCTCAGCCCCACCCCCAGAGCTGCTTTTATTTTTCTTGAAGAGATGATGAAATGATCCTGGAGAAGCTCAGTCCTATGATGAGGCTCTGCCAACAAGTCTCCAAGGCCAGGGACAGCATAAACAGCTGTTTAACCACTTTAAGTGAAAATGCAGGCTGCGAACTGGGGCAAATCAGTCTTCCTGGCAATTAGGGAAGAGTGTGGGTGTGGCGGGGACAGGGATATATGCGACAGCAAAGACTGGAGCAAACAGCAAATAGAGCTGCCATTGCTGAAATATTGCTGGTTTCTGACAATTATTCCAGGCACTTAGTCATGTGTTCTGGTTCACCGTAGAGTGGGTGAGATCAGTTTCCTAGAATACAGGGTTGAAAAAGCCTCATTATTAAAAACCGCCAGTGATTAAAACTCCTCAGTTTTAAGTACTCTGTTGCTCTGATGTCCTTGCAGCCCAAACATCTATGCTGTATATCCTCTACTGTAATTTCATCTTCTTGCTCCTCGTTCAATTAAAGCAGAACATGAGTGGGGGAGGAAATCAACCAGCACCCTCTTTATGATGATCTTTTATGTATTTGGAAACTGCAGCCTACATTTCCTTCGGATTATCCTCTTCTGGACTACACAGTCACAGTTACTTCAACATTTTTTATTAGTTATATTTTCTATGGTATCTTTGTTGCTTTCCTTCAGGCTCTTCTCATCTCTCTTCAACGGTGGTGTATATATATAAATATACATAAGTACTCCATCAAAGTGAGACAATTTCATTAGCTGTTTTACATTAAATCCCTCCTATTTAAGAATTCTCACTTGATGACTGATTCTTTCTCACCAGTCTAGTACTTATTTCAGTTTGTGATGGATTATCAATCTTCTGACATGCTTTCCATAAGAACCGATGCTTGCATCTTTGTTTCCTATCCTGCAACAGATTGTTCTAAGCCTAATACACTCACTGAACCCCATACTGGCTATTTAAGACCAATTTGTCATGATCCCTTGGAATTGCACTCATCTCGCCAGTGGGGTTACAGTCCCTTTCAGGCTCTCATCCCCTGAAGACTGAATAAATATAGGGTCTATTCCATCATCCAAATCAGCCTTGCCAAATCTCATACAATGCAGTCTTCAATTAGACAGTAATCCATTGGTGACTACCATCTGCTTTCACCTTTATAAGGTATTTTGGTGCCAGTCTTACCAGAGATTCACCTGGCCTGTGATATAAGATCATGTCAAAAACCTTACTAACACTAAGTCATAATGATTAAAATTTTCTGCTGTTGTTTGCGACGTTTTCTTGGAAGCATCTGAACACTACACAAAGGCTGCTAAAGGAACAAAATGCTAACAGATGAAAGAGCAAGGATATAATATGTTCTTTGAGAGTGCCCCAGTTACAGCTTTTAACCCTACTGCTGTGAAAATGGAAACAAGACTGGGACTAATTCTCATTTAAATTTTTACACCCAAATATTAGGCATCTGATCTATACCACTCAATCAGGCTCTCCTTCCCTGTGAGTGGAGAGGCTCAAACACTGGTCTTCAACATTAATCTAAAATTCAGATGAATCACTTCGACTAGCCAAACTAGGTAGCTCATGTGAGACAAGGTAATTCCCTCTTCTATGGGTTTTGGTTCCTTCCCTCTGCAGAATTTCGTTCATATGAAATATTAATGCTCTCACTTGACCGCCAATTGAAGCTCTTTGCAAAAGAGATGGGTTTCTACTATGTAGTTCAGCTGTGGTTCTTGTCAGCTAGGTTTTTTTAATATCGTCATGACATCAAAAATAAAGAAAAAATGCTGGGTTTGTCTCTCCCTTCTACACTACAATGACCTGAAATTTAATGTGTTTGAAGAGAATCAGGCCATTGCTTTTCTCTAGGTCCATCCGTCAAGGCCTGGAGAAAGGCACAAGAAAAGAAAGTCTTGGACTGTAATTTCAAAGAATGGACTGGAGATCTGTTATGTTTCTATTTCATTGAAAGACTCTCTAAAACACACAGAACTTCTTCAAGTCTCATCCATCAGAATAGATTTTAGATTACAACCCAGCAGTCAGATTAACCGTCACAAGGACAACTAGACCAAGGAAAAGGAACACCTTTGCTCAAGTGTGTGAACTGGAGCACCCTCATCTGCTTCTGCAGGAGAACGTAATTCCTGGTTTCAGGCTGACCCACAGGCAATGGAAGATGAAGCAAGGACACCAAAAGTATCCATGAAGGTATCAGCAGAAAGAGATGAAAGGCATATGAATTAGCTCCTAAGCAGGTGCAGTTTACAGTATGGCTTAACAGTGTGACCCCAGGTCAGTGGCAGTTTCCCATAACATGCAGGCTCTGGTGGTTTAGGAGCTGACTCATGAGCCTTCTTGTCACCCCTGCTTTGGGGACAGGACTCCCTGAAGGAAGATGGGGTAAACAGCTATGGCAATCAATCTTAACCTACCACCACAGTGTGTCAGCACCTCTGAATCATCCAGTGAGCTGCACTTGCACTCTCCAATCACTTCTGCACCAAGAGGATGACTTTATCCACATATTTGCCAGGGACAGGGCACTTTGCACCCTTCAGAAGTCACCCAACTACAGTGCAGGAGGCTTCTTCAAAGACACCCATGCCAAGCCTCAGTGTGCGTTTCTGCTGGGAACAGAGGAGCACTGGCCTTACCAAGGTAGCTGAGGTTGGCTGTTCTGTAGCCCTGGTGAAAAGTTGCACGGGCTCTGTCCTGAACTGGACTAAGTGCTCCAGAAGTTTATATAACTATGCTTAGACTGACAAGCCATGTATGAAGTAAAAATATGCACGTTCAAGACTTTGTTCTTTCTTAAACAAGCAATGTTTGCCTGTCCCAAGTCACTGCTGCAGAACTTACACCTGCCAAATCTCTAGACAGTGGGATGCCACAAGCATAAAAGCACAGTCTAGCATTCAATTTTTAAAAAGCAACATGCTTAGCCTCCCTAGCTGCAAGTCAGAAGCCACATTCTTTCTATAATTTGCCACAAAGGCACAGACAAGCCAGAGGGATCATCCAGCATCCTGACACCTGCAGTCTTCTCTTCTGCTCTCCATCCTGTTCCCTCTTTGCTGTCACAGTCCATTTTACATGGCAGAATGCAGAAACTGGAAAAGTCATACCAAGCTACTGAGTTCAGTCCATTCCAGACACTGTTCAAAAAGGTCTACGTTACAGGTGTGGCCTCAGAAACACATAGTAGTGCACAAAACATGAGTTCAAAAGGCACAAACACCAGGGTTTCCCAGAAAGAGCAGGGTTGAGTAATGCCCCAGTTCCGGTTGGACTCATCTAACAACCTCTCTCTGTATTACCAGCTGAATGAAGAGCACTAACCAAAACTATCTAGGAAACTAGTTCCTTTAAAGGCAGTCACTTGTTATCTGAGTTCCTGCTGCACATGATTAATCCAGCCAGAGGGACAAATGCCTGGCTATTTGCCACTTGCCAGTCTCAGACCTCTTATGTGAAGAACAGTTTGCATCAAGTCAGTGTTACTAAGGCTTCCTCATACTGGGAGGATAGAGTAGAGGGGAAAAGGAGGAAAGGAGGAAAGGCTAGCAAAGATTTACTAAGTCACCCTTGTTCCAGATTATAAGGGGGCTCTAGAGTGAGGAAGGCAATTCTTATTTTAACCAAATTATATTTCAATCCTTACCTGCCCCTTTCTTATTTTAATTTTTAAAAAAATATTTTCAAAAAAGGTAGGAATTAATCTACTACTACTACTGTTGTTACTACTATGCAAGATAAGGAAATTTCAGGCAGTGCCAGAAGGATCTGGTCATGACGAAGACCACATCTCTTCCAACATTTAAGACAGTGATTTGGTTGGAAGTCTACAGAATAACAACACTACAGAATAATGATGAAGAGTCATTTCCAAATCCCTTGCTTCTCACTCAGGATTGTATTAATCAGAATAATTACAGGTAGTAAGAAGCAGAGCTTTACTATGGAATAAAGGATGCTGTACGCCTCCAGAAGAGGTTTTGCAGAACTTCCATGCATGGAAGGTTATGTGTGCCGTATTCAGCTCAACCCAGTATTTAGTACAGGTGCAATTACAGACCTCTTGTGTTATCATCTTACATTTGTAGGCTTTTGTGACATGAAATAATGAAGGAAAATCAGTCAGTCAAAAACTGAATAGTTACCCTCCTCTTTGCATAGAACCGGGTGGGAAAATGTAAATCTATTCTCTCACATAGTATAACTTAGCTAGGATTACAAAGAAATGAAAAGCAGTGGATCCAGTGTCCAGAGTGAGTGCTTTCAGGAAGACACCTTTCATTAGCAATCTTTCCTGCCATACAAACTGCCCTTCTTCTCCCTTACATGTTTCTGTCTCCTACACCTGTTATTTTCCAGATTAAGATAATAGAGCCCACATCCCCAAGGAACCAGCAGATGAGTATGGGCTATGTGTCTTGCCAATAAGAATGAGCTCAGCTCAGACAGATTGTTTACACGGTAGACCTCCCAAAACACTTGTAGCCTGCATTAAGTTTACTCGTAGTTTACAGGTTTATCTGATCACACAAGTGATTTCATCTTACGATAATGAAGCCTAATGGGACATTTCTTTTGCAGATCCCCTCTGAGAGTGTGCACTGGTGCTCTACGAATAACACCAATAGCAATCTCGGTGGTCAGCAAGGCAGACATTTCCATTCTGCCCCAATTTTAAGTAACAGAGGCCTGTTTTCAAAATGAGTCAACCGATTTTATGCCAAGAACAGTTGGCAGCAATGCTACTAAAGTATGTATGTTGCCACATTGTGCTCAGTCATTTCTGTTTTGCAATCATAGAGCCCAACAACAGGATGTGAGTTAATGCACCTTTGATTAAAGCTCAGGCTAGTTTTTGGTATTAATGAGTATTAGAGCACATTGGCTACCCAAGAATGCAGTGAATTTGGAAGAGTTTTGTGTTGTACGTTCAGTCATTCTAGAGAATGTCTAGAGAATACAATAGCAATGATGTTAGTAAAGGCATCAGGGTAGTATCAGTGACCTATTTCACTTCCCTGAAACAACCTGACCAGGCCCTGAACTGCCTCTTCACTGAAGTTGGAAGGTTTTCCAGAATAAATGGTGATGAAAGATCAGGAGTTATGTTATTTTTACAAATGAATTGATAATAGCAGAAATGTGGCTGCTAAAAATATGATTATCCAAATGGTTTGAAATGCCCTTTTTTGAAAAACAAGCAAACAAAATAAAAGGACTGATATCACAAGGGAAAGAACATTTATCCAATTGCATATGCTTCTTCCTAGGCATCTGGACCTGAGCACTGTTTGAGGCAGAATGGGGCTATGGGAGCCCTTGGTAAACACTTGTACCTTCATGGTGGTCTCCCTCATGTTTCTGACTACTAAGTCATAGTGCTAATCACAACAGTGACCATTGTTGACTGTGAAAAGGATTGCTCTGAATAACAACAAGACTTTTTCTGGGCAAGCACAAAAGTGTTGCACACATGGTCATAAATCTGCACCCCTGTACTGAAAGGGCAGTTCAGTTTCTAGCCTGCACACAGGGTCACTTCACCTGGCTGAATCCTTGCAGATGAATCGCTGAAACTGAGGCTGATAGCTTCAGCAGCAGAAGACTTCACTTCTGTAAAGAAGCTGCAGTCACAGCTTTGTCATAGTCTGTATGGCTTTCATTTAATGAGCTAAATACAAGTTCCCTAGGTTTGATCTTTGTTTGCTTTTATGATTCTAAGAGAAACAGTTTTGCTTCCCTATCTCAAAATGGCTTGAGCCACAGTTTTAACCTTGCCTTGACACCACTTATATCTGTGTGCTTGCCAAAGTATAGGCAGAATGGTCAGAAGTTCCTGTGATTCAGATTTGGTTACTCCCTGTCATAAACTGGATGCTCAAGGCTGTGCTTAACATGTAGGAAAGGAGAAGTTGTATCATCGTTTTGCTTTGGGGGAATGTGGTATTTTGGGATTTTGGAGAGGTGTTTTTGGGAGTGCAGTTTTTGTTGTTGGGTTTGTCTTGGGGGGTTTTTTTTGTTGTTGTTGTTGTTTAGGGGTTTTTTGTTGTTATTCTGTTCACATGTCTTTCCCTTTCATTCTCCTCAGAACAGTACTACAGGGAAATGTGAAAACTGAGGACCAGTCTGACATTTAATCAGCCAGACAGGAACAGGAGAATTATCTCTTGCACAGGTGTTCTTTACTCCAGAGGAATCCCAATGATGCCTCTGCAGCAGTCCAGGCTATTGTGAACCTGACAGCAATAGGTGAAATATAGAGGACCCTCAGTGCCACACATCATGTTGTGCAGGAATGTCATTAAGCAGCCTGGTGTGAGTTACATTTCATTGATAATAAATTCAGTCTGCTACATTTCCTCTGAGAATGAAGCAGCAATAAGCAGAAGTAGTCCCTCTCTTACTAAAAATTCACTGAAACTGTGCAAAGAACTCATCACTTTGAAATATGAAAGAAACTCCATGTCCTTCTCAGCAGGACAAACTCAATTAGACAGAAAAAATGGAACAGCTGCTTTTTCAAAGAGACAGATGACCTTATGGTGCAATTTTCACACTCAGTCGATCAAAGCTTGTGGTGTGATTCATTGACCATGAGAATGAAACTAGACGAGAGACATTGTTAAAAGGTCATTCCCTCCTATGGATACAAGAGGTTCAAGTAAAATATTGCAAGAGCACATGCCCCTCCTTCAGGAGATTTTGGCCACACCTCCACCTGCAGTCAAACAGGAGAAGGTGAAAAAGAAAACATTGTGTAATAATGCACACCACACAAACATTAATCTTTTTCTCATATCTCTCTGGTCAGTGCTGCAAGTTTCCTAACCCTGAGCTTTTCTAGGGAGATTGGACCTGGACAATGAAGCCAGTGAGAATTTGTGTGTTGATTACAATGGACAAGCCCATTATGAAGGAGGATGGAAAACAGCTGAACAGAGATGACAGTTATAGCTTACTAAAGCAGGTGTTGGGATTTAGCTTCAACTGTTACCATTTGCCTCATTTAAGCCAATATTCCCAAGCCTAGGGACCTATAAATACAATAAAGGAATGAAAGTGTCTAAGGATGAATGTGCAATTACAAGCCAGAAAGCTTTTTTGCTATATAACAATGCCTCTTGCTGCTTCATCATGAGTAGGACTAGAACATCTCCTTTCACTGCAGCTTTGATTTTGAGTCCCAAAAGGGTAATTTTGTCTCTCCTGAGCAGAAAGCACAAGTAGGCAGTGTTTTGAGGGACCATCTCCAAATTAGAAGATTATCACACTCTTCCCTTCTCACTGGTTCAGACAATGTAGTGGCCACCAGTTGACACCAGGAGAAATGACTTGAGAAAAGAGAGCTCCTTAGAAACCATGCTGGGGAGAGAAGGTCGATTTGTGGCAATGACCTTAAGAGCAAAAGGAAGCATCCACCACACACCATGCACATACATGGAGGAAACCATGCCCTGGAGCTGAGAGACTATGGGGAGAGATTGAAGAACATTTCACACTGGAATGTGGGGCAGCACCGGTGCTGGTGACCCTTTTTTGAGAGAAGTGCCACACTGCACCCTGGTAGCATGATCTTAGCATACAGTTAGGTGCTAGCCACATTTCCAGTCATCTGATCGATCCTGAAAGTCTGTCTGCCCTCTGCAATGCTGAGTAAACAAGGTGGCCAACTCTGAGCACCTTGCGTTCACCTGCAGGAAGTGGATAGTCCAAAAGATCTTAATCCTGAGCTCTATTGTTGTTGCTTGTTTGCATCTTTCTCCAGCCCATCTTGGGTCACTGCTCTCAATGGGCTGTTGAGAAACCTCCCTCCAAAGTCTCCATCCTGTGCCCTATGAGTTCCTTTCATAACTTCCAGCCAGGCATGCAAACATTCCTTCTATCAACAAACTGTGGGGATGAAGGGAAGCTTTGAAGTTTTTCTCTGTACAAAACTCACCAGTTTGGCTACACATATACACTTAATGATTTTGATTTTGGCAAATCCTATTGGTTTAAAAAACTGTAACACAGTTGTCCCTTTAAATGTTCTTCAACTTCTTTTACAGCTATAGACTTATTTTTTTGGGGGGAGGGAAGTTTTTTAATTTTTGGTTTAAAATAACATTTCTTTAAGAAAAATATAGTTAAAAGTACAGAAATGACAGCTCAAATCCAAAATTACCTGCAGTTCTTTTCCATCTTTCTGGAACTCTTTCCCAGCTGTACTCCATGTAGCTCTTCCTACCCTTGCTCTGAACTGCCTCTACAAGTCCAGTGAACACAATGCATGCAACCAGGAAGGCAGACACACAGTTTCTCCAGCCACAGTACTTGTATATTACCCTGATTTGATTCATCTGGAGTTACCCTTGTTTGACTCTCCTACAAGTCTGTTGACTTTGACTGAATAGAGATTTACATAATTTCCTCATGGGACTTTTGAAAGCCGATAACACACTGCCCTGAGAGTGTTATTTCCCTATTTTATTTCCACAGCAGAATAAATCTGAATACACTACTGCATATTGCAGCACCTGATGTTTTTTTCTATTCACTTTTGAATCAGGCAAAAATCATATCATAAAAGATGTATCTACAGTCGTTACTTGGCTACGGTAAGAAAAGAAAGAACATACGAATCTCCATCTCTTTTTCTTATCCCCCTCAAAGATGAAAGAAATATTAATCAAGATATTTGAGAAGATCTTCCCACTCTTACAGTGCCAGGAAAATGCAAGTGAGTGTCTATGTGGCTAGAGACAGCAGCACAGCTATGACAGCCTGCAGTCTTAGTACAAAACTCATAACATTAAGACTCCTCTCTGCTCCTGACTGACCTAATCCTCTGCATTATACATGGTGCTCATTATATCCCATATGAATGACAGAAGCTGGGATCAGCAGCCTCCTGAGAGAATAAAGGCAAACGAAGATTAAATGGTTTCTTGTTTGGTGAAGCCAGATAATAGAGCAGCCATGAACCTGATGAATCTGGCATATGACCTCCAGTCATGACTTACATGTCCCTAGGCAAAGAAAGTTAAGAAGTTTCTAGTTTTGAAAATTGTGTCCTTTTGAAGAGTCTCCATTTAAGCAAATGACTGTATGGAGAGGGAAGCACTTCTTTAGGTGCACAAACATGAGGGAAGGAGCTTACTGTTAGGCACCTCTGGCTTTCAGCTTTTGGTTTTCCCATTTGTACATCAGGAATAGAAGACTTTAGAGAGCTAGGGTGCCAAGAAGTCTTGTGCAAGAACTAAAAGATTTAACTCTGCAGTAGGTGTTATGGGTGCTTATACACCTGAAAGTGTTCATAAAAATCTGGCTAATAAGTAGGAAAAGGTAAACTGGTTCCCTACGTCTCTCTCCATCGTCTTTAAAATCAGTGTCATTACTAGCCTGTAAATATTTGCAGTTTTCCTCCTATGACCCATCTTGTCTGATATTTGACATCTCACACTGAGGGTTCTGGCTTTTTGCTCATGCCTTAAGGAAATTAACTGGTAGGAGTTTGGCATATATTTTCATGGAGAAAAAGGTTACCAAATTCATGAAGCACTGTTTTACACTGCCGCTGTGGGAAGCAAGTCCTGGCAACTGAAGCACAGCAATTTTATAGCACAGTATTCATCAATAAGAACATGCACAACTGTACCTTTTCCTACCCTTTTCCACAAAGAGCCCCATGGGTTGTCATAGTGCCACTATTATGGTTCATTTATTTTCCAACACATCTCATTTTCGGTGAAACCTAAGATTTGTAAAATTCTGTACTAGCAATTTCATATTTTCTTAATTGATACATTCCCTTAGAGTCATTCTGCACCACTGGAGCAGATCAAAGAAGATTGGCTTTCGTTCTCAGTCCTGCAGCAGCCTAATTCCAAGCAACAAGGGAAGATTTCTTAAAGACCATCATTTGCATTTTCCTGAGTGCTCAGCTATCAGTACACACTGTTCCCTCTGCTCTCTTTTCCCTCATGAACCATTCCATTGTCCTTTTGCTTCATCTGCTCTATCCTACCTGTTAATAGTCATCTTTCTATTTTTTAATCATTTCTTTTTCACACTGTGCTCCTCTTCTTCCTGCATGCAAAGCCATTTTTTAATGTTTGCTGTTCTCATCCTGGGTCATTTGTTCATAACCTCTCCCTCCTTTCAGCATACCTCTGTATTTTTTTTACCCCTCTGCTTTTCCCATATTCATTGTCAATGTCTGTTATTCTTTCCATTTGAGTGAGGAAAAAGAGGATTATCATGATGACTCTGTAGCCTTGCACTAACACCTGAAGGCCCAGTGAAAACCAGAACCCCTTTGTGCTGCAGCCTTGCAAACACATCAGTATACAGTCCCTGCCCAGGGCATTTGCACTTCTTTTCCTCAGGGAAGGGCTTCAGAAGCCTGAATCAGACTTAAACACTTGCCTCTCACCAACTGTTGGCTTGAAAATCTCAGGCTAAACACAAAAAGGGCTGGAGGAGTGATCTGGCTTTCTCAGAGACACAGATGCAGCCATGGAACCAGGAATAGGAATTAATCGCTCATCTCCCTGGCTGATACTTTAACGATACAATAGGAAAGAGACAGCAACTACATCAGATTTTTTTTTTCCCTTATGAAAAATGAACCAAGAAAATTAAGCAGCATTTGTAATTAGCCTCACAATATGTGCAATAGTCTGGATTTTTAAATAAGAAAACAACTTACTTTTCCCCTCACCCTGTTCTGCTGGTGGTTTAACTTCAGAACATCCTAAAATGAAATCTCTGTGAGGTTGATGAGAGACTTTGAAATGGCCTGCAGCATCCTCTCTTCCCCTCGTAAAAGAACACTGTGGTCTGACTGCCTCTTATGCTTGAGATTTTAGCCTTTGTAATTAATAATGCCTCGAAGCAACCATCTCTCTAAGTTACCACATCAGCTCCTGATACCTGCTTCCCAGAGGCAGGCTGCACCTGTGGGATTTATGTGCCCTTCTCCAGACACTTGGGTCCTTAGCTTTATCTTTATCTTGTAGGTACTAGCTATGGCCAAAAAAACCCCATGGTCAGTTAACAGCCATCCTGCAGACTTTGCTGGAGTCTGTAGAAATGTGGTATCACTTCAAACAGGGGCCAAAGCCTGTAAGGGTGCAGACCGTAAGTAGCTGCTGTCATGCTCTTTGCAACATGGAAATGTGAGCAGCAATTAGCATTTCTAGTGTATTTTTATTGTTAATGAGCTGGTTTAGTTTTTGGTTTGAATTCCTAATAATAAAATGCTTTGGACCGATTGTATCCAGCTATAAGGCTGTGACTCTTAATCTGTCCAAGGGTGTTTTGAGCACAGTGGGGCTGCCTTTGAATTCCCCTCTGGCTTCTCCTTCTGCTAACACAAATGGTGAGGAAGCAGACCTGCATGGCTGAACTGTGTTTGTGTATTTTCCCAGGCAGCTCCTGAATCCTGGAATCTGCTCAGAACAGAAATGTCAGGCGCAGTGGGACTCAGTCTGGCATGTGGGTGGGTTTGCTCAGGCAAGGAAATAAAATCTGGACCCGGGAAGCAACATTTATTGGTAATGGGAGAGGGCTCAGCCTGCAGCTGGAGCTGCAGTTCAACCTGCTGTGATAGCACAGCATTGATGGTAAGGCATGGTACTCCTTTTCCTCATTTTTAATTGAAAAAAAAGAAAAGCAAACAAAAATAAAGAACTGTGCTGGGAAATCTCATGGGTTTACTTCAAAGCTTCACAAAAATTAGAGATGGAGAAAATAACAACTGAATTCACATCTAAAATATTTTGAAAATATATAAAATCAGTGATTTTCTTATAACTTCTTTTTAGTCCCTTCACAGTGGGAAGAAATCACATTTGTGTACTTGAATTTTGAAATGTAATCAAGCACTCTGGCCCCTGGTGTTTCACTGCTATTTATTTTTAATAATGAAAGCAGAAAGCAAACGAGAAAAGGAAAGCATCTGTCAAGCATGCAAGCACCTTTATAACATGCTCCATACATCTGTGAGGAAAAGATTGGCAGCTTCTCCCCACTCTCATGCCCAGAAGGAAAAAACTCTATGGACAAGGCTAAATCTGAACAGCTCATACTGTACTCACACTTTTCTCTGCCTAGGGAGAGGAAAAAGTAATATGTGGGCTTTAGAATTTAGCAAGAAGTAGCTACTATTACACAAACACTGTTTCCCCCAGATGGACATATAAAGAGGAAAAAACAAAAGGATGCATTGCCAAGAAGAGAGAAAACTCGGCAATGTGACTACCAGCCCCTTCCCACTGGGTTTCCATCTGGAGCAGTTCCACCAAAACTTGCAAAAGTTGCTTTAGGGACTTCACAAGTGAATGGGATGTGCATTCTAAAAACAAGCAAATCAGAAGTTTACTGGTTAACGTAAAGACCTACCTTTCTTTCTTCCTTGTTTGACAGCACATCTCTGTGCATCATTTCAGTTCAAATCTAATCTGACAAAACTCTTGAGGACTGCCTTTATGCTCCTCCTAAAGGACCACAACTAATTATGGCTCTTACATACAGGAGTTTCAATAACAAAGATTGCCATGGACATCAGAGATTGTGTAAGGATATAAAATTTTCTGATTAGAATTTCATATTGCATCACACACTGAGTTCACCTTTAGGCAAGTGCTATATAGGCAAACATTGGCAAAACACTGTAAGGCAAACAGCAGCATGAATTGGCAGCAGCAATTCGATAGACTATGGCATGGATAGATGACACCACTGATAACATTTTGGCACACATCAAAGGCAATGTTTACTTTATACCATTAGCTGGTAAACACAACAACAAGAAGTCTCATAAGTCAAAAATTACAGGTCACAACGTAGCCTGCCTCCTTCCTCTCTCATGTCAGCAGTGCCAACCCCCACCTTTCCCCAAAAAAAGATTTCATGTAAAGCTACCATTTTATTTGGAAGTGTTCTCTTCTTCCGAGGTGTCTCAGAGCATCGTTATAAGCAAGGGAATCATCTCCAGCTTCCTGCAGCTCTCGTGAGCTGTGTCACCAGGTCCATGCCCTCGGAGTCCAACCCTGCTGTCCACAAGAGCCTTGATGTACAAAGGTAAGCAATGCTGTGTCAGCTCTTTGGATTTCAGCAGTGTCCATTCTGCATGTGATTCAGAACCACAGTCTGCCCACATACATCATCCCTACAACCATGCAATCTTGTTTCTGTTATCCCTGCCATTTCTCCCACCTCCTTTCCTATTGCTTATGTCATTGGCTTATTGCACCTCAACCACAAGTAGACTATAAATTCTTCAGCGCTTCTTACGCTTCAGTATCTTGTTGCTTAATGGGAACTAGCAGAACACAAATAGTCCTTACAAAACATAGACCTCAACAGCTGGGACACATAAGATGCATATATATAATTTCAGCCCCTAAGGTCTGTTTGACCTAAAAACCCATATTCACTTCAAGCAATTCCTCTTGTGCTTTCTGCTTTAGGTCAGAGATGAAGCTGAAACAAACCGTAAGGAAATACAATAAATTAACATGGTCATTTCATGCTCTGGAAGTCTGGTATGTTTACATTCAGTTTCCTGGTCAATTGGCAGCTAGATAAAATTCAAGAATTGAACAAAAAAAATGAAGAAAAGAAAATAAAGAACAATGTAAGACAAAAATAACCAGAAGAGCTCCCTGAAAGGAAAGCAACTCATATATCACTGCTTCCTTGTAATGTAATCTTCCACAGACTAAGAAAACTACTAGCTGCAGCTTATTTCATATTTTCAGGTTTAAATACATACAAAGAAGAATTGAGATGCCCAGAATACATGCAGTATCCTCCAGCATTGGCTTTGCCACACAAAACTGAGCACCTAGTCAGAGGAGAGTGATCCAAGGAAGTGGAGGTAGGTATGTCTACGTGGTAGGTGAGCCTAGTCTGTGATCAGAGCTCCAAGCACCCACCTAACAGTCTGGGTTAGGGATATGTGTATTGAGTGGTGTGCACCCACACTAACATCAGCTACCTTATCTATTTCAGCCTCATGCTGAACACAACACAATGCTGGTCCTCTGTGGAAGCTGCAGCTTCTTTCCCTGATGAGGGCCCTGTGGTCTTACAATGGTGTTTAGAGCACCATGAAAACAACAGGAGAGGACTTAGACCAGAAGTGTGCCCAAACCCAACTGCCTATAGAGTACACAGGAAGTCATTTGCCCCACATCAAATAGCACAACACTAAAGTGAAAGGAACATTAAATAGTAGAAAATTGAAGGTTGCTGAAATGCCACCTTGACCCAGCCCTGGTGTCCTCATTCACTGAATGGATAATTCCATGCCTAAAAACTTCCCTGCAAAGATCTCCCTGACACCATCATTAGTGAAGGTAGTGCTCTGCCTGAATGGCCAGCATTGTCTGGACACTTCAAAGCTGTGGCTCAGCCTCCTGAGGGGATGTGTGTTTCCAAATGGGATGACAGCTGTGTTTGCAGCAATGTCACATTCAGAGAGCCTTGGGAGCTAGGGTCACTGTGGCGGATGGGTCTGTAGTCTCTCACCTCTTCCTTCCTGAAAGGGTAAATCCAGTCATCAGGCCAAGGGTGGATTTTGGTGAAATCTTACACATACACACACACAAAAAAACCCCCCATGCTCAAGGGTCAATTGGATGAGGAAATTCATTATCAAGCATATTGTAGCTTGCATCAATCTGCAGATCTAATTGAATGTGGTCTGAAACAGGCTCTAAACATTAAGAAAACACAACTCTGTAACAGCCTTTTCTCTAGATTTCAGCTCGGGAATGAGGTATCAAAGTCAATATGCCTTTGGCATGGATTTATTTTCTTTTTTTGCTCAATGTTTTTTTCTCTGTTCAACGTTTTTACCCAACCAGCTGCAAACATCCACAGAATCACAAACATAGCGATGAGTCAGTCTAACGCAGTCTCCAGCTCTTTGCCTGGAAATCTGGCAGGCTTGCTGATGTTACAGCATCAAATCAGTTTCTGATATCTTTCTTTGGCTTCCTTTCTCCCCTGTTGCCAGTGCCTGATTTTGCTCTGATTTACACTCAGAAATTATTGCTCTTAAATGCTTTGCAATAGTGGCAATCATAGAAAAGGATTGTAGTAGGAGGGCAAGGAAACAATAAAAATATAAAAGCCCAAACCCATTCTGTTCTGTAACAGCCAGCTTTCATACACGGAGAGGGTTTGCAAGGGTCGTGACCCATGGGCAGTTCCAGCTGCCAGGCTGTCCATGTCAACTGTCTGTGCCAGCTCCAGCATGGTCACTGGAGCTGCTGGTCCACCACCTGCCTGGCTGCCTCAGCTTCCAGAATGGCATTTTTCAGTCAGTAATACCTCTGGAGCTCGTAGGCAGCTCATGTCCAGCTGTCTACACACCAGGAGCAGGGCAGACAGCTGGACTAGCAGCACTCTCAGACTCCCAAGCTCCTGTGTTGTGGTCCAGAATCCCTGTGTTGGTTTACCCAGAGCAGCCTCTGGCTCAGCTCTTCCTGCCAGCATGGAGTGAAGCAAGACACAGGTCCCAGTTTACCAGGAAATCAGTGGTAGAGGGAGGGCAGAGACATCATCATAAGTGATAAAACCCACTGTAAATTGATGTCCAGCAACATTGTCTTGAGCAGCACTGGCCACACTCTATACTGAAGGAGGAGACTCAGGCATGTATGTCATGCATGTATCAAAATACATATTCCTGTGCTCAGTGGTCAACAGCATGAGAAAGTTCATTATTGAGGGAGGAGATACTGGTGTTTATAATATTATTTGCTACATGGCTTACGTTAACATATGTTCAAGAACAGAATCAGCGATCTGCTTTACCATTGTTGTATTTAAAGAGAAGACTCTTTTCTCCAATGTGCTTCTGCAATCTACAAGGATATTGGAGCTTGCAGCAGTCTGGACGTGTTCTGGACATGGCAGGTCCTGTGTGCACCTGGGTCCACAGAAAAAGGGAGTGAGGGGACAGGAAGGGACAGTCAGACAATGAGGAGGGCAGCACCTATCTGTTTGCCCAGCTGTGCTGAGAGGTCTCGGTGGAATACCTCACAGCTTTCTTCCTCTGACTCTTAATGGAATGAAAAGAGTCTTGCAGGTAAGATTTTAGCTGCTCAGCAATTTAAGCTAACAGGCCACATTCAAGATGTATGCAGCTTTCACATTTTTTCATACGCTAAGGGCATATGTTGTCCAAAAAGTCCTTGTGCTGGCTTTCAGCACAGGAGAATGTCAAACCTTCAGGAATGAAAAACTTTCAACAGAGGTAAACACACACTTACTGATGTTAAGCTTCCAAGAGTTAGACTCTCAAATATGTCTAATTTTCTCTCTCTTTTCTTTTTCTTTTCACTGAGCCGACAAAGTCCAACATTTACTTTAGAGGAAGGAGATCTGTGCATTGCCCTTTCACCTCCCATCCCAGCACTGAGGGTGCCATGCTGCCCACAATGTCACAGTATTGCACATGCCCACGCAGTAGAGCTACTGCTGTCATATTACATATATTAAACCATGTGTTTAACGTTTATAGGTCATTTTGTCCTCATCTGCATTACAATTTTGTTGCGCATCATAAAGGCAAAATGAGTTTCATTTCCTCTCCCTATGCCTTTGGTTTATTGCATTTACATAAAACTGCCAAACATTTATGAGGATTTTTATAACTTTATTAAATGAATTTCTTCAGCCACTAAGGAGGTGACATTTCTGCAGTAATACTCTTATTTCCCAAACCCTATTTTCTGGTATCTTTGGCAGCACTGAAGTGGCACATTTTTCATTAAACTTGGCAGTACATAAAGTCATTAAGGTGACAGTAGCGTGCCATTATAGCTGTTGTAGCAATGCTGGTAGGGGCTTCACCCTTGGGTCATCTGAAGCAATTATTAAGTAAAGTGTCAAGAGATATTGAATGACTTAGAAAACTTAGAAATGCCTTGCCATAGGCACCTCTTCTATGCAGACAGCACAGAAAGATGACCTTTGTAGCTCAACTCATCTGGAAAGAGAGCTATCAAACACTACAGACAACAAAGCCAAAAATATTGAGATAAACTTTCCTTCCTCTCTAGTATTCTTCTTAAACTGAATCTTTTTTTGACTCCTAGCAACATGTTTTCACTCTGATGTTCATCTGCTTTAGTGATTAAACTTGCCTGCTACCCCAAGGGCTGTGCTGATCTTCCTGCATGTCACAACCTGTCACCAGTCATAGTTGCTCCTGTCCAGAGGGGGAAAATCAGATGCAGAAGCAACAAATAACCTTAAGAAGTGAGAAGCAGCCTGCTGACAATGTAAAGTCTGCCTATTTTCTTCCCTGTACAGCATTTAAAACTTACTGGATTATTGAAAACCTTCTAAAGAGACATGAGTTTTATCCCCTCAACCAGAGAGCTGCTGATCTGCGTATTTTTAAGACAAAGGTCAAAACCCACTTTGCAAGCGAGGGAAAAATACTTTAAAATTTGTTTCCCAAAGTCTCTGAACAAACAATACAGAGCTACTGGTATCTCTATAATACTGTCTGAATTGGCCACATAAATTTCAGGCGAAACTTTCCCACCATGTATCTCAAGGCCAACATTACCACTGGCTTTAAAGTATGTTAGATTTATCCTATTGGGAAAATAATGTTTTACAGCCACTTTGTACAAGTGTCACAAGCACAACAAATACATAGCAACCCAGCATCACCAATGCTGTAAAATTTACATAACATAAGCCTATAGTTTTGGTTACAATGAACTTTTAAAAATCACTACAGCCAGCATAACTTATGATTTTCAAGGTCCAGTCCTAAAATTTACAAGGCTTCATTACAGCGATTTTTTTATAGTGTCATTCCTTCCTTGGAGGTCTTCAAGACCTGCCTGACCATGTTTCCTATGTGACCTGATCTAGGTGAACCTGCTTCTACAGGGGGATTGGACTTGATGATCTCTAAAAGTCCCTTCCAACCTCTACCATTCTATGATTCTGTGATTCCTGAATCATGTATTATTTCTTACACTTTGAAATTGCCGATGAGCTCTCTATTTGGATACCACTTGCATGCTAAGAAGTCCCAGTTACTTCACAGTGACAAGTATAAAGCGCAGCTAAGACTGAAAACTCTGCAGGGCAGGAATGATGTGTGCTGTACAACAAGTAAAGGAGTTTAGTCAGCATCTTGCCATTCATCAGTTAGATAGAGCTGATGTCAGGCTTCTGTTTCCTATTATACAGACTTAAAACAAAAATCCCCAAACCCTTGTAGCAGCCTGTAATGGTAAGGGTAGAAATCTTTTACTCTGGAAGAGAAGATGATACTACTTCCATCTGAAATTCAGTGGAAGATTGCAGCCAAATGGTTTAGCCATTTCCAAAGGGTAGCATTAGGATCGGCACGCTCTCCTCTTGCCTGCTTGTGTTAGCATTTCCAGAAATGGTTTGTTTGAACAGCTGCAGCACGTCCCTGCTGTGCCGTAGGGACTTGAAATGTGACTGGCGATACAGGGGGGAGGCAGTGGCTTTGGCTTGTTTGGGGATGAAGCTGTGAAAACGCACTCAAGTTTGGCCACATTATAAATCTTGCACGTGATTTAAGTGTATGTGAGTGTAGGAATGTGAAAAATATGCTATGCTGATATTCAGCACCATTACACCGGTGCCAGCTCAATCACCCAATCTCCTCTCCGCCCACTCTGAACTAAATGGGGCAATTGCCTGTTTTACATCTGCCAGCCACTGCTGACCTTGCTGTAGCTAGAATAGAACAGTTGCACGTAGGCATGCACTCAGATTTGGGAGAGGATGAGCTGCTGAGGGAAACAGCCATCTGAGTGCTAAGCATCTGAAGAAAGAAAATAAGAAAGAAAAAAGATCATATTCTTTCTATTGGCTTGTACCTGCTTGGCTGAAGAGAAGAGAGGCAAGGGAAGGAGGGATCCTGCCAGGTCATCCAGTGTTGGCAGCAGTAAAACATCCAGTTACCTGCCACTACCAGTAGCGCAATGATACAATCTATGTCACATAAAGATGTGCACCCAGCCAAGGAGGTGCATCCAGCCGTGGAAAACTGCTCCAGAGCTCCCATGAAGGTGGGGCACATTGAGTCATGCAAAAAGAGTCCTCCAATACAACCTCTACAACCTCCACCATGTCCATTCCCTGGAGTCTAGCGTGCTGGGAGCCCTGTGGGCTGCTGGTGTCACTGTGGCATGCAGGTGTCCCCTCCTGTGAAAGTCCACAGCACTGATCACACCTTTGCCTCCTTCCCCTCTCACTCAGGGCTGCCTTTGGGCTGCAGGAAGCCATGTGCTGCTGCCACAGAGTTGCCGTTGTGTGGCTGCAGTGAGTCACGGACCTGCGCTGCCGCTTTGCGCAAACACAGATTTGGGTTTCGTGTTTATGGCTTTTAACAGAGAGCAGGCACAGCAGTCATGACTTGGGAACGGCTGTTCTTCAAAGGTCTGGTGACATAACTGCTGTGGCTGACGTAAGAGCTGGCTCTTCCTGGAAGAAAGAAGAGGGGAAGAGACTGTGTGTCTCACAGGACAAAGCAGATTTCTCCATGTCTGGTCGCCTCCAATCTGAGAAGTGCCAAAGTCCCAGGGTCACTCTAGATGGCTTCATGTTAGGGAGTAGGCTGCAGTGGTGTGGATGCCTTGAGAGGTGGGCTTCTCCAGGGGTGCTGCCAGGCTGTGGGAGTAAATGTGGTATCTGATGGTGACATAGTTACTGTGGGGAAGACCTGAGCCATTCCAGCCCAAGACACACAACCATGCTTGGCATACAAGTCAGACAGTGAATCTCTCTTAAAACGGTTTTCTTTTTAACTGTAATTCTACAGCTAGCAAAAATTGCACTCAAAGCATTGGAGAACATTGAAAACTTGTGAAGATGGAGGTCATTCACATAATTGTCACTACAAGTGTAAAATAGATCTTTCAGATCCATGATTAAAAAGAACAGTGGTTCCCTTTCCCTCCTGAGCCATCTTCTCAATTGTTTTGTTGCCTTCTTTTGGGGCTCTTGCCCTCGCTATCTCACAGCATGACTGTGCTCTTCTTCAGGCTATTTTATCCCATGCATGCACAGCTAATGCATGCACATCTATATATGCTATTTATATGTCTATACATAGCACACAGCTATATGTGTGCACATCTATAGATAGAGACAAGGACACATGCTTTTGCCTTCTACAGAGCTAGCAATCCTTATGGTGATTCCTGTGCTGCCTATTTGTTTGGACATCTTATATGTCCTTTACGTAAGCCAAGTTGCCACCATAACTGCTCCCTTCACCTGACTCCAGCGCCGGACACATTGCTAGTGCCTGAAGTTTCCAATCAGAAGCTTCACAATTCTGGAGACCGGGCTTTACAGGAGAAACTTTGCTTTCTCCCCTTTCATTTTCCCTTTCTCCTTCCCCTCCCTTATTTCTTTTCTTCTGTAAAGTAAGCTTCAAGTCTTTTGGCTACAAATACATGGGCTAGACAAAAGACCTCAGATACCAGAAAGCAATTAAAGCTATTATCTTTATAAGATCTCATGGGCTTGAATCACCCAATTCATCATTTTTTAATGCATCAGAAGAGCAAAAATAGAAGTGTGTTATTTTATTGGCAGTTCTCTGTTTAGAGAATCTTGTTTACTATCTACCAATTACTCAGTAATTTCTTCCACGTTCTTCATTAGCAATAATAAAGGTCCATTATGCTACCAGTTTTGCTGGGCTGGTTTTACTCATTTCTTTGGGCCATTACTTTTACTGGTGACAACTTGTCTGGTTTTGCATATTTTACAATTCAAGATTTTAATTTTGTATATCACTATTGTTATGGTTAGAAATGACTACTCTTTAAAGGTGTTAATTAATGTGAGAGTCTTTCTGTCACCATTTTCTGTGCATGCCTTAAGTGGAAATGCATGGCCTCTTCCATGGGCATCAGGCATCATGTGCCCATTCTTTCAAGGACCAGTCACATAGAAGAGCAAGACTTATTCTGATTTATAGAGTGTAATCTCTCTCCTATTGCTGAGATCAGTCCAGCTTATCTATAATTTCTTGTTTACAGTCTGAAAGAAAACGAGTCGGTCTTTTCCCATCAATCTTCCCAGCAGTCTCTAAAATGCACTATTTATTGCTCTTAAATTTCTGATTAAACAATATTTGGTCCTCATTTCAAATGGAGAATGTTCCTGAGGACAGTTAAGAGTCAGCAATGCATTTTCATTGTATGGGATGACAGAAATGACAAATGATCAGTGAAGACACCATTAAGCTTTATAATTTCTTTAGATGAGTCTGCCTGACATTTGTTTCAATTGAGCACCAGCATTTGCTGAGTGAATACAAATTTTCCTCACAAACCTTCATATGGATTTTACAGGGAGAAGAGTATTTTGGTTGCATAAGTTTTAAAAACCCAGAAGAAAAGGTGAGCTAGTATTATGCATAAACTGTGAGCAGTCGTTTCATAAAACCAGTCTTAAACGCTCTGCAAATATGCAATCAAAGTAACTCAGGCAAAGTAAAAGCAGATACAAGGGATTTTGGTGTACTCTGGACATAACCTGTGGGTCTTGGTACATCATAAGGTGAACAGCGATATGTTTCAGGTCAAAGCCACACTGACCTCATCTGTTCACAAACAAGCTGGCTCCACTCTCAAATTAAGAGGTCTTTAATGACAGCACTTTAATTACCTCTAGCTCATTAGTGTGCAGCAGAAGTGCTAGCTCAGTTACTGGACAGATGTCCTATCACAAGTCCAGCTGAGCCCATGGAAAAGGTTGCCTTTCCCAGCCTGGCCCAGATGGCCCTGCTGCCCTGTTGCCCGAGGTCACCATTCCTTAGGTGTTACCATTACAACGAGTTCTAACCCAATTCAGTCAAAGTGAGCCTAGTTCACAGAAACCACCAGTTTCAACTGTGCACTCAAGGAATACTTGAAATTATAAAGAATAGCAAGAAAATCTAATTTCAAATGTACTTTACAGGCACAAACCTGCTTGCAATTTCTGGTCCAGGCTTCATATGATTCCACAAAGAGGCACAAAAAGTGGACCTCCACCCAGAGGTCAAGGTCGTCTGACAGACTGCTATGATGATGATTTAATTGGGTCTAATGTCTCAAATATTTATGTTAATTTTAGACACCCCCTCACATTGCTCAGATGGGCATGTACTTTTAGACAACTGCCTGGTTCAACAGCCCATCTCACTTCAGATTCAGTATCCCCTGATGGCAACACAGTCACAGGGATGTACACGTGAGCATAATTTGCTCTCCAGACCCCTTATTGGCAGAAACAAGTGAGAAAAGGAGAAAACAAAACAAAACTAGAGGGTGAATTTCAGAGCTGACTTCAAAAAAACCTTGACTTTTCCAAGTCTATGGAGTCCATAGTGTTTGTATTCATGATCTTAAAAGTCTTTTCCAACCATAATGATTCTGTGATTCTACGAGTTACCAGAACATTATGGATAACAAAACACATACATGCTGTCCTGAGTTGTCATTTGGGATCAATGCAATTAATTAAGACATTTTCTAAAGATGTGCAGCTGGATAAATGCATACTAGTTGCCTGTGCAGAGCATATAACAAGACAGAACCAAAACACATGTGCCTGCCATGTACACAGCTCCTGCTGTAAGTAGAACACTCTTGCTCAAAGAGTAGTGGGCTAAGGGACATAAAATAAAACCCTAAATCCAATGGTACCAGTCACACTTGTGATCAGTGCCATCCTTATGACTCCTCTTGGTTCTCAGTCATCATGCTTACTTAAAGTACACAAGTGGCTCACTTTTGTAATGAAAGCAGATTGGAAGGGGTCCAGTTTTTCAAAGTATTTTCTATTTTTGAAAGTCTTAGAAGGTGAAATGTGTGTCACTGCTAGGACAATGCTTTCTCTGCTCATTTACAGATACATGGCTTTGTTCAGTCTGCTTTTACATGCAAAGGGGTCTCCTTGAAAAGGTTTCTGGTCTCTGTTGCTCCAGTGAAGCCAGCAAATTTGTCCCTGATGGATTTCCCTGCTGCAAATGTGTCCCAGATCTGTCTCTTCAGAGCCAAGATTCAACAGAAATTAGTTGCCAGCTACATTAAAGTTTTACATGTGTTGCAAGAAGAGCACTGGAATGAGGGCAACAGTTTATATGTAGAAGTAAAAGCAAGCAGTCTAAATAAATGAAGCAACTGATAATTGTTTAGACATTTGGAGGTTTTGTAAACATTTCATTAAACTGATGGCATCTAATGCATCCTTCCAAATTTTTACGACATAGAAATTTATCTGGATAGGCCCTTTAGCACATCTCTCTTCAGTATTCTTTTTCCAGGCTAGTTATGGAACTGAGACACAGAGTTCTCAATTAGCCAACAGGTCCATAACCTCTGTGAACATCAGTTATGAAATTCCTACCCAGGGAATCCAGACCATCTCACAGCTATGCCTAGATAATTTATGTGCTTGTAAAACTTCTCCTGTGTAGAACTGTAATCATTTATTGCTCTTCAGTGGAGAACTTGACCCAGAGGAAACCCCTAAGGGTCACAAGTCATTGTCAAGTACTTTTTTGTTTTTCAAAGGAAAAACATTGTAAGCTAGTGCTTACTCTTTTTAAGTAAGCACTAGCTTACAATGTCAAAAAGAGAAGGGATGTCTAGATTCTAGCAAACCAAAGCTAAGAGTCAGAGATCCAGTGCCTTCAACTGTTTTTGCTTTAAATTGCCTGGTGATCCCAAATGCAACATCTATCAGTCATTCAGGGGAAGATCAGATCAAATGAAGTCAGACCATCTACAGCAATACAAAGCCCACATAACCTCAGACATTCCTCTTCCACTTTTCTCTGACAACTTTTGGAGTTATTTCTTAAGATCTCTGCCCACAACATTGACAAAAGTTCTCCTACGTTGGTGGCACTGAACAGCCAGCAGAAAAGAGCAAATATTTCTCTTTAGCAAATAAAAATGATCCTGAGTTGAGCTCTCTGGTTTATCCAGAAAAGTTGGGGGAAAAAAGAGAAAAATGCATCCACTAATCATGTGGCTGGAGTTGCTAGCACAAACTCAAGTGATCAAGACCAGTAATGTGAGTTTCTACAAAAATAAAGCCAACTTTCAGGAAAGGATCCATATGTTCTTCTTCCTGCTTCTGCCTTAGGTTCATGACCTGTTTTGCTGCTTCTGCTCACTCCATAAATGTGCACAATTCAGAAATGAAGCAAGCATTGACTGGATACATCCTGATATCTATGTAGTGCTGAATGATCCTCTATTTTCCTTATGTTCAGTTTTCATCTAGGGAACTGAACAGAACCCTGAGATAGTGAAGTACAAATTCCTTTGCTCCAAATTCAGGAAAAGGTGCTAGATGAGCAAGACCTCACTATCCTCTTCATATTCAAACCAACAGTTCAAACTTCGTGCTCTTGAGATCACCTGAGGTCTGAACCTTATTCTTCTGAATCCTCATCTTCTTTAGTACTTTTTTTTTCCTGTTTGACTTATTAGAAACCCATAGAAGAGATCAAGAATCCCTTAGAAAGACCTTATTTTCTGTTAAAATGTGAAGTCACCGAAAGTTAAAAACATGTTTTATTCTTTTCACATTCTTAAGACAGTGACAACAGTAAGTTGGATTGTGGAAAAAAAGAAAAAAGGTACATTTTCCCTCACCTGTTCAATTTAATCTCCTTGGTTTTAAGTTAGTGAACTCAGAGCAGTATTTTTCCAGAAAGACCAGTCTGACAATACTGACCAGTTAACACCCAGAAGGTTCCTCTTTTGATCACATGACAAACCAAATGACACCATTATGATAAAGCTTCCCTGTATAAATAAATGAATGCTGACTGCATACTGCTATAGTGTCACAAAAGCAGGCACAGAGGTGACGCATGCTTCACTACCAAACTCTGAAGATAAAGCTGAAAAGGTGGCAAGGTGTGTTTGTTGTGTTTCTCTGGAGGAGTAAAATGAAGATAACACAGGATAAAGAGTCATACTCTCATTAAGCAATGTTAACAAAGGCCTAATTATTGCAAGATGTGAGGAGCAAAATGCAGTGCCAAAATGGCTGTTACCAGCCTGTTATATGAGCAGGCTCATAAATCAAAGAAAAAAAGCAGGGATACTGCTGTGAGAAGCTGAGGTCAGTATCAGAACTCCACCATTTGTTTAACAATGCACCTACAAAGCAGCATGAGGGAATTAGTAACACTAGCTTGATCCACTCACTCATAAGGGACAGCAGTATTGAAAGGAAGTGAGGATTGCACAGTGGACAGGGGAGCTTCGCCATTTCCAAGTATGGGCTATACCTTAATCTCATAGAATGTGGTCATAGGAGCTCAACTGTCCATCCTTGCACTAGATAAGGGCTATATCTCTCTACTACCTAGCCAGAAAACGATTTTCTAAAAGTATGCTAAAATAACCATTTCTAGTCTCTATTGCCAGGGCCAGCCAACAAAGTCCCAGCAGTTTTACAATTCATGCAAAGCCTCCAAAGCAATATTTCTGTAGCAACATTTCTGTAGCCCTGTTAGCTCTGTAGTACACACAGCACAAAACACAGGAGATTAGACTTTTAACACACAATTTCTAATAGCTGACAAATAATAATCTTTGTCTTTCAAAGTTTTGGCAGGGAGCCATTTAAGAATTATAGGCTGAGCTGCGAAAGAAAAATGTGTTTTGAAATCCCATCTTTATTAGTTAAGCTATCATTATTACTATTCAATTATAGTACAAATGTGCAGCTTTCATAATGCAAAATACCACTTCAAAGTCTTTCAACAGGATTAGATGCAATATGCCTCTCTCTATTCAGCCCCACTTCTTCAAGATACCAGCGTGCCCTAAAATCTCCCTGAAACCTACCGATGAGGCAAAATGGAGGCAATGGAACATCTAAAAACAGCACAAAGGATTGGACAGGCCTTCCTTCTAATTAACAGTGGCAATCACTGATAATGGTAAAAATATATCATCTCTGCTGGGTTATTGCTTGGAGAAAGACAAGCTAACAGGGCAGACTCACTCTTTTACAGGAATAAGAAAGAGTAACAGTTAGAAAAGAGTAACCCCAGATAAAAAATGCTGGGGAGGAGAAGAGGTGGGATGAGAAAGGAGAAGGAGCCCTCTGTCTCAGTAATACTGTCTTGTTGATCTTCCCTCCCTCCACCATGTGGTTTCTATTTTCTTGTATTAATCCGTGCTTCCCCTCCCAACATTTTTTCATGTGGTTGCCGGTTTGAGGTCAACAAGTACTAAGAATGGACCGAAAAGAATTTCCAGGATGTTTTTTAAGACTATTAATAACTTTAGCAGCTATTCAAGCAAACAGCACTCTGTGTTCATCGTACCCCAGGGCGTAAGCTCATCACTCAAGGCAGCTGATTCAGAGTTTCCATGAGTTACAGATTGCACAGCCAGACAGGTATGGTATGGCGCTTTGGAGACAAGATGTCACTTCCGCTGGGGTGCTGAAAAAAGAAGGAGACAATACTGTACCCATTAACAGGAGCATTTTTCAAAGGCAGTAAGATTCCAGAGACAGGTCTCAGGGGATTTTTAAGTGTTGCTGCTTACAGCACTGCACTTCCTAATTTCAAAGCACCCCACTGCATGGCAGGCATCCTCAAAGCCACTAGATGTGAGGTGCTCCTCAATGACATGTAGCAAGACTGAAGTACCTCTAAGTGAGATCTGCAGAATCCAGGCAAGACAGGCAGGACACCAGAGGCTACAGGGAGAGCTGGCCCTTCTGGAAATATGTGATCAGGCTCCATTGGTGCTGTGTGTTGAAAGTCCCAAGCAGCATCCCTCACCACAGTGATGCATGGGGAATCAAATAGGACTTGAAGGAGAAAAGCAGCTTCAAGCCCAAGATGCAGTGAATCATCCAAAGTCAAAGAGATCTGATCTCAGTGGTGTTCAAGACAATGCACCTCAAAATTATTCTGAAGATTGTGTGCAGGGCAAGCTCTGAACCAGATGCTCATCTTTGCAAAGGGAGAAGACATAGCCAGTCTTATTCTTGTCTGTCTTCTGTGTGAGGCCTGATCTGGCAGATATGATCTAAGAATGCCTTTTTTTTAAAAAAAAAATCAGACAAAAATCAGGCCTGGAATGTGAAAGAGGCCATTGAGGAGACAATCTGAGAACCCCACGGAGGCCTGGGCATGAGGCAACCTGAAGACGCCAGGTGTGAATGCTCACACATGAACAGATGTCTCTGTTCATGTTTAATCCACTCTGCTTCCAAGGGGATTAAACATCTGACCTTGAAATGCCTAAAAACAGGGCCCAAAGTCTATTTTAAAGACAACTTTTATAAATCAGAAGATGATGTTTACAGAAGAAGCAACTAAAACTTGCACAGGAGGAAAAGCAACACTAATGCCAAATTTCAGTGAAGTATGAAGGTATAAATCACACACTATAAGGGGAGTATCAGAAAGGTAAGTGATGAATTCAGACCTAGAAGAATATGTGCTTGATAAAATGCACTATCTTCCTGCAGACAGCAGCTTTTGGGAATCCATGGCTTTCCTGCATCCTAAGATATGATGCAAAATACTTATTCTTTTTCCCAGAGGTTTGCCATGTGTTTTTTGTATTTCAGAGAGTAAATGGGAAAAAAAAAGCAAAAGAGTACTTAAAGGGGATATTAATTTTCTTTCTTGTAAAGTTATGTCTGATTTTTATAGAAGCACCAACACACCCAATCTTACTTTCAGAAGTTTCCAACTCATTCACAAAGAGTGACCCAAAAATTCAGCTGATGTGGCTAGAGCTGATAGGTGGTGAAGTGTGGCTTCCGCAGAGAGATCAACGTTCCAACAAATTATCTGTCTAAAGATACAACTGAATTGTTCCTCCTTTATAGCAACTGCATCCCTTCCTCTTTCCCAGTTGTCCTGCCAGCTGTGTCTCTGTAGAATTGTTTCAGGCCTGTATACATTACAGCAACTTACCCCAGCTAAAAGCCTGACCCAAGCAAAGAGAAACAATGGAGCAATTTGTCCGGTTAATGGCTGTAGAAGATGGCCATGCAACAATATACTGCAATGCCACAGGGAAACTCCTCACTGTTTTTGTATCAAGTATTACAGCCAAGTTTACTGCCCATTTCCTCAACAACTCCCATTTGCTGGATGCTGTTATTTTCAGAAGTAATTTCCAAGTTATTTAACAAGTGCTAAGTACAAACAATAAACAAACCTGGCTCACTGCTGTACTCATTCCCTATCAAGCATCAAAAGAGCCTGTGCTCTTTGACCTTCCAGGGCAGAGTAGAGTAGAGGGGCTAATGCACCATGGCTGGGCAGAGGCATACGGCATATATGTCCTGGTAGAACAGAGCAGGAAGATCTATGGCACTGAGCTAGGCTGCAGTTTTTGATTGCTGGGCTTTTCTCCAGGCTTATTCCTTACCTTGGGCAGGTTATTTAACTTGTGTCCATGGAGGCCAACCTAAAAGCAAAGTGGTGATAATCCTTCTCAGCAACTGTGTTTCTCCTGGCTTTTCTAAATGTCCCTCAGCCTGGGGACTTTTTCTCTCTTGAGCTTGTTCCAGCAATGATTGAAATGAGGAGACCAATGCCTGTGTGGCTTTTCTCTGCCATACCTGGCAGCACACTCGCACACAGAGGAGTACCCATTCCTCTCTCCTGGTTAACTCTCTATGACTGCTGCGATGGCCTGGCACTCCTAACAATATTTACTCATGTCATTGGAAATCTAATGGCATTTTTTTCTAGTGTATGGACATGTTTTCTTTAACCGTGGTTAAATTACAGCTAATGCCGTTACACGATCTCTACCTTCACTGGCAATTGCAGGGGAGTTAATATTGCATTTTCACTTCCTGTCTTTAAAAAGGAGCCAACTGTATTGTTTCAAATTGCTCTGTGCATAGCACATTCTCTTCATAGTTCTGCAAAACCCAGGAAAGCTTGTGAGATATGCTAAAGGTCAACAGAAACATATTCCCCATAGGATATCCCTAGAACAGTGTCTCCATTGAAGCTTTTAGCTCTGGTGTGTATGTAAGTGTTCAGGGGAAAGCTGGCAAAGGTCATTAAGTTTTGGGAGGGAAAAAGGGAAAATGTCACAGTGGTACTGTTGAAAGGAAGTCTGGAATAGGTAGAGAAGAACAGCTTTTTTACGCTCTGAGGTAAAACATTAAGAGGAGGTTTGAGAGACACTGCACACACACAAATTTTGCCCACTTCTAAAAAGCCAAAAGTTAGTGCAGAGCTGTATGTACCTATAAGCCTGGACACAGGCATGCTATGCTGTTCTGATAGCTGTAGGGACACAACAGCCTCTATACCTACCCCTTAGCACAGAGAGGCTA
Organism: Urocolius indicus; assembly: GCA_013401255.1. Lineage (NCBI taxonomy): Eukaryota > Metazoa > Chordata > Aves > Coliiformes > Coliidae > Urocolius > Urocolius indicus. Next base: position 266,251 of record WBNH01003627.1, on the reverse strand, counting down.
CACGACTCTCTGCCCCTGCTCCTAAGCAACACAGAATCATAGAACTATTGCAGTTGGAAAAAACCCTTAAGAAGTCCAACCATTAACCTCACACTGCCAGGCCCATCACTAAACTAAACTATATTGCTCAGTACTTCATCCATATGTCTTTAACATCACACTCTGCTTGGAGGCACAACCTGCCTAGTGCTTCAGGCTGGATCTCTCTGAAAGCTCAGGCAGCCTTCAGGCAGTAGAGTAGTGATAGAGATCCTTCTTTGGGTGTTTTGGGGAGCAGAAAGGACAGAGTGTAAAGTTCTGCCCCAGTAACACTTTATACAGCCCATCATCCTCACATGAGCTCAGATTGCATGCAGTATATGGGGAGTGTGAGGTGCAATCCCCCCTCTTCCCTCCAGTAAACCCATTCCTGGTTATCACAAATTAATTTTCTTGGAAGTCATAAAGAGTGGAACAAACTTTGGTCAAAAGCATCACATTTTCAGATCGAGAGCAAGAATTTATATCCTGAGTAGATTAAATTAGAAGGTGGATGTGGATCTGCAGCGTAAGATGCCTTTTCCCAGTGATTTTTCCCAGTAGATTCCAGGGCAGAAGATGGATAGGTGTGGTAGATGGTGGGTTTCCTGAAGGCATCTTTCCCATATAGACAATGGAGTCAAGACACCTAACATGAGAGCCACAATGAAGCTTCCTTTCTGTCATCTGTGATGGCCAATCGTTTCTGAGGCTCAAAGATTCAGCTAGGTACCATTCACTGAGTTGTTCTGATTTACAGCTGCAGTTAATTTTATTGTAGGCAGGTGATTGCTTATTGTGTTTCACTGACTTCCCATTCCCAGATTTTGGAAGACCACAATGGTTTTTTATGCTAATTGGACCCTGCTTCCTCAGATTCTCACACAAACATTTAGCACAAAGCACAGACTGCTCTCTCCTCAGCCATCTGGCAGAGAAGCTGAAACCAACAATTTTCCAAGTCAAAAATCAGACATCTGAAAACAATGTTAGTGTACTCTAACCCCCTTATACATATACTGAACAAGTCAATAGGCAAGCTGGAATACAAAGCTTGGCCTGCAGGAAGGGCACAATGTTCATCTGCCCTTCTGCATCCCCAAAACAATCAAGCTAAGGCTGCAAGATTAGGAACCCAAATCCACCCTCCCGTAGAAAGCCAAAACTGCCTTCAGCCCAGCTTCTGTTACACCAAAGATTAAGCAAGACAACTGGATTTTTTTTAAAATGGATTTACGCTGACAAGTAGAAATTAACATATACACTTAAATATACACATGCATATGCACACTTCTCTGCCCAGGATGTGGATCATTGTTTGCTGTCACCACATTCCATCCTACTTGCTTTGGTAACAAAGCCTTTCTAGCTAATAGTTTGTAAGTCTCATAGTCTATACCTTTATCAGTCAGAGCTGGAAAGCCTGTCTTGCTAGCATAACAGATTGCAGTTTCCTAGAAGACAGAGAGCTTAGATAAAAGCTGGCAGAAAGGAGGAAGATAAAACAAATTACTGACTTGTGAAATTATTGCTTCTTCCTTGTGATACAGCTAACAGAGGAAACAGAGAATCTGCTTTTAGCTTCCTGGAGCCCTCAGCCATTCCAGTGCACAGCAGCGACAGGAGGAGGAGGCCACTGCTGTGAGGTGCTCCAAGAGGTAAACAAAATCATACTCTGCATTCAAGGCTCACAACTCAAAAGGATGTGTATAATATGCAAGCAATAAGCCTGTGCTGTACACATATTTGTTCTTTTCATATTTACCTGTGTAGTGCAATACAGTCTCCATACGGTGCACAAATGTCAACTGTGTGTCCATCAGGAATTCTGCTTTTGTAGGACTTGTCCAAAGAGGAACAGTCACATAAAACAGCTGATGGGACAATCACAATAGTATTGAATGATGAGGACTTAGACACTGCCCAGGAGCAAGAGAATCCATGTTTGGCATAATCTTTTTCATACCAGAACAGTCTCTGTGTGAAACTCAATCTTCACACAGAGGATCACTGGAGTGGAAGAATATGCAAACTCTACCTGGTCAACTATTCAGCAGAGACTTATTTTTTTCATTTTTAAATTTAAACCAACACTTTTTAAAAAAAAAATTCCCCAGCTCAGTTTTTCTAAAACATCTACTGCAAGACAGATGCTCGATATTGTCATTCACAATATGTGTAGCATTTTTTCCCACCATCCCACTTGCCAGCAAAAAAACCCTATGTGGAGCAGCAAGTGCCTTAGGGCAGGCAGAAACCCAATCTGTTCCACAATACCTGTATGCTTATCCCACAGTTTCTGTGACTATCCAAAAGGTCTATGAACAAACAATTACAGACAGTAGCTTTTGCATTTCCAATTTCCATTCCCTGTTTTCTTAAAATGTGTAAAACCAGCACCACAGCACGCTGGCAGGAGTATGCAATCTCCCAAGTAAATCAGAAGGGTTAAATTCCCACTGAGAATGGTGGGCGTTTCAGTGTGCTGGGGACCTACTGGTACCTCTCCATTATCACTGTACCCCTTTCTTGGTAACAATAAGGCAACTATTGAAAGGAAACAATGCCCTCTTTGTCAACATTACTTTGCTGTTAGAACCGTTTTCATAGCTTAAAAATTACTGGGCAAAATGCATCTCAGAGGAGGATATCATCCCCATCCAGCCGGCGAGGATAGATTACCATCAGCTTTCAAAAGCAGCAGTGTATCTTTTCCAGCCCTGGGAGCCAAGCAGATGGATGCCTAGCTGGACGGTGTGGGGGTAGCCATAGTAACCATCATCCCGTGAAGCTCCTGCTCACATCTCTGTTTCTATAACAGCTGGGGAGAAAAGCCAAAGAGCTCACCACTGCGGTGCAGATATCCGGTCAGACCTTCGCCTTTCGGCTCCAGCTGGGCCTTCTATTCCTCTTCAGCAGTTTTCTGATCTCACCTTGCTTGTCTACACTTTATGGATTCTGGGTAAAACTCAGTCCCAGGGGAAGATGCCTTAAGCGAGCAGCTTCCCAGCTGCTGCAGCCCATGTCATGGGTGAACGCATGCTGGTGGCTTCCTCCCCCTGCCAGCAACAGGAAGCCCTTTGCTGTCCCGTGAGCCAGGAAAACACCTCCATCTCTCTTGAACTCACCTGAAGTACTGCACAGTACATGAAGAGTGTTGAGGCATAACCCAGTTCCCAGCCTGCATACAGCCCATTAGCCAGCATTCGAGCAGCACAGGGCTACAAGCAGCTTTCATGCAGACATCATCCTGGCTTTTCTGAGGGGGTAACAGCTGAAAGGCAGCTGCTAGGCTTGGATGTGGGAGAAGATTGCTCTTCAATAATGTGTTACTCACATTCATCTTTCAGTTAAGGTTCTGTCATCATTTCCATCAAGGGCAAAAGTCTAATCTCAAAGCAAAATTTACTGGCACCTGAGGCAACTCATCTAAATACCCTGGATGTGCATGGAAAGGTATCTTAGATTTTAGAATGTGCCTATTGAAAAGGAAATACAGTCATTTGTAGTGAGTTCTGCAACTAAAGTCCACAACTGTTTCAAAACTATGGAATAGTTGAGGCTGAAATTGGTCTCTGGAGATCATTTAGTCCCACCTCCTCATCATTGTTTTTTTACATAGCATGTACTTCATAATTTTGTCTATGAAGATATTACAGGAGACAGTGTTGAAAGCCTTGCCAAAGTCAAGGCAAAAAATGCACTGCTCTCTGCTCATCCACCGAGCCAGTCAGTTCACTGAAGAAGTTTACTGGGGGGTTGTGGAGTCTCCTTCCTTGGAGGTCTTCAAGACCCACCTGGACATGTTCCTGTGTGACCTGACCTAGGTGGACCTGCCTCTGCAGAGGGATTGGACTAGACGATTTCTAAAGGTTCCTTCTAACCTCTACTACTCTATGATTCTATGATTCTATGTCAGGCATGATCTTCCCATAGTAAATTCATGCTTGCTTCTCCCAGTCACATTCTGGTCCTCTATACATTTGAAAATTATTCCCAGAAGTATTTGCTCTATTATCTTCACAGGGATCAAGGCAAGGCTGACTGTCCTGGAATTCCTTGCATGTTCCTTCTTGCTCTTTCTGAAGAAAGCAGGACATTTGCTTTCTTTCAGTCCCCAGTAACCTTCCCCAGTTTCTGAGACTCTTAAATCTTGATTGAAATTGGTCTTGCAATGACATTGGGAGCTCTCTCAGCACTCCCATAGACTTCTCTGTGTCCAGTTGATTTAAACGTTGCCTAATCCAATCCTCCTCCAACCAAGGGCAAATCTTTCTTGCTCTACACTTTCACCCTGGTTCCATGGACCTGGAATTTCTGAGGGCAAACGTTATCTGCTAAGACCAAGTGACTGAATGTATGAAGACCTGTCAGTGTCTGCAGCCTCATACTGCAAACTCGCTTGAACTGGTGTGTGTTTGCTTTGTTTAAAGAAATTCTGAACATCCGAGTCATAATCATATTAAGCAATTGCCAGCTACTGCTGGTGACCTGACCTACCTTCAGGAGCTTAATTTGCACAGCAGTCACCTGGAGTCAGTTAGTATTGCTTTCTGCAACTCCACCCTTCAAACAGTTCTCGGACTTCATCCAAAACAAAATTAAAACACTTTCAATTCAGTTTTCTGAACTGCAAGAACTTGTTAATTCTAAAGCTCAGTGGCAATGAGTAGATTAGGCTAAACAGCTCACTTTGAACAGCCTAATCCAACTGTTCCCAGCACACAGCTTCAAATGCCATTGACTTTATTAGCATGCGCTGCAAGAGTAGCCATAAATTACTGAATGTATTACAGTTGTCATCTTCTTATTTCTCATTGTCGTGAAGATCTGGAATTGGCTAAAAAAGTGCCTTGTTTGCAAGCAGGAAGACAGCAGGTGAAGTGAGTTATAAAGCATCCATTTACCACCTCATAGAGCAGCAGGCATCCCATCTGAGAGGAAGGGCAGGCAGGGGCGCACCAAGTCCACGGTTCTGTGCAGCCCTCCTGCTGCCAGCACACACACTTACATGTTTGGATTTGTTTGTATATTGACTTGCAAGGCACACATCTGAAATTAAGTCCCCTCACATTACAGGAACCCATTTTTGCCTTATTCTTTGTTTCTTCTCTTGCCGCTTCACCTGAGCCTTGCAAAATTACGTTTGTGAAGCACAGAGGTATTAAGGAAGGAGCACTGCACAAAGAAAAGCTTACAGAGAAATGAATCATTCTGTATTCATAGCAGGGCTTGAATAATGTCCCTAGAACCACATGCTGCGAAAGGAGGAGAAAACCAAATATTGAACAGCTGCTCATTAGGAAAGCCATCCTGAGCCCTGAAAGACACAGGAGTCCTGTGAGAGAAAAACACTGCCTGACCATGCAATTAAACATGCTATCAGAGTGTCCCAGGGGGCTGCAGCAAGGCTACTCACACTTGCAAACCTGGCATACTTAAAACTCAACCACTTGTCATGTTCTGGGGTCAAAACACAGGAATTCAGGCAGCCCCCTGGGCCACAAATTATGCTGTGCAAGGTTCCAGGGACACCTTCCAGGGGGGTGTCGAGAGCTCAGACGAAGGGATCTCTGTCACTTGAGCTGACAGGAGAGCTGGCAGCAATGTTTGACATCCTCTTGTTAATATACAGAGCTGAGGCAAGACACTTCGTGCTGGCACATTGTCATGGTTTAAGCCCATCCAGGGACAAAAGATCACGATCAGACTTAAGTACCACAGCCTCCAGAACTCCCGAAGGACATGGAGGGCTTAATTGCTGCTTATAGTCCTGGATAAAACAGACAGGGATACTCAGCTTGGGGAAGAAAACAGAATAATCCACCACCAACTAAAACATAACCGTAAACCCTTAAAACATAAGAAACAGAAAACAACACAGAGTGGTACAATGATGGAGAACATAACCAGCGCTTTAAGACCACCTTCTCTCCTTCCTTCTTCCCTGGGCTCAGAGCCCTTATCCCGAGGTCTCTATCTCCTCCTCCCATGAACAGCTCAGGGGACAGGGAATGAGGGTTTCAGTCAGTCTTCTCCCCATCGCTCCTGCCATTTGTCTCTCCTCAGGGCAGGAGTGCTCCTCGCCAGTGCTCCCTGCTCCTCCGTGGGGTTCTTCACACACCTGGCAGCTCTGCACGGGCCTCTCCGATGTGTGTTCATCCTGAGGGCTGCAGCTCCTTTCTGCCTCTCATGTGGGTCTCCAGGGCTCGCAGGCTCTCCAGCACAGCCTGTGCCATGGCCACCTCCTCAACACAGCCTCCTGCCCATCTGAGCACACTCACCTGGAGCTGCTGGTGGCTCTCAGTCCAGGGTTGCAGGGGTACAACCTGTGTTCTCACCATGAGTTGCAGAGGATTCTCTGGTCCAGCGCTCCTCCTTCCTTCCTCCTCTATGAGGTCTGCATGGTCACCTCCATCTTGTACCACTCTTACACCTCCTCCCAAGCACTTCAAATTCCCATCCTTAAATAGTGATGGCAGAGGTGCCAGATTGGCCCGGCTGGGCTGGAGGTGGATCTGAACCCAAGAGATGGGGGAAAGTCCGAGGACTCTTTACCAGGTCTTGCACTGCAGCCCCCTCCCCCTGTTACCAAGAAAAAGCAGCTCCTCACAAACCTGTGACACACATCTCTGGGATCCGCTGGTATTTAACAGCAACAGAAGGACTCTGAAGTGCCAGACCTGGTGTGGCTGCCAGAGTATGATGGTGAGGCCAGTGGTGGGTGTCCGCGTCCTTTACCTGCATAATTATACAATTCTGCCAGGTTGTTTTAACACAGGCAAAATAATACAGTCCCTTCTGGCTCCATTCTCAAAAACAGTGGAACTACTCTGACAGCAAATAAAAAATGAAAAATCAGCTTCAGAAATACATTAAACATGAAAAATTTCATGTCTGATGCAAATATCCAGTACAGCCATTAGCAGTTTACAAGAGAGGTTCATAACAGAAGGATTGACCAGATACATTACCAGCCCTGCACTAAAATACTAATGTTTAGATTTAGAAGCTGTGATTTTACTGTTGTTTTTGTGGAATACAGGTGCTTAGAGGGCATGACTTATCTCCAGATGTGTTGGAGAAGGATGAGCAATTGCTGTTGGATCTGTTAGAGAGGGATGAGCAATCACTGCTGGATTGCAATCACTCCCAAAGCTTTTTGCAGAGAAACATCAGAAAATAAGGGGTTTTTTTTGTAATCTAAGATATGTGAATATCACAGACATGGACCAGCAGAACTGACTTGCTGAGCCTGTAGTAATTTTGCAATAATTTTGATTTGGTTTCATGAAAAATTATCTCTAAAAGGTCATAAAACCAAAACTGCAAAAGGATCCACTGGATGACAGGAACTAAAAAATTCTGAGAAGATTCTTCTGTTATTTTCTGTGTTTAGTTTTGTTCCTTGAAGCTCTGCACTGCCCTTTTCAAGCCATATGTACCACTGACACCTCTGTCATCCCTAATCCTGCTTTCTGTAGCTTCAGTAGTAGCTTTTAGTCCATGGCCCGAGCTGAGGAAAGTGCAAAGACTTCTGCAGGGGTGAGTAGGAGCAAAACCATTATTTGGCAATTCCCCCTTTCCAACATGTTTGATTTATTTCCTGCTTTCCCAGTGCCTGCTGAGGAGATGCCCAATGGCCCTGATGGCTCTAGGGGAGCCAATTCTTGCTGTAGCGTTGTACTCATCTTGCCTCTGGCCATTTTCAGCCTGCTCCTGCCTCTCTCAGCTTGGTCATTCACCTTGAGCCNCCTTTCTGCCTCTCATGTGGGTCTCCAGGGCTCGCAGGCTCTCCAGCACAGCCTGTGCCATGGCCACCTCCTCAACACAGCCTCCTGCCCATCTGAGCACACTCACCTGGAGCTGCTGGTGGCTCTCAGTCCAGGGTTGCAGGGGTACAACCTGTGTTCTCACCATGAGTTGCAGAGGATTCTCTGGTCCAGCGCTCCTCCTTCCTTCCTCCTCTATGAGGTCTGCATGGTCACCTCCATCTTGTACCACTCTTACACCTCCTCCCAAGCACTTCAAATTCCCATCCTTAAATAGTGATGGCAGAGGTGCCAGATTGGCCCGGCTGGGCTGGAGGTGGATCTGAACCCAAGAGATGGGGGAAAGTCCGAGGACTCTTTACCAGGTCTTGCACTGCAGCCCCCTCCCCCTGTTACCAAGAAAAAGCAGCTCCTCACAAACCTGTGACACACATCTCTGGGATCCGCTGGTATTTAACAGCAACAGAAGGACTCTGAAGTGCCAGACCTGGTGTGGCTGCCAGAGTATGATGGTGAGGCCAGTGGTGGGTGTCCGCGTCCTTTACCTGCATAATTATACAATTCTGCCAGGTTGTTTTAACACAGGCAAAATAATACAGTCCCTTCTGGCTCCATTCTCAAAAACAGTGGAACTACTCTGACAGCAAATAAAAAATGAAAAATCAGCTTCAGAAATACATTAAACATGAAAAATTTCATGTCTGATGCAAATATCCAGTACAGCCATTAGCAGTTTACAAGAGAGGTTCATAACAGAAGGATTGACCAGATACATTACCAGCCCTGCACTAAAATACTAATGTTTAGATTTAGAAGCTGTGATTTTACTGTTGTTTTTGTGGAATACAGGTGCTTAGAGGGCATGACTTATCTCCAGATGTGTTGGAGAAGGATGAGCAATTGCTGTTGGATCTGTTAGAGAGGGATGAGCAATCACTGCTGGATTGCAATCACTCCCAAAGCTTTTTGCAGAGAAACATCAGAAAATAAGGGTTTTTTTTTGTAATCTAAGATATGTGAATATCACAGACATGGACCAGCAGAACTGACTTGCTGAGCCTGTAGTAATTTTGCAATAATTTTGATTTGGTTTCATGAAAAATTATCTCTAAAAGGTCATAAAACCAAAACTGCAAAAGGATCCACTGGATGACAGGAACTAAAAAATTCTGAGAAGATTCTTCTGTTATTTTCTGTGTTTAGTTTTGTTCCTTGAAGCTCTGCACTGCCCTTTTCAAGCCATATGTACCACTGACACCTCTGTCATCCCTAATCCTGCTTTCTGTAGCTTCAGTAGTAGCTTTTAGTCCATGGCCCGAGCAGAGGAAAGTGCAAAGACTTCTGCAGGGGTGAGTAGGAGCAAAACCATTATTTGGCAATTCCCCCTTTCCAACATGTTTGATTTATTTCCTGCTTTCCCAGTGCCTGCTGAGGAGATGCCCAATGGCCCTGATGGCTCTAGGGGAGCCAATTCTTGCTGTAGCGTTGTACTCATCTTGCCTCTGGCCATTTTCAGCCTGCTCCTGCCTCTCTCAGCTTGGTCATTCACCTTGAGCCAAAGCCTTGTCTTCTGCAGCTCTCCTAAGAGTCACCCTGACAGCACAAGTGCCTTTTGTTGAAGGCAAGAAATTTTATGCAGAAAATTCTGGGTTGGTTTTTTTTTCCTGCATTTGCCTTCTCCCTTCCCTTTGTTTCCTTTCTCAGGGTGAGTTATGAATCTGCAGAGGTGTTCTGCACCTACAGATTTCCCATGTGACTTTAATGTAAGGGAGTAGATACTGCAGGTCTGTCTATTGGTCTGAATAAGCATACATGCATAATCTGTACACCAATATAATGATATGCGTATATCTAGAGAGGGGGAGCAATGTAAGTACTCATAATTAGAATTTACATGTAAATATAATGGAACAGCGTGAATCAACTGGAAGTTTTCATTTTTAAAACACATTAAGCTTCTAGATGTCACTAGTGCATCGAGCATCTGGAAAAACGGCCAAATGCTCATTTTAATACCAAAATAAGAATCCACAGACTTCCTGTTTGATTCAAAGAACTGTGTGAAACAGTTTCCCCAAGATAATGTTATTTGCTTTTGAAAACAAGAGCCTGTGCTCGCCTAACTAATACTACACAAACTATGCTAAAGTTACAGTGCATATCTCAGGAACAGATGCCAGTGGTCCAGGGTGCCACCTAGTTTGCATCTCTTCAGCTCTAGGAGTCACCAGGCTGCTGTGTTTACACCAGGTGAGAATCAGATACAATAATTATCAGTAGGCTTCCAATGTACCATGAAAAAAACCCTAAAATTTATCTGAGTCAAGGTCTTGAATAAATCACTTCTCTATGTATTTAATCTATGGGAAATAAATATGTGTTGGAGTTTTTTTGCTAGAGTCCTCAAGAAACAGAATGAATGTCCATATTATGGTTCAAAAAAACCACTATCACCATGAAAAATGCCATTCTTACCCAATTCTAAGCTTTTGGACCCAAAATCCAATCCCTTTTGAATATACAAGAGAACTCAAGCTGTCCACTGCCTCACAGGCACTTAGGCCTGGGGTTTTCCTCCTCTTAAAAGAGATACATAATGAATACACCAAGAAAAGGAATATACAAAGACATCTCTCCTTCAAACTACACACTACTCTCAGAATTGTGGGTGATACTGGCCTAATTTTGTTGTTACTGCTGCTTTGTATCACCAAGGCAGCTGGATGCAGCGTTAGGTTGGTATATTAATTGCTCTTTAAATAAAGAGCCCACTCACACCTGACTGGAACACCTTGCTCCAGTCTCATGCTTGGGTCCCTTTCAGGTGTAAGCTGGCTTCCAAGGAGTTGGGTCTACTCATATTAGGTCTCCACTTTGTCCTTTAGAAAACGAGATGGTGCACTTACGAACTGTCAGTATTGAGAGGACAAAGATGATGCCAGACTTCTGCCCNGGTATATTAATTGCTCTTTAAATAAAGAGCCCACTCACACCTGACTGGAACACCTTGCTCCAGTCTCATGCTTGGGTCCCTTTCAGGTGTAAGCTGGCTTCCAAGGAGTTGGGTCTACTCATATTAGGTCTCCACTTTGTCCTTTAGAAAATGAGATGGTGCACTTACGAACTGTCAGTATTGAGAGGACAGAGATAATGCCAGACTTCTACCCCAGCATGGGTCCAGGAGGCAAAAATCCAACCAAGCAACAGTTGCTGCCTTGCCTCCCCCTCAACCCCTGTGCATATATTGTGAGCACAAGTAAGATGCTATACTAAGATAAGATACTATTAAGATACTACTATACTACTACTGTACTATTAAGATACTATTACCATCTCACCCATACCTTACTATGCTTGCACATCCCTCATACACTGGATAAAAAGGCAAGTCCAGGATCTGGAGGACCACCCACATCACTGTCTTCATGTCTTCTTGGGAGAAAGGGAGGCTTTCTCAGAACTGCAGCTGTATTTCACATGTTCTTTAAAAGCACACCATTTTCAACTCAGCTGCAAATACAAATGCAGCCAATTTGTAACACCTGTTTCTCAGGTGAGAAAGCAAATTCAGGTTATCTCCTCCATCCCAGCCTTGCTGAAGTCGATTGCAGTGCTTGTTAGCCCAAAGCCTGGCCCCGTTGCACTCCTCAGCACAATTCCTACTGACTTCAAACAGGTCTCGAGTCTGGCACAACAACTCCCACGGGCTTGGCACTAGACTTTAAACCATCGTACAAAGTCACTCGAGAAGCTGTCGGCAGTCAGAAATGAGTCATTAGTATGCTGCCAACACAGTATTCAGTGACAAAACCCAGCTGCCACCGTAGTCAAGAATGCAGTTTCTTTAGCACCACTGTAAGTCTTATTAGCATAGAAATCAAGTGTATGTAATTGAATTTCTTTGTCGCATCCTAGTATGAGATTTTCCATCAATCCTGATTGTTACTAAATTTGAACTAACAGCCCATATTTGCACTTAAGCAACATCTGAAAGAGAACTACACAAAGAAAGACTTTCCTAAGTCAACACATCCCAGAAAACAGCAGCTGCGCAAAGGCAGAGGCAAGCAATATTTCATTTTCCTCCCCGTAGCAGCCTATCTTTTGGCAGCTCTGCTTAAAAACTGGGTTCTGCTGGCAGCATTGCATTTTCTCTGTGAAGAGAAGAGCTGTGATGCAGCCCGTGGGAGAGCAGAGGCTGTCCCCAGCAGGAGAGTATGTCTGTCAGGATGTTGCAGTGCAGGTTGCTGTTGATTAGGAAGTGAGATAACACCGTAGGTGCAGTTCATTTTAGGACACTGATTAAACTTAAGTCCTGGAAAAGAATGAAGTAAGAAAGCCAAGAGGGGAATACCAAAAGTGTTTAACAGCATAATTTCAGGATTAACTTCACTGACATAGGAATGACTGTTCAGAAGCACAATGAGTTTCAGAAACAGAGATAGAGGGGTTGTCTCTGCGGGTTTGGAGTGAGCTGGGGGTGGATGAGGATGACTGATGTAGCCTGGCTGAGGAGGCAGCCTCAGTGGTGGTGGCTTTTCAATGGTGATTTCTCAAGGGATTATATTAATCCAGCTGAACCACATTGCCATATTTTCCTATATTTTTCCAAGCATAACTGTGGTCAGAACCACAGATACCTGACAAGGTGGAAAAAGATAGTGAACAAGGAAATAAAATATCCTCTCCTCGTACAGATGGTCATTGCAGACCTTGATTGTGTTGTGTTGCTAATGACAGTGCTGTGAACACATCCCTCCAGCTTCGCTACTAAAACAACACATTGCCAAAGTCACTTTCCAAGCAATCTATAAAGCCATCAGCCCTTACCCACGGAGTCAAGAAATCAAGTTTCGTAACTGCCAGGCAGCCTAGCACCAGAGATGAGCAGGAGCCAGGTCACAAGACAGGTCCAAGGATCCAAGATAGAGTCACTCTGCAAAATTTCACAGTTCAATTTATCTCACGATACTGATATGAACCAGTTTCCCCCCAGATGGCCACAGAGTTTCAGGAAACTTCACTGTTACTCTTACAGCTCTCAGAATTTTTGAAAAGCAGGATTTTGCTCCTGGGGGTATTTTTTTAATAGCGATAACTGCAACTAAATAGAAGCAGTGGGGACAGAGTCACTGCTAATGTTGGATGCTTTGTAAGTGGCAGATCATAGTCAAATTTTTCCCAGTGCATTGCAATGCCATGTCATACTGTTATGAAATGGATAACATCACCCACTGCTGGGATTGGGGAGACACAGAGTTCACTTCACAGGGTCCAAACGTTCCCACTGAATTTTTACTTCCTCAGGCAATAAACCCCAAGATCAAGGCTCTTCTGAATCAGTCAGAGGAAGGAGTGAGCTCCTTGCTCCCGAGCCACTATACAGCAGTACAACGGAAACCATGAAAAGTTCAGAAGCAACTAATTCCCACCATGAGCCATGGCCCCTTGCCTCGGTTTCCACCGTGCAACTCTGGGATGAGAGCAGGCTGGACTTTCCCTTTAGGGAACCATAGGGAAGGAATGGGGTGGGTAGGCCATGAGTGGGTAGCATTAGCTTATCACTGGCATTTCCATCCATGCTGCTGAGTAATTGCACCACCTTGTTCAAATCCAGTAAATATGTCTGCCTTTGGACCTCTGTAAAATTGACTTTAGTTTTAGGCTTGATTTATCATTGTTTTATTTTTCACATCTTCTGGGTGGTTTTTTGCTGCTTTGATTTCAGTTATTGTGAGCTCAGTCCCTTTTTTATGTGACACAAAATCTCATGTGCATAAGGTAACAAATTAAGACCATGTAAGGATTTCAGAGAAAGGAAATCCTGATCTGATGGTTACCAAGGGCATCCTCATCCAGGGCTTGGAGACCTCTCATGCCACCCTATGTCCTCCTTTGCCTTCCTGGCTCACAATACCAAGCAGCTACCAGCCTACCCTCTGCAAAGCAGGGTGAACAAAGCAATGTTTTTTGGAGGCACAAGCTAACTCCAGTTAGCATTTGTAGAGTGCTCTACAGCTACTCAGTATCAAGGCCTTACCAGGCATTTCTGCAGGAGCGTGATCTGAGCTCTGTCCCTGAGTTGATGGTTTTGGCAGTAAGTTATACAAACTGGGTTACCTCTGATGTCAGCATTGCATTTGTCAGAGTTGCAGATACTAATTATCCCCAAGGACATGTGAGTGCATTTGCTCCAGCAAAACACTTCACATTAGCTGATATCATTGCCAGTCTGTCTCTCTTGGGGACTTTTTTCTTTTTTGGCTAGTTTGCTGATTTAGTAAATATTTAGAAATCTGTGTTCTTATAAAACTGCAACACTGGATACCATTCCCTTTTGTTCAAAATTGTTTACAGAGATAGGCACAATTATATTACGATTCCAAATTAATACTCACTGGGTTAAAGGCAAGAGACCGTAAGTGAAAAAAGGGGTGGGGGAGAAGCGGGAATTTGTTACATCAAAGTTCAACAGTGCCTCAAAGCCCTTGTAGTTGAAGCTTTAACAGAAAACCTGTTTGTAAGCAGAAAACAGAAAGAGTTCCAAAGATCAGGCAGTGAAAATGGAACAATCCTGCTTGACGGGATCCAGTTAGGAAGGTTTGCCCAGCGCAGACATAGTGCAGTGGGCCGATGTAAATTTGTGCTTCCTTAGACAGCAAAAAGGTTTGCATGCTCCAGCATGGAGAAGCAGCTCCAACTGCTCAGCCATACTGCAGGTAGGCAGTTCCACACTCAAGTGTGCAGGCAGAGGTCAGTAACCATACACCCTGAAATTACTTTAATTGTGAGACAAACACTTTCTAGCATATTGAATAACCATCTATTTTAGACAGGATCAACCCCAGGGACTCAGCTCCACTTTAAAGGAAAACTAATCAGTGTGGTTTACAAAGCACACACTTGGCTTCTTTGAGCCAGCTTATCAAGATGGTTCTTTATGGGAACGTAATTTACCTTTTCACAACAGAGGTCAAAGCATGAAGCTCTCAATGGAGAGACTTCCTCCCGGATGACAGAGCAGGGAAGCAGTCTTCTTGCTGACTGTGATAAGGATGCAAAGCAGAGAGTTAGGAATTCAAATTACAGTGTATTAAGTCCCCCTTTCACCTGCCACTGCTACCATCCAGAGCAGAACAAAGAACTGGTTTCAAAGGGCTGGATGCACAGTGCTTCTGCGCAGTGGAACCAACATCCCCAACACAAGTGTTCCCAGGAAAGCCCCCACCTGCCTTGTCTGGCTGGGGTAAAGTTAGTTTTCTTCACAGTAGCTAGTATGATACTATGTTTTGGATTTGTGCTGAGAACAGTGTTGATAATGCAGATGTTTTGGTTACTGCTGAGCAGTGCTTGCACAGCATTGAGGCCTTTGCTGCTCCTCACCCCAACCCACCAGCAAGCAGATTCAGGATACACAAGAAGCTGGATGGGGACACAGCCAAGACAGCTGATCCCAACTGACCAAAAGGATATCCCAGACCATGTGGCATCATGCTCAGCATATAAAGCTGGAGGAAGAAGGAAGAAGTGAAGATGTTTGGAGTCATGATGCTTGCCTTCCAAGTAAGCATTATGCATGATGGAGCCCTGCTGTCCTGGAGGTAGCTGAACACCAGCCTACCCATGAGAAGTGGGAAATAGGTTCCACATTTTGCTTTTCTTCCGTGCATAGCTTTTGGTTTACCTATTAAACAAAAAGTTCCATTTAAGTATATGAAAAAAACTATTTTACTGTGAGGGTGATGGAGCCCTGGCACAGGCTGCCCAAAGGAGCTGTAGAGTCTCCTTCCTTGGAGGTCTTCAAGACCCGCCTGGACATGTTCCTATGTGACCTGATCTAGGTTGACCTGCTTCTGCAGGGAGGTTGGACTAGATGATCTCTAAAGGTCCCTTCCAATCCTACTATTCTATGATTCTAAACTGTCTTTATCTTACCCCATGAGTTTTCTCACTATTACGCTTCCTATTCTCTTCCCCATCCCATTAGTGGGAAGTGAGCGAGTGGCTTTGTGGAACTTAGCTAAAAGCTGTTAAACCACAACACCCCAGTACAAATCCACTGCAGCTCTCTGAAGGAATAAGAAATAATTATCCTATTTTCTGTGACAAGACATGAGACAGTTCATGCGCTCTGGCTCTCTGCAGATGCATTTGTGGATGCTGAAGTTAGTCCTGAACATCACTAAGTGGTCTGTTCTTCTGTCATGGTACAAAAATCTCCAAGTATGGAAGGATCTCTCCTGGCTCACAACATTCTCTTGTATGCTTCTGCTCCTTAATATTTCCCATCTGGCTTCAAATCTTTGCATTCCTCTTCTTTTGAGAAATATTATTGAGTAGGATTCGAACTCTTCCGCTCTGGCAGACTGGGTGTCTCCTTTGCATGGGCTGGAGGGGAGAGAGAAGGGGTGTTCTGGGATGCACTACATGTCTTTAGCTCTGCCAACATGTGAAAATGAAGTGTGATAGACTCCTGGCATGTGACACGAGACTCCTGACCCCACACTCTGTATCTGAAAGAAGCACCAGGTATCCTGTGATCAACAGTGTAATTTATTTGAGCTCTAGTACACCATCTCAATGTACATTACCATGTATGCATCAAAATAACATGGAGAGTTGAAATGCATTAGGACAGCGTCTGTACCTGAATCTGCTGATTCAACTTTCAAAGCTGCATTAAGCAGCTGTACTCTTTGAGCCCTGCAGATGTCTATTTTAATCATCTGTCTTAAAATATCAGCTGGTTTCATACCCTATTCTGAAGCTTACCATCCCTCACAGAGGCTGAGCTGTTTTCTACAAGCACTGCTACCCAATCAAAATTGCAGACAGGCGGGAAAGGGAGAAAATGAAAACAAGTTACTTTTGTTCATACTTATTCCCACACATCTTGCACAGCTTGCAGCTGAAACACCTTTGGAGAGCATAGCTGCAGAACCTAAGCCTGCCATTCAGATGAGACCAGTGAGACACTTTTATCGGGGATCTGAAACATGACAAACTGAGGTGCAATCCTCATTGAAAGCAAAGATTCAAGTTGGCAGAGAGGTCTCATCTCTGTGTCTGACTTGCTGGCTACAAAACATGCCCCTACACACCAGTGTTGTTCTTTTCCATGTTAAAATACCCTGTCACAGAACAAGCTCGAGGATCTTTCCTAAGCCACACTCACAGCATCAGCTTGCCAATTTCTTCACTATCCTTTTAATTTCTTTTTTAGCAAAAACCTTTCTTTTTTCCCTAATAAAATTTTTCTTCTCTTGGAAGCTCATATCCTTCTCTCTGCTGTACCAGCCCACACTCTGACCTTCCAAGAAGTGATCTGTTCATGCAGTTTAAGTGTTTTAGTTGTCCCCAAAGTACCTGTTACTTGTGCAGACACAGAGCCCAAGATCACCTGTAATCTTGTTATTTATGATAATTATGGACATTAAGGACATATTACAGAGTTCACTGATAATAAGAGCTTCCGTAGACACTTACAGCCAAAACAGCTAGGGCCAGCTCTCCATACATAGTTCTCCCAAAGGAGGATGAGTGAGAAGTATGTGACCTCATGGCCCTGCCCTGCACTCTCAACCAGAGAGTTTTGCTCATCCGTGACCCACGTCTGTTACTCATCGTTACAAAGCCAAGGCCTTTGCCAGGTCTTCTCTTGGCTATGACGAGAAGGCAACATCCATCAGAGAAAATTGGAGAAAAATATTTTTAACTCTTTACTTGTTCTTGGACCTCCCCCACAGCCTAGTTAAACTAATTAAGCTAAAATGTTTAAGCGCCTCACACTTGCATGGGCAAGATATCCTGCTTTGAGTGAAGGGGAGAACTCTGGAGTGGTAAGATTTGTGTTTTGCCTCACAAGATAACTGCTCACAGTCCTTGGGTTCAAGGAACTTGAGATGTCTGGCTAGGCACGCGGCAGCACGCTGGCTTTACCTCCAGTGAGTCATTTAATGACTCCTCAAGGGAAAATTACTACTCCTGGAACAGAACAAACAGCCTCCTGGGCAGCCTTCCGATTAGCTGTGTGGAGAAGAGCTGCTGGTGGAGAGGCATGAATAGTCTGTGCACTAATGGGCCATTCTATCAACTGTCAGGAGCAGCTACTCTTTGGCCTTTGCCATGAGCCTGTTTCACACTTGCCCTGGCCAGAGTCGATGCCTATCTTCCCCATTGCAAGAGTGGGTGAGGTGGCTCCAAGCCCCATGCCAGGCCATGCCCCAGAGAGGCAGTCAGCTTTGCCCCCCCCCAAGGCTGTGGCTGCGGGTTGAGGCTGGGTGAATCATCTATTCGACCCACTGCCATTCTCCTTACTACCCATATGCCTTTCAGGCAGGGGTTTAGGCTTTTCCTCTGGTCAGCCAGGTTTTCCAGATTGGAAGTCAGCAAACCAGCCCTTCACAAGACACTTGTGTTTAGATGGATGGTTTGTTCTCTGGCACCAGCCTCCTCTCCTTACAGCAGAACATCTCACAATATCACAGAATCTTAAGGGCTGGAAGGGACCTCGAAAGATCATCTAGTCCAACCCCCTTGCCACACCAGAATCACCTACAGTAGGTCACACAGGAACTCATCCAGGCGGGTTTTGAATGTCTCCAGAGAAGGAGACTCAACAACCCATCTGGACAGCCTGTTTCAGTGCTCTGTCACCCTCACAGTGAAGAAATTCTTCCTTGTGTTTCTTTGGAACCTCTTATGTTCCAGCTTGTACCCGTTGCCCCTTGTCCTATCATTGGCCATCATTAAAAAGAGTCTGGCTCCATCCTCCTGACACCTACCCTTTACATATTTGTAAACATTAATGAGGTCACCCCTCAGTCTCCTCCAAGCTAAAGAGTCCCAGCTCCCTCAGCCTTTCATCATAAGGGAGATGTCTCAGGTAAGTTGTGGTTTCTCATGTGGTCTCATGTAAGGTTCTTGGCATTAATGAACTGGCCGTATATCTCAGAGAGAGAACTTACAGATTCTGAGGGCTTTTATGCTAATAAAGCTCCGTTTTTGCAGCTGTCAGTTCAGAATTCTTTATTTTAGCTGTTGTTACCAATCTTCAAAGCCTGCTTTGTCAGTGAAAAAACGTGTCCTCCTAACTGTGGCATGGAAAACACTGCTGATTATTATTCCACAGTTAAAATACATCATGTTAGGTGGTCCTATCTCAATGCAGTAGACAGCTGATGGGTGGGGAGAGGAAACTGATATAGCCTAACCATGAGGTCTCACTGTCTGCCTGGGAAATAAAGGACACCAAAATACAACTGCGTGGGAAGGACTTCCAAGAAGAATTTGTCCCAAACCATTTCTGGAAACAGATGATAACATTATTTACCCAAATACAGGAAGCTGAAGATTGCAATGAATGACGAAAGGCAAGAACTAAGAGTGACAGAGAGAATTATGTCCTTCCTCCTCCTCCCTCCCAAAAAACAGAGGGAAAAACCTCACCAGCAAACCCCCGGTTATCAGGCTTTGCACTCACAAGCTGATATATCCCTCTGTGTTTGTGCATGTGCACCTCACACCCACACAGTCCTGCCCAGCTCCTTTTGGATCCTAATGCTGGGAGCTTTTTCCAAAGCCAGGCACGGTATCCCGCCGAGTCCAGCTGTTGGGATCCTTCCCAGAAATCAAAAACACTGCAGCATTCAAGCTTTTCTGGCCTTTCAGTAGTTAATCTGGGGATATCCAGCAATCAGAGAGCAATGACAGCTCCAGTGAGAAGGGATGGGAAGAGATAGAGTGTGCTTCAAAGCCTTCGTACTTACTTATATATTTGTGTACATGTTTCTGTCAATTTTGCATAAATCTGGATTGAACTTAGGGAGCCCGAGCTTTCAAATACAGGATCCATCTGTTTGAAATCACGAGGAATGCACATTCCCACCAGCAGAGTAAATCCAAAATATAAAAAGGCACACAGCCCAGGAAGTCGAAGGAGGGGCCGAGGGGGAATTAGCTCTCACGGAATGGCATCCTATCTTCTCATGTTTTGTTTTGGTTTTTTTAATGTTTCTGACTGCCCCATAGTGGAAAAAAAAAAAAAAAAAGAAAAAGATGCTGGTTATTTTAGTATCCAGAGCAATGCAAAGCGTCGCTCTGCACCAAGTCAGCACAAACTTGCCATTTTCATTTGTCCGTCCCCAAACGATTCAGCTGGTTAATTTTGTTTGAAGCTTTATGTTAACTCAGGTGTCAGCTGTGGTCCCTTCTGTCAGCATCAAGCCACATCCTCTGCATGTGCTCCATGTTGTGTGTTTTGTACAATTCAGCAGCCACATTGGCACACGCACATGCACACATCTGAGCTGAACGTGCTTGTAACGATGGCGGGGACACGCCAGTGAGCAGCTGCACTGCTGCTGACCTCAGAGGCTCTGGCTGTCACTTATTGACTTCAAGGTGTTAGATCTGTCTCTTAGGCATGGAGAGGCATAATCATGTCTCTGCAGAAGACATTAAGATACCTACCACAGGAATTAGCCATCCCTTCTCAGCTACTACTTTACAAAAGAGACAGAAATTAATCTGCTGAGTCAAGCCCTAAGTAAATTATCAGCTCTTCAACAGTCTTCTTTTAGTGAAATCTGTCGATATTACAGTTGTTATTATTATGATAAAGATTTTGACACTCTGCTTTGACACCTAAATGTGGTATTGGGATTATAATGCAAAAATCTCAGCTCAAGTGGGAATAAAAGTTAATAGACCTTTAGGCCAAGTATATAGCTAGCCTTACACCCTAACTGAGCTATGCAATGAGTCCACGTTTTCTACAGACAAGGCATTTCTATATACACAAAGATGCATTAGCAGAAAGGAATAAGCAAGGGTGAAGCTGGCAATTCAGAGGTTAATTACTACCATTAAGAAAAAAAAAACCCATTTCAGACACCACAGCTTTGAGGCTAGTTGGAAGTGGACCTCTAAGAGGTGGAAGCAGCAGGCAGCCATAAATAGAAGCTCTTCAGTCTATGATATAATAAGTGTGATGTGATATGAAGTCTGTGATAAAATTTCATTGTAAAAGCCCATTACAAAACAAGAGAAGGGGCAAATCAGTGCAATGAACTCTGAGAGCCCCTAAATCCAATTGGATCTCTCCCTGATGCTTGCATCGTTCTCCCCTGGCCTGCCACAGAAGTGGGGTTATGACCAGTAGGCTGGCCTGACTTACACCAGAACTCCAGTCAATGATAACAGGTGAGCCCTGGTCCCAGAACACTCCTTGGAGAACATACAAACTCACTGCAGCTTGAGGGCTGATGATATCCACCTGCCTAACCCAGTTTTCTCTCCTCCTATTTTCCAGACAAGAGCTGAAAGGGAGCGATGTTCCCCCAAAGCTCCCCTGGTGGCTCTTGGTCCTTTCAGCATTCAACATCATCTTTCCTAGTGCTCAGGCTGGTCTTTGCTTGTCCTTGTGATGTGAATAGCTGTGACTGAGCAGGGCTTAGGGATAATGCTTACTGGTAGATAGTTGGGCACATGCAGTTGCCTCCTGGTGCCTCGGTTGCATTTCAATGTCAGACATCACATATTAGGGTTTAGGTAACAGTTTTTTCTTTTCTTTCCTTTTTTATTTTAGTTATAGAAACAATGCCTCTGTTACAATGACACCTCACCAGAGGCCACTGGCAGCCGAGTGCTGATAATTAGAATTATTCAAACTATCCTTAAGCAGACTATTTACACATTTATTTTACCGTGCCTTTTCCCAGTGAAGCTGCCTTGATAACACTTTCCTTAAATGCTCCCGTAACACCTGCCACTGCAGAGCGTCACTAAGGAATGGATTATGGCCGTGATTAATTTTCAGCTGGCTAGAAAAGAAAGTGCTTAAACTAAAACCCATCACCTGTTTTGATACAAATTAAAACATCGTCCTTTTTTCAGTAAAGCAAATCTCCAAACACTGAAGCACCCTAAATTCGTGCAGATGTTATTTAATCACAGCTATCTGCTGTCACTTTTTCCTCAGCTAAACAACAGTGCAGTTAGCAGAAGTCATGTGAAAGGGGCTGACGTTAGATAGAGAATGTCACTAATGTTATGGTTTCAAAGAAAAGTGAGATTTCTTTCATGGCTGTGGCTGATAATTGCTTCCTGTCTTACACCTACACAAAATCCATGAATATAATTACAGCAGCTCAGCGCTGAGTTCAATCAGAAGGGAGTATTGATTTGTGTTTAAATCAAAAGCTATCTTCCTCGGGTTGTATTTACATGAACAAAAATAATAGGACTTTTCTGAAAAAGCTGCATAATCAAGAAAGGGTAAGTGTGCTGCAGAAAACCTCACTCCTAGATTATATGGCCAGAAGGGAATAGCACAATCTAAGTGTATCCGCATATGCAAGCCACAGGATTTCCCAAATTAATTAAGCTTTGATCTACAAAGCATTATTTTAAAGAAAAAAAAATTCCACTTATTTTGGTAGATGTTCAAGTGTTTCATTTCATTTTCATGTCCAGAAATTAATACTGTGTTCTCCTGTGCAATAGAGCCTGTTGCCTGGAGCAGAAGAAGATGGTTCTGTTCTTCAGGGGCAAAGGTAGGTGACTATTACTCACCAGCAAGGACAGGGGACTCCAATTAGCCCGAGGCTACTAACAAGAGTGGGGCAGAATGGCTCTGATTTTTAAGCTACCTCACCTACTTGCCCTAGTAAATCCTCATTGAGATGAGGGTCATCGTGAAGTTTGCTGTGAATACAACATCTAAATGAGGAGAAGTTTCCCTTCTTGAGAAATAGTGTACTTTGGGGAATGCGTCCTGTAGGACTGTGAAATTAAAGGTGAGAAAGCAGAGGAAAGTCTGAATTTAGCATTGTGGAGCCAGATCCAAAACCCAGAAAGGTGCATCCCTTGCACAGGCTGGAGTTCAGGGAAGATTTCTGTTCAACATGCAATACGTGCAGAAAAACAGCAGCCTAGCTTTTTGCACCTGAAGCTAGCTAGGGCATACAGAAACCTATCTTTCAGCTAGACCTGTCCTGCCAGGAGCTTCCTCCTACATATCAGTCTTTATTAAAGGTTCATCTGTTTTGCACTGTCTTCATGAGTAAATAGCATCCTCCACTGTAAATGCTAACCTTGCCCCAGACAAAAGGGTAGCATGCTCCTCCTTCCTCATCACCCAGGTTTCATAAAGATAACTTGCTCACCAATGGATTTCTCTGCAGTTTGTCTAAAGGGAGCCTTTAGGACAAAAAGAATGAAAGGAGGCATTTCTATAGCTTCCTCATTATTTGAGCTGCCAGCATGGGGTTCAGGAAGGATGCAGGTTGGCAAGCTCTCATTTCTGCACAGTGGTTGCACTGGGTAGTATCAGAGAACTAGAAAGCAGCAGAGACATGTACTATTACGAAAGCACTTACACAGCATGGGTTTCACTAGGAAAATGGAAGAGGGTGTGCAAATTTGGACCCAGTAGAGCTGCCATTTCTTCAGCAGGTACAATAACATCCATAAAAACCTTTCTTTTTCACTTTCTCTAGCTACAGCAGCACAAAGAGAGACTACATCAGTTCCTCTGCTAAACATCCACCAATGAGTACTCAGCTCAAGTGAACTGTTTTGGGAACACTTGCAGTGTCTTGACTTTGCCTGAGGCTACTAGCAATTAAAGCTCATTTTTGTCAGCCAAGAAGGAATCAATCAGAACTGATGACTGCATTAATATTATTCATCACCCCCTGAAGATTTCTTTCTAGTGAGCTACCTAAATAATACTAAAATTGATTTTATGAAGCATTCTCAGATGTTGTAATAAATGTATACTAACAGTCTATTTACATGGCTACAGTGTAGAAGGATTAAAACCTAACCAGTTATGACATGCCTTCATTTTTGAATAGGAGCCTGTTTGAAGAAACACAATCTATGCAGAGTATAATTACATGTATTAAGTTACGCCACAATCTGTTCTGTCACTGACTGACTAGTGTTTGTTAGATTAAAAACACTGATAAGAAATGGATAGCTAATTAATCAAACTGGCTCGTTGCCAACAGCTTTCATTTGATCAATTGTGCCTCAGATCTATTTTTTACAGAAACAGTCAATCAAGCAGAAAAAGTTGCTGCAATGGAAAGACAAGAGCAGCACTGTAAGAAATCACAGTAAAGAGTGCATCTATCTCTTTTTTTCCATGGTTCTAAGTAAAATGAGTCAGAATTTTTTTTTTAAATGTATAAATATCTTCTTTCCAGGAATCAAGGAAAGCTGATGGATGAGGAGGACTGCCAAAGCACACTCTGCATGAATGTATATACACCAGCTATCCTGTTTAACAATAGCCATCCTCCACAGATAAAACATCAGCATTATTTTCATTCAGTATTTTAAGATTCGTCAGTACTTTAAGTCTTCTTCAGGCTTAGGAAGCTGCATTGTATTAAACATTCGTGTCACTGAGCTTGGAAAAGATACACAAAGCCATCCTTCTACTCAAGGAATAGCTATAGCTAGGTAACTAAGGGCTTAAAAGCTATGGAAAAGTGGAAAAGTCTTGTGGGATTTTCTGTGAAGTTTCACTGTTAGTAAAGACTCCTGCCACACAGAACCTAGGACAAAAGTACAGCACCTCAACATGAGATCCAAAGCAGACATCATGTTGCTACCCAACAAGATGCTAAAAGGCAAAGGGATGCTTGCTCAGATGTAGCACCCCGTGTGTCACTGGGCCACAATGAAAACCCCGTTCTGAGGATGAACATGTTATCCCACAGGGCATGGAGGGCTGTGTCTCCATTTTCTCTGCAACAGAGAGCACATTAGTAGTCTTGTTGGACCCAGAGTGGCCTAAAGAATGTTTGAAAGACAAGGGAGGGGATAAATTAGGAAAATCAGCAATTTTTCAGCAATGTTTCTAAGACAGACTTTCTATGCCATATTTTGGCTGTCAGTAAAAGAATAATTAATGAAAATAAATGTATGGTTAACCATAAAAAAATAATCAAAAATGCCTCCTAGGAAGGCAATGTCAAAAGATGTGGTAACCCCTAGCTTCTGGCCTTGGAGCTAGAACACTCATAGAGACACCCTGGGGAAAACATTCCCTGCCGCCTCTTCCTGTGAGGCAAGAGCACTGGGCAGATGGTGCTGGGAAGGTGACGAGGCAAGGCAGAGGCTAAGTAAGAAAATAACTTGATTACGTAAAGCAAAAACCACTGTTTATAGACCATAAAGAAGACAGTCCATGTGTGAAGACAGTCACAGATACGCAAGTCCTTCTACGTACATGATTTTTCTCCTACTGAATCCAAGAGGGTTTAGACAGTGATCCTACCGAGGCGCTTCGGAAATTTACTCAAGAGCACATGAGCATATTGACTTGTCTACCAGCTTGAGAAATTGGACCCTGACTGTTCACAGCATGATAGCCTAAGTTGCAAGAAGGTGACACTCTCTTCTGCATACAGAATTAGTTAATCCCCATCTGCTGGTGTGCCTACAATTCTAATCATCTGAAAAGAGATGAAAAGTCAGGCAGATAATTAAAACACAAGATGTTTTAAGACACAAAATATTTCACTTGGGCTAGAAGCTGAAACGTTTTTTGCTGTTATGTCTTCCTTCATCTTCCTCAAACATTTGGTGAATTTGCTTTCACTAGATATTCATGCTTCACAAAACTCACAAAGAATATTTATAAGAAGCAGGACTCAAATATGTCACTACCGATGTTTACGTGACACAGCCCACCCCTTGCCAGCCAGTAGTCAACCACATGTCATGTCTACTCACTGATGAAGCGGAGCACAGCTGAGAATTCCAGGGATAAAGAGAAACATCAACAATCTAAATGGGCACAGTAAGTTTTAAAGACAATATATTCCATAATTTGAAGGTGTCCATTTGACCAGGAAACATCACAAGCTGAATCAGCAAGCAAGGTCTTTAATGAATGCATAGGTGGAGAAGTGCCTACTGTGAAGATTGGTAAAGGCAACTCAGGACAGCACAGGCTAGACTCCACAGAAAGACCATGACCCAACAACAGGCAGCTCTTGGCACCATTCCCTCCATGGACCAACATCAGCTGTTGCTAGACAAGGACATGAGAAGCCTCAGTAGGTCTGACACAGGATCTATTAGTTTGGCTTGACAAGTCATGGGTCAGAGCTGGCTTAGCTCCAGCTGGCTGGGGATGTGCCACCACTGGCACACGTCCACACGGGACCTTGCAATTTTAGACACCTCTAAGATCAATTAGCATTTTAACAAGGGCTTTGAAGATCCCACTTCTCAGCTGATGATCCTACAGTGGTACTGAAGTGGTTCTTGTTCATTTGTTTGCCTAAAACCCAAATTAGTTGAGGAAATGTTCCTAGCAAAATTACAGTGAGCTTTATTCTTCGTGCACTTAATAGAATTGTTTCAGTTGGAAAAGACCTTTAAGATCATCAAGTCCAACCATTAATACATGGCTAAATTTTGCTACAGCCCCTTCCAAACTCCAAAGCCCTTAAAGGCTTTGGAATCTGAACCATCATACCAACTAATTAGTTAATATCTGCGGGCCAATTTGAAGTAATTATGGTTGTTTCACCTTCATTTACTTGAATTAGAGTTTATCCTGAGTACAAGTTATGTACAATGTGAGAGGCTTCCAAGGATTAACTGGGTTACAAATGTTCCCTGCATAATTAATTTTTGTTCAAATCCTTACCAAATTACATATGTATGCCTCATAATAAATTCAATAATTTCAGAAATTTCATCTCTGTGGTAAAAATGTCCTGATATAAGGACAGTTCTTGTTCCCTAAATGCACGCATTTGTTCACAGAAGAGATCTCCGATTACAGCCTCCCTCTGAGACCTTTCTTCAGCATGGGACAGTTGAAATCTCTCCACTTCCTAGCAAGAAGGTTTTGTGACAAAGAAATCAGGAAAAAAAAAAAAAGTTTTTTTGGGTTTTAGTTTTTTTGCCATGAAAAATCTAATAGTGGAAGTCACAACATAGTATGTTGTCTGAGCATCAAGACATTGAAATAGTGTGCTTTTGTCCCTCTTTTTTACAAGGCTACTTTCCCACATGAGATTGATGTATGCTGTTACGTGTGTCTACAGAGACAACTGTTCACAGGGTGTATGAGGCAAGTTACCTATTAACACTATGATCCCACTTTAAACAAAGCATCCCAAAAGATGAACTTAGGCTTGATTCCAGTTATGTTGAGTGCAAAGTCCTGATATTTCTCTTCAACTCTACATTGCTGTCACTCTGGGCCTTACAACATGAGTAAAGTCCAGACTTCTCCTACAAGGATCACCAGCACACTCTTCTCATGAGAGTAAGACAACACATACGTTTTGACCTCTGATTACCTTGTGATTAGCTACCTGAAGTACAATGGCATCAAGGGCTAGCCTCCATATATGGAGGATCTTGGTTTAGAGGAATCCTCACTCCTTTACCCTCCCTTACATGTCATGGATATCTGAGTCCCCATGGGCACAGTCCCGCATGGAGAGTTTTAAAACAGAGACAGAGACAGAGACAGAGACAGAGACAGAGACAGAGACAGAGACAGAGACAGAGACAGGCCAGGGAACCAGCTCTCACCAGCTCTTGGAAATACTGGTGTGCCTTGCAGGAAGCTTAATGGACCCATGTAAGGAGGGTAGGAATCAGAAAGCTCCTACAAGATGGGCAATTTGGAGGTGCCACAGGCCTAAGGATGACACTCAGAAGCAAACATGGTGAGAGGATAGGGATGGGTTTTGTGAAACCATACTCACACTTGCTGTTATCCAGCACACATGAGGCTGTGGGGATGCTCTGCTGTTGAACCACCACTACTACACAGTCTGTGTTTCAAATGTCCTTAAGCTGTAAACTGCATCTACCTAATGCTGCCTGAGGGTAGCTCTCCAGTTTCCCTTGTAACACCAATTTGTTATAAAGACAAGGAAAATAAATAAACCAAATGTTACAGTTAAGCAGGTCACAGCTCCTCTAGCTTGTTGTTCAAGTGGGAAAACTAGATTAGTGACATCTGAGCCGGCCCAGGCAGACACTCGGAGCTGCATCACGTTGCCCTCTCTGTGCTGTGGGGCAGGGCTTGTGCCCAGCAGTGACAGTATGTCCCCCACAGGAGAGGGGCACACCCTGGCCTCCTGACCTGTGAGGGGGTAAGCCTCCAGGGCAGCCAGGTTTTAGCATTCAAACATGTGCGGAGGAGCACAAAGAAGCCCTTTATGCCACTGCAATTGCAACATTAGATTTCGGTTTTATTCCCAAACATGAGCCGAGCTCTCAGTCATAGACAGGCTTTTTAATCAGCCCTGGCAAAGATGAAAAGCCTGAGAAAGAGGGGCAGTGTCTGTGTAAGAAGGAGTCATTTACATCAAATAATTATCCTGAAGGAGAGAAACAGCGAGGGAATGATTTTTTAATTATAATGAAATAATTGCAGTCTGGAGGAGTATATAGAGTCCTAGCTTTGTTCTCTCTAAGTTACCTATTTGCAGTAAAACCCAAACGGTAGGTTTGAGAGATAAGAAATACCCATTTGTTATTATTTTCAAACCAAAAGTACCATATGAGAAGGAAGGCAGGGAAATACTTCTGCACTCCCAAAAGGCTGCTGTTTTTGTAATGTCTCCTCTGCGCAGTGGGACATAAAATCAGTATCACAAACATAAATGCTAAAAATACAAGAGCTGACATACAAACACATTCTGTAATAGGCTAGGAATGACTCTGTCAATGAGAGAGTGTGTGTGTGCGTGTGAGAGCAAGAGACAGTGCTGTCGTAGAAGCATATCTGTCTGCTACACAGCCTGCTTGTGCAACCTGGTACATGCATCTCTTCTTTGATATTGCATACTTAGTAAAAAATAGAAAGGATTTGACTCTAACATTTCTCCTTTTTTAAAAAATTCCAAGGAATTTAGAATAGAGGCTGCACTTGTGGGATTAACTGCCTGGATGGAGCTGAAGTCTTGAGCCTGCTGGCACCTAGCACAAGAGCATGGATATGGGAACATGAGCACTCCCCTGCAGGCTCATTTCCACTGAAGAAAGTGCCAAAGCCTGGGAAATCCCCCATGCTCCTGCTGCAGAATGAGGGCAGCGTTCGGCAACACACAACTGCTCCTCGATACACAGCAGTGAACGTGTTCCAGCTTTATATGAGTAGCTTGTTGGCTGATTTAGTCTGGGAGATGACCAGAAGGACATATAGTGTCAATGTAAAGACAGAAGGTAGGGCAGATGGAGCTCCTGTGCTCCCTGCTGACCTGAGAAGTCCCTCTACAGTACATCCCTAGACATGGCATTTGCCCTGGGGCCACCAACTGGGATCTACAGGCAGAGGAGCCCACAGCACTGGGCGGCCCTGCTCTCCCATGCCTGGCTCCTCTCCCTGGGCTGCAAAAGTTGCAAGTGTGTGCTATTTCTGCTCTGAATGGGGCTACCTCCAGCTTTCATCCAATGCGTCTTACTGTGCCCTCTGCTCCTTGACTAACAACGTGATTGGTAATGAACTCCAGCAATGCTGGCAGCTGGAAATTTTTGAAAAAATATGATTTTGCTTTGAAAATAGAGAGGAATGACAAGGAAGCGAGTATTGAGTAGAAGAGAGAGGCTACAGAGAAAAGAAATGGCGGTGGTCACTGGCACTGGGACACAGCAGGGAAGGACTCCCAGACTCGGGATAAGGAGCAAAGAGATAAGGCTGGACTTCAACCTGAGAGCACACGGCAGCTGCTTCTTTGTACCTAAGCTCTTCCTTGTCACCAAAACCAGGCAGTGGCATGGTTTGTCAATTCACATACACCTGACAATTTTTACATTGGCAAAACTTCAGAAATACTGGCTTCTACCTGTAAGTGAAAGCAGTCTGGGAGCTGACAGTTAGATATCATCTTCTTGTGGTGATCAAAATGGCTGCCGCCGAGTCACAGCAGATGTCGTTAGTATGTAGCATTTGTATTGCATATAACAGCAGAAAGATGTATGGACAAGCTATACAAATACATTGCCTTAAAGAATAAAACGAGCTACATTAATTCCTTCATAAACCCATTTGAATTATTTCTCGTTTTCTCAAATTCTCAGTAAACCTCCTTTTCAGGCTCTGCAAGCTACTGCGCTGGAAAATTTAGAAGGCTACAATAACAGATATACGAATCAGACTGTAGCGTCCATCCATACAAATACTACTGGAACGTGACCACTAGGAACATCAATTTACATTTACAGCTCTAGGAATAGGATTTGGTGTCACGGATTGTGTCAAGTACGCAGGATGGCATAGCAAAAGTTAATGTGCATAACACATTAAGCTAATGGGATTCAGTCAAGGGTGAATATGTCTCTCTGGTCTAAGAAAGCATCAAGTCTGCCCACGTTTTCTGAATACTCTGCAGCCTGCTGAGTGATTCTGCAATGAGGGTGAACATGAAAGCAGAGCATGGCAGAAAAAGAAGCAGGGTTTATCTGAGGGAACAGGGGTAAAAATTACCAACTCTCTTTAGCTGAGAAAAACAAAAGAACACGTTTCCTTCGTATGCCTATTTTGCACCAAATCTAGCCTTGAGAGGCTGACCTTTCTGCCTCAGAAGGATATGATCAGAATGGTATTAAAGCAAAATGGATTTAAAACAGTGAACTTATTGTTCATAAACATAGGTGAAAAAATACTTCACTCGACTTTTTTTATATAGATAACTCCTGCCCACCTCCACTCCACCATGGATGTTCAGAGAAAAGACTGAAAATTAAATCTGAAGAGTAAAGATAATAAAGACTGTTGATTTAATAATTTGAACCTGAATTTATAGTATTTCCATAGATTGAAAGAAACAGAAGCCCCGTTCACTTAGCCAGAGCTTCCAACAGGCTATTACTTGGCTTTGTCCTCTTCCTGTAAGGAAGCAAGGGAAAGGGGAATTTACTTAAACACAACAGATGGGTCAGGTTCCCAAACACACACAGTAGTCCGGAGTACAGCCAAGTTTCTCCTGTGAACACTCTTCTTGCAAGGACTGAATTGGCACTTGCCTTCAAATATCCACACATAATTTTTGAGGTCAGCTCTTAAGACTACAGCTTTTCATCACTTTCGGGTGCTAATATAGAATTATTTTTCCTGTGTGGCTTGGCCAAGGACTTGTTTTTATGGTAATGCATTTTATTGCCAGACTTAAGCATTTTCTATCATTCTATAAAATCTGCATCTGAAAAGCTGAGTAAATTCTTCTTCATAAAGTGTGAGAGAAAATATGAGTAAAACTTCCAGCAGAGTATGTTCATTTAAGTATTAGTAGGCCCCCACAAGCCTGTGTTTTTTAAGCAACAGTCTAAGCTCACTGCATCTTCTGATGCAACACCTTGCATTCATATTCTTTCTTCTGAGTATCTGCTGTTTGTCTTGTCCACATCCCACCAGCTCGCTCAGGTGTGCCTCTGCTTTCTCCTCTTTGGCTGGTAACGAAGCATCACTCACTTCAGGCACTTGTAACTTCCCTGTACCATCGTAACAGTGATGCTGGAGCCTTTCAGGAAAGCTTTTGGTCACACTCTGCCATCACAAAGACATGTAGGATACACGAGGTAGGAGAGCTCACATTTGCATCTCTGCTACGAGATGGCTTGAGTTTTTTCTACAGGCATGCTCTGGAGGTTGTAGAGTTTTCTCCCTTGATTATGGAGTTGCATCAACACACTTTAGAAACAAAGCAAGTTTAAAGGCATACATGGATGAACATAACATTGGTGAAGCACTAAATATATCAAAGTATCTGATACTATAAAACATTAGTATGCCTTGAGTCTTTCTAACCTGACTGCATAATGTAGATGGGCTTATGTCTTCCACCTTTCCTTTAGCAGTTTATTCCTTCAACTGTCTTGGGACTTACAGTGTCACTTGAGGAGTGAGCAAGTGGCTCAGAACCTCACACACGTGATGTGCAGGTAAATATACATACAATAACAAAAAAAAAAAAAAAAAAAGTTAAATTAAACGTTGGGCCACTTAGAAGTGTTGCCACCTGACTCCCACTGTGCAGAAAGCACAGACGCCAGCCTTTGGGATGGTGCTGGGGCAGGAGCTCCCCTCCTTCTCACTGTGGGCTGCACACACGCACAGAGAAGGAGTGAACATAAAGTGATTTTCTTGCAGACCATGCCACACCAAACAGCGTGGTCTTCTCGGGCACTTTTCAATGATTCACTTTTCAATGAGGCTTACAATCATTCAACACAACAGAAACCACAAAGTACTTCCCAATGGACAGAGATTTTTAGTGTGTTGATAGCGTGCTCCTGAGTGCAAAAAGGCCAGAATTAATTCAGATATGATCATAACTATAAGATGAACACTAGCTGGTTATCAGATGGCAATGCATATATAGTTATGCACTTAAATATTAGTCTAAAACAGCAGAAAACTTATTGTCTCCGGAAGATGCATCATACATGATCAGTGACCTCTTCAAGAACTCAGGAGAAAGCTTAAAAAATGATCTGTGATCTAACAGCCAAATTCTGACCACATTTTAAGGCAGACGGAGAGATCAGGACAGAGAAAAGCTATGAAATATTTGAAGTACTTGGAGGGCTGGAGCTCTAAAGCTTCCTTGTCAGCACAAGATATTAAATCATAAAGGCCTAGATAATGCCGCACTGAATCTTTCCCTGGAAGTGGATCCACAGAAATAAATAAAATGAAAGTAACAGGACTATTCAAAGACTTCATTATTGCTCACTAGAAGGATGTCAAAATCTGGTCTCAAATAAAGTAGGTTTTGTTCCTTCCCCTTACCCGTGATATTATTTGCAAAGCTGTGATCAGTCACATGGGCTGTCTTTTTATTGAAACCCAAGTATTGTGCTAATATGAATACTGGTCATGTCCTGAACAGCACCAAGATCTGAAATAAGAGGAGAAATGAACCGTAACAAGTTAGATCATCCTCCATGTAAAACCTGGGCAGAAATATTAAACTCCAACAAAGGCCAGGCAGGGGAGGGAGCACGCAGATGTGCTGGCAAGATAGACTAAGCCCCTGCTACTGGACGCAGATAAGCTGCCCTGCGTTCAGAGGCTGGCCATTAACCGGCTTTATTCATTCTCTATTGAATCCTTGAACTGAATTCAATCCCTATTACAGGTGGTCATGGACAAAAAAAAAAAAAAAACAGCTGAAAGACAGCAAGTAGCAGAAGCTCTTTCCTAGAAACAGGCAATGTACTATTTTGGAGGATGATTGTTGAGACTAACACCCAATGCACAAGGAAATGAGCGTGAGATAACGTTTTCAAAATAGACCGTGACACTGCTGCTGCATCGGGTCCATGGTATTCTGATGAGTAATGTCCGTCCTTATCAACGTGCCGTGTGATTCATGTCCAGGAGCCGTGCAGCCGCCAGCGGGGCACAAACGCCCGCCAACGCCGCTGTGCCCGCCCCGATATGCCAAGCAACCATCGCCAACGGATGGAAACAGAAATTTGCTCCCTAGATGAGAAAACAAATGTTTGCCTGTTTTTTCACAGCTCTCCCTGAACAAGGCACCCCGGACAAAATTGTTTTGAGGTGCAGGCATCTTCCCAGAGTACCACTAGCCCAGCCACAGGGACACAGTGGCCCTTCACAGCCCCCCAGCACCAGACCTGTGTCCCCACCTCCGCAGAGCTGTATCCGGCTATCCACAGCTATTGCCAGCATCCGCACAGAAGCCAGGAGAGGGGTTCTGTGCTAAATTAAAATTCTCTTACTCTGGAGACATGTCAGCTCCTCCACACGTTGCCAGGAGGGCCAAGCACATGGTACAAATTGCTGCAGGGAAAGAAGTCAGAGACAAGAGGAGGCATATGGAGAACGGAAGCATAGCTGGAAGGGTGAAAGTCATATCCAACAGGATTTTGTTGTCCTTGTCCTGATAAGCTGCCTGGAAAGTCTGGCACTAAACCCAGTTGGCCTTGTGAAATGCATCTTCATGGAAGGCAGAGTGACGCTGAAATACTCAGAGCAGCCCACATCCCATTCCAGGAGTGGAAAGAAAAAAAATTAAAGGCATAAAAAATATAATTACTTCTTCTGATTAGAAAGACACAAACTACGTTTTCAGTGCCATGATAGATACGTTCTTATAGTCAAAGTTTACAGCAGCAATAGAAATCTTTTTGTCACACAAAAATACTTGTTTACATTAAAAAAGGTTTTTTCTTCTCCATTTCTCTGGATATTCGTTCTCATTCACGTCTTTGGATAGACAGTACATGTCAGGCAAAACCTCAAAACCATAGATTTCTTTTCCTCAAACAACACATTTTTTCTTCACACAACCCTAGATTTTTCTTCCCCCTTTTTCCCCTCATTCTCTTAACAAAAAAAAAGGTAATGTGGAAAATCAGGAAAATCAGATTATGTGTCTAAATAGATGGAGAACTCCTCAGACCCTTTCACAGCCCAGCCAGGATGTTGGAGTAAAGTGAAGGGGCAGGAGAGCAGCTCAGTCCAGGTTACCATAATTGCATTGTATTATGCTCAGAAATTACTTTTTCTTACATGAAAAAATTTACTAGGTAAAAGGGATTCCAGGGTATACGGACAGCCTTTGCAACCAGCAACGCTCATGAATCATTTCCTCTGAAGTTAAGGAGTTGAGGTACACAATCATATCATTGCACACGCCTGTATAAAAGGTACAAAAGGCCTTTTCTTTTGAAGTTAATAGCAGGAGAATGAAATAATCTCTTCTTTTTTACAAGAGAATAGTTTCATTGTTCTGCCCACATACTTTATTTGTTGAACTGACAGCTGTAACAGTGAAATGGAAGAGGAAAGGGAAGCGGATGAGAGAAATAAGTGAATTAAAGTATTTGGGATAAGCTTTTGGAGAACACTATATGACTATGTTTGAGTAAGCTTGACATGATGTAAGCAATAGCACAAATAATCCAACAGTGAAGGAAGAAGCCCGCTCTGATCTGGCTGCAAATGTTGACCTCTCTCATACATCACCCTTCCTACAGTGCTATTCCAATTTGCTTGTAAGGCTGTTCCCTGAAGGCCCAGTTCCCCTTTGTGTGTAGACGAAATTTCCACTACATGCTAAGTTAGTTTCATTACAACATGTTTGTTTCTGACAGCAGCTCACTGTGCTGAGTTAACTCTTTCAACTTAAATTTAGTTCCTCAGTTTTAGGTACCCTGGGAGGGGTTCACACCATGCTGCCACGGATGGTGCTGGAAATATCTGCTCCTCAGCATGGTCAAGTAGCCTCGCATCTATCCCCAGCCCAAAGTCCAGATGAGATGGCTTTGCAAGGTATGAACTAGCACGTGGCTGAAGAGAGCCTTTCTGTGTCACTTCCTCCAGACAGGATCCACATATGTCCAACACTACCATCCTCAAGCCACCACTGCCAGGGGTGAGGTCATGCCACCATGAACCCCTTTGTTGGGGGCATAAGTCATGCAGAATGTGGCTGTTTGGAGGGCCTGCAGACATACAGCTTGGTGGCTCTCCACCAGGCACTGGCATTCGTGGTGGAGAGGAGAATGGAAAAAGAACAAAACAAAACTCTGAGTTTTGCAGAGTTTGGCAGATGAAGGCAACAGTCCTTGCTTTCCTCCTTTGTAACAAGGATCTTGCTGAAATAACAAGACTGAGGACCTTGGATGGATAGCAAGTCAGAAGAATTTGGCATGTGCAAGGAAGCCCCCCCAAATTTTGCAAATATTCCTCAGCAAAGTCCCTGCTTGTTAAATATTTTCTGGGTGTAATGTGAGGGATAGGTTAATTAGCACGTACGTTTTTATGTGGGCCAGCTGTCTACTCTGCCCGTTGTCAGACATGCAAAGTCCTCTGGGAATCCCTATGAGAAAACATTCTTCTAGGAACAGAATGGTTTTCTTTTAATATCCACTTCATCTGTAACTCATAGGACTTACAAATCTTGACAAGGGATTCTGGCCATTGATGTATTGTTTTCTTATGTTAAGCCTCTTTTATTTTTTCTCTCCTTCCTCCTCGGATACCTTATACTCTGTGTTCAAATGTGAGACACAGCTGTCTCTGCCAGCAGGAGTTCACATTATAAAAATCACCAAGATTTACACAACAGGTGTTCTACCAACCCACTGCTCTAACATTTTCTCCATGCAATGAAACCATATACTAGGCTGGGATAAAAAAATAAATCAAATTAAAAGAAGAAAAAAACATGTGGTGGCTGGAGATTAGACTTGGCACAGCTTCAGCATAAGAGCTGAGTCTTTGTTTCTCCCTTACAGGAAACCTAAATAGCTTCCATAGAAGTGGATGGGTGAAATTGGTCAGGTAGAATACACATAAAGGAGTGACAACCCTGGGACAAGGCTTAATGGAAATAGAAGAATTGAGAAGAATCTTCTTTTAAAATACAAGTGTGTCAGTTGCCCCAATGCCACTTCATTGAATAATCCAGAGACACTTACAAACCAACAGAAAAAAGGCCACAAACCGACATGTTTCAACCTCTTGCAACTTTCATTCCTGACAGATTTTTTTTCAGTCCACGATGTGCAGAGCCCTGGGTAGAGATTTTTAGGCCTGCTGGCTTCTGGCTGTTTTCTTGTAGCCGCTTTTTGAAGATCTTTCAGTTACTCGTGAGTTTAAAACCATTGCTCCAGCCAAACAAGCCTCATCGCTGATAAGAGTTCCTTGCATCCCCCCCAATGCTGAAAGCAGCTACTAATAGTTTTAAAATACATGCTCTGTGTATACAGTATTCACATACATGCAGGTTGGACTAGATGATCTCTAAAGGTCCCTTCCAATCCCTACCATTCCACGATTCTATGATTCTATACATCATGTAGAATGTTACTCTATTTAGACACATGATACGTGTTATTATAGCAAAACTGCCCTTGCTGCCAGGCAGTTTCAGAGGGAGGAACCCTTTGTTTTATTCAGTGCAGCAAAGCAGCATACAAAACTGCACACAATATGTATGTTAGAGACATACTGACACTTGGTACTCAAGCCTTCGACTGGATCAGATTAACGGTCCCTGAGGAGACAGGGTTACGAGCTCAGGAAACGCTTGAGCACTTATCTGCATGCTTTATTCTGACAATGTGCTGGGAGGCAGAAAGTGGGGACAGCAAGAAAAACAGCCATTTCATGGGGGAAATGCACGGTACAGAAAATGGCGCCAAATTCTGGGAGTGGGGTCCTGCTCTTCACCCTTAAGAGCAAGCTGGATTTGAAGGCTCAAACCCCTTTGCAAAGAGGATTTTCACCCTGGGCATGTCTCGCCGTCTCCTACCTCTCCCCACGGCCCATGCCAAGTGCTTGAAGAGCTGTGCAGTTTTAAAGACAGGTGGAGCGTTTCACCCTGCCTTCTCCAAAGAGATTTATGACAAGAAACTTCAAGCAAAGAAAGAAGACAAGCCAAAAAGGAAATTTGAAATAAAATCATTGTTGGTTTACACAGAAGGTGGTTGATCCAAAGAATGATCACACAGAAAAGGAGAGCCAGTGCTGCCCACGACCATACAAACATGTCCTTATTATTATTAACGTATTTACAGTACAAAGTCTGGAATACTATATACAAATCAGACTATTCACTATCAAGCCATGTAAAAGAAAACATGCCAAATAGCCGCAACTAGGGGAAAAACATGAAATGTGGAAGGGTTTTTGAAGTACAGACCCTCCATGTTACTGACTGGTGCGTACCCAGCAGAAAATTGCAGCTTTAAGAAACAAGGCACAGTCCATCCTGAAACAGCCCTGTGCAACTTCAAAATTATCTCATATCCCTTCCTCAGTTACTGCTGATCAGCTCAGTAAGGTGAACTTGCTGCCTTTCAGTAGGCACAAAAGAAGCAGTACCTCCAAGAGTCACTGTGTACCTGAACAACAATATCAATAAGCTCCTGAGGGAAATAAAAAGAAGCATCTGCAGCCAAATGTTGACCGTGAGGATTCAAACCACTGCTGAAACACGTGTTTCACATTCAAGCTCTTCCTGTGAATTACAGTTAGCTGTCCTGAGTATATGGAAGATATATGAGAACATCTTAAACTGAATGGAGGGATTACAGTTAATACTGTGCCACAGAGCTCTGTAATCCCTGAGGATGAACAATACCTTCCCATATATGTGACCACTGCCTTTGCGCTTTGGGGTGCCTCTTTGCTAATCGCAGTGCAGACACCAGCGCTAAAAGCGTCCAGCACAAGGCATCACATTATTAAGACAACCTTTGTCTTTCTGCAGTGGTTGGAGGTGGCTACAGATTCCTTCCGGAGGAAAGGATCTGGCCTACAGATGTGTGAAATGCTGAGACTTCATGCTGCCAGCTATTTTAAACACAAGGCAGCGTCAGTCACTGTCAGCAGGGTGGCCACGGGGCCCACTCAGCTAGGGCAGCTGTGCTTGCATCAACCACCACGCTCACCTGAGGCCACGGGTAGGTACATTGTCTCATGCTTTCTGTTCTTAAATAAAGCCTTCTCTCTCTGCTACATGCTCAGCCTCTCCAGTCACAGTCACAGGCAGGACTGCATCACCAGCTGTGCCCCAGCTAGATGGAGCCTGCCAGCAGCCACACTCCCTCTATGGCCATACTCCTTCAACCAGCTCCACCCCTGTGCAGCAGGATGCAGTCAGAGATGCCCAGCAAAGCCCTGCTGCAGTGGGAAGGCCATGACACGCCAGCACAGTGCTTTCCTGGGCAGACCCAGCGTGGCCAGTTGCCACAGCAGGTGGGATCTCCAGGCAGGCTCAGCCAGCAGTATCTCATGGAGGTTCTCCTCGCAGCTAGCAGCCCTCAGGGTCTCTGCAAATGGAGCCACTTTGGCCAAAGACAAGCTATTCCTACAGGGTGTAACACAGCAGAATTCCTCAAGGGCAGCCAGGGCCATGTTTTGCCAGTGGCAAAGCATGGTTCAGCCTGTCACTACCTCTACTGTGGACAGAGAGTTCCTGGTTTTCCTTGTGCTCAGTACACCACACACAGCACTCCGGCACAGGCTGCCCAGTGTGGGTGTGGAGTCTCCTTCTCTGGAGGTTTTCCAAACCCACCTGGATATGGTCCTGTGTGACCTGATCTGGGTGAACCTCCTTCAGCAGGTGATTGGACTGGATGAAGGTCCCTTCCAACTCCTACCGTTCTGTTCTCAGTTCTGAGACTCTGAGCCCTGCCACACCTCCGAGCAAGCCCTAGGAGCAAGCCCTCTGCTTGCCTGCCTTTTCTGTGTGCTGGAAGTGAACATACCGTATGTTATCTCCTTGTAGCTCTTCTCCATTTTAATTAGATTTCCTGTCTTATGATGACAATGACTGCTGTAGGGCCATGGCCTCTGGCCAAGCAGAGAGTCCAGCGAGGCTCCAGGATGATGCTCAGACAGATGCCCTGTCAGGCAAACCACTGCCAGCTGACACACTCCCCTTCTACTTTTAGCACCTCAAATCTCTGCCCTCCATCTCAACAAGCAAGGAGTTATGACTCCAGCTCGTGCAGGAGCACTCCCGTTCTGGGGTGGGGATGGGATGGGTTGGGCATGCTTCCCTCCCTCACAGATGTCCAACAGTCAAGAGGGACCAGGCATCCGCAGCCAGGCCCTGCCGAGTGCCTGAGACGGCCCAGCCTTGCTCTCTCCTCCTGTCCCACCACTGCTAGCCACACACACACACATGCCAGGACAGAGAGGTGTGCCAGAAACGTCAGAGGGGCCTGACTCACCACCACAGCTCCTCATGGTTCTAATGGCAGCAATGGAGAGTGGCGGGGGGAAACATGGCAGCAAAAATAACTAGCTTTGCTTTGGAGGAAGTTTTGAATGTTTTAGAGCTTGCAGCTGGGTAGCTCTTCTGGAAAATATTTTAATGCAGGGAATTAAATGTTTTCCCTGAAAGCTTGCACTAAAATTGGACCTCTTGAGTGAGAAGATGCATCCTTTGGGTGGTAATTTGCTGATGCTATTTTGAAAGTGTTGAGGTAGGTCACGTGCAACCTCTCTTAGGCTCTCAGTCCTTTAAGTCTTTATGCTCTGCACTGTGGAGATGGGCTCACTCCACGTTCTTGTAGCTCATAACACAGCAGGACTGTATTGGCTCCTTGATGTTAAAACAGAGACAAAACCCCACAGCAGCATCACTTCTGCACTAACATAGAAATTTCATTCCAAAGGGTAATCAATCCAGCCTCAACTGCTCCATTTTACTGGGTTACTCCTCCTTGGAAAACGTTTCTCCGTCCACAATAATTAGGCATTTTGAACACAAGCCCACCTTGCTAAGGGAGGAAGGCATGGTAGGCTTCTGTCTGTCTTCTTGCTGTGATATTTGCTGTGCCATCCAGGCAGTCACACATGCAGGTCCCCACAATGCTTCCAAGAGAAGCAGGGTTTCTCACATATGTAGCACACAATACCTACAGAACTGACTGTTTTAAGTAAACAAAGATGTTTGTGACCAGGGATGTGAAATGATGATGGTAAGTTGACTGTGAAGTCCAAGGGTCACTTCTTAAGACATGAAGGTCTTTTGCTTGGAGATCATTACCGCTCTGGGCTGCTCTTCCATGACTCACTCAGCAAACCAACCTCATTGCCACAGCCAGGAGGAAATGATTCATAAATACTGACCTTTCCCCTTGCCACCCCTGCAAAATGAGGTCTGTGTATAAGTACTCACAGAGCTGGAGCCATGGGAATTACAACTAGATAAACCGTCCACCACCAACAACATCACGCAACCACTTCCCTGCTTGAGCTAACGGTGGAGATGTTTGCAGTGAGACAGGCACATTCACAGGAGAAGAGATTTGGGGCAAAACAGAACAACTGTTATGCAAAGAGAAGGTGAGTCAGAACAGGAGAGTTCGAGAGGGAAGAGTCAAAGTTGGATGAAATCACTTGGTCTCCTCCTCTTTGCAGATACTATGGAGTCAATGTCTTGTAGAAAAACAGAGACACTTAGAGTTAATAAACTGACATCCTTTCTGCCATGCTCAGTTTGTGGGATTCACAGTGGCAGATCAGCAGTTATTAAAGAATAATATTGCTCTGTTATTATTTGCAACATCCTCAAGACATAGGATGCCCAGTCGTGGGTGACCATCCCGCTGCTGACGTGCTGCGCAGACACAAGGCCGTGAGGAGCGATGACCCAGAGTGCTCTCAGCCTGTGCTCCTCTCTCAGGGGTGGGCACAGCAGATCAGAGGCAAACACAAGGAGGAAGGACAGATTCCTCTTTGTTTGCCTTGCGAGCCACCCTAGCGACCTAGGAGGTCCTTACTGCTCCTAGGCAGACCTCTCAGCCAAACTTCCCATTTCAAACATCCTTACTTCAGACCGAACACAAAAACAACCAAAATGAGCTAGACTTTCCATTTCTTTGTCACACCCTGTTGGGCTTGTAGCATGCCTCACACAGCTACAACCAGAAACAGCTAATTAAACTGGCAGCAACATCATGTCAACATGGTCAACAAGATTTGCTCCTTAGTTTTACGTCCGTACTTCTACGAGCAGCTGCCACAGAGGAAGACAGTAGTGGCAAACCATTCACTCCTGTAGGGAGGGCTACCTCTCATGCCGAGGTGTATCGGTACAAGTTACCCCTCAGGTACCAGGGGCCCTCCACCTTTGGACACAGTGATTGCAGATGGTGTAACAGCCAGCGTGCGCTTGCAGGGAAAGCCAAACCACTCCTTGGAGGTGGGAATTTTCATCTAGCGGGAAGGTCAGGGTCAGACCCGTCTCCAGCACACAGCCTGCGGTGGGGTGGGCAATGTCTCTGCAAAGGATGAGGCAGCTGTGAAAGTGCTGTGAGTGTGAGGTGCAGGAGGTGCTGGCAGCTGCCGAGCAGAGCATCCCTGGGCCA
Organism: Urocolius indicus; assembly: GCA_013401255.1. Taxonomy (NCBI): domain Eukaryota; kingdom Metazoa; phylum Chordata; class Aves; order Coliiformes; family Coliidae; genus Urocolius; species Urocolius indicus. The sequence goes on along the minus strand of WBNH01003627.1, from coordinate 224,606 downwards.
GCCGTGCAAGGCTGGGTGCTGCCTCGTCTCCTTCATGGCCACCTCCATGGAAAGCAGCTGTCCTTCACAGCTCTCCTCACAGGTTACCAGGGGCATGGGGGAAAGGGCAGCACAAACATGGCCCTGGGAGTAGAGGCAGCTCAGAGGCAGGGTGGGCAACTGAGGAGAAGAGAGCTAATTATTTATACCATGCAGACAAGACTTATGAGGTAGCTGTTGGCACGGAGGCAGAGGGTCCCTTCCAACCCTACCATTCTATGATTCTGTGACTGAGATGAGCCAGGCTTTGCAGTTTAAGAGCAGCTCTATGGAACCAGTGGCAGAGAGCAGTGTTTGAGCCACTCAGCTCTGCCAGCATGACAGAGGTTTGCCTTCCCTTCTTCTGCCCTGGAGAACCATGTTCCCAACTGCAGCACTGCACCACTGGAGCAGTGCCCAGCCCCATTGATGCCTGCTGGCTGAGGGAAGTCAGTGTACAAATGTGCCCCTTCAGGTGCAGTGCTCAGGGCAGCCATGAGGTAGTAAAGGCAACCCTTGGGCTTTACACCAGCACCCGTGCTGCCATGCGGGTGCCTGGCAGCTTTGCAACACAGAAACAAACAGGCCAGAGCAGGGATGAGGCTACATCAGTTGGGAAAACAATCCCACCCTCAGGGCAAATTCGGAGCAGGTGTTGGCACATAAGAGTTTTCACAGCTTTCACTGGAGAAAGAGCAGTCTGGGTCTGTTGTTGCAGACTGTCTATTCCCCTCTCCTAGGATGACATCTAATGCTGTCATGCTTGCTTTTATTGCATTTGTATAATCAGTAGCATGAAAAACAACCCACAACACTCTGCTGCTTCTGTATTGTTGTTGAGAAGGGGTCAATAGCTATTCCTCCTGCAGAGCAATGTAAGTAATGGGAAAGACAACATAATTTATTCACTAATGAGCAACACCTATTTTGTCACCACTGACCGACTTTGAATTCCCAAGGGCACTCAGGAAAGTGGAACTGTGTTAGAATGACTGCTACAGACTCCCAGGTGTCCCATCAAGCGTATGCAAGTGGGGACTGTGTGTCAAGCAAGCTCTTTCTTCAATATCTAAACAAGCAATGGAGATTCTTACAAGACTCAATTGTGATAAATCACCCACCTTATCAGAGGGCTAATACGTGAATACCTGATGCTTTTCCTCTTTGGTGCCTGCCTCACCTTCTCCCAAGAACTGAGGGGCTAAAACAAATTATGACAAATGCAATGTAATGGTTTTTAAATGTGCTTTTCTTACTGGCAGTTGAAAAAGATCCCAGACTTCTATTTTGATCCCAGACTTTCTAAAGGGACAAGTCCTTCACTGAAGTCAATGAAACTTTGTCATAAATGTCAGCAATGCCTCAATTCCTCCTCTAGAGCCTGACTTTTTATTTTCCTGAATACCTCTTTCACTTCAGCTGTTCCTTCTAAATTTTTTGAAAGGTTTAATCAGTGCTGTTACCATGGCAAAGACAGCTGCCCCAGAAGCATGTTGCCTCTGGGGTGGAAGGGGTCTCCAAAAGGTTGGATGGCATTCAGCCAAGGAAAATCAGGTCTGGTCTTTGCTAAACTTCCATCAGCATGTTTCAAAGTCTATATGGGCATGGTATCCAATGACCAGGTCAGGGAGGGGTGGGGAGAGGCCCTGGTATCCTCGAGACCTTTAAATGGAGCTGCTGCTTTTGAGGTCACCATGTTTCTTAAGCCATTTCACCACTGTGTCACTCCCACCAAAGGACTGAGGCTCTCCACGTGCTGCTGGGTAATGCTCAGGCTGAAGGGCAAATGTTAAGGTATCGTGTGCCTTTCCCTCTGGGGCAGCCTGCATGATTAGGAGATCATATTGCCAAGGAGGCCATGTAGTTAATCAGAGGAAAGGGTGTGAATTATGCAGCCTCCTCCACTGTTTGCTTTCCACTGACGTGCATAATGACTGCCAGCAGCAAACCCATCCTCTGCAGGCAAGCCTTGCGAGGTGCCAGGGGACCACAGAGGAGGAACGTGAGCTATTTCTTGATGCCTCCGCCAGGGATTCATCTCCTTTGTAAGCATCTGAGCTCTGGTGCCTGCCAGGGAGCCCTCAATGCCCCACCACTCCCACAACCCATCTTGGGGGTGGTGTACACAAAAGTACAGAATTTCATTTTGCAAGATAAACAGATCCCAGAGCTTTGTAATCCTCAAATATGAAAATTTCTAGTACCAGACACTCCCCATAACCTGAGCTACAAGTTGTAGGAATATGACAGCTTCTGCAGAGTGGACTGTTATTGAACATCTCTGGCTGCACAATAGACTAATTTTACCTCATTCTTGGCTTTTCACTCAGATACGTGTCTGTGAACATGCAGGCTGTGAACACCCCAAGCAGGTGGTGTGCAAGTCTAGGGGCTGGAGATCTGTTTGAAGCTGCTGACAAACTTAAGAGTAAGGTTTCTTGGGAGTAAGGGAGGGGAAGTATATGAAAATTGAGCCTTCTTCTTCAAAAAGCCATTAAAGGATGGCTTTAATGAACAGCAACAGGGTTCATAAAACCTGAGGATTTTTATAGGCTGGGAGCGGGCAGCAATTAAAAGACCCGACTACGGTTCGGAGCTATTTAGACCACTGGTATTTTAGCACCTATAGCAACACCATCAAACAGGATCAACAGCAGATACAGCTTTCTAGCATCATGTGGTTGACATCAGGGAGACGAAAACAGCTGTATCCTGGTGCTTTCATACACAAGAAAGGGGTGTGACTTAGGAGGTCCCCTAAACCTGGGCTAACCCTGTCAGCTCGAGAGAAAGCCATGCCATTAGTAGTTAGATACCTGCACAAGAATCATGCTGTGAGAGTTCTTGGCCCTCTGACATGCATTTCCCCACAAGCTGGGACTTCTTAGGGTTACTAAAGCATTTTTCTTTTTGGAATGGTACTTCGCCACCCTGACCCTACCTCTCTCAGGCTGCAGGTTAGGGAGCCACTGGATTTTACAGCAGCTATGTAAAGTCAAGGTTACAAGCGACCTCAAAGAAAAGGCCACAAGGCACAGAATTAGGAGATCTGTCAAGAATATCACATAAATAAAGTGTGCTTTTAAATCCATCGTTTCCCTACACCTTAACTCTTGCCTGCAGCAGAAAGACAGCAATGACAGCAGCACAGGCAAGTCAGATTTTACCTTAATCAATCAATCAATCATGTGGGAAGAAATGTTAGCAGCTGTGAGAGGAGGAGCACAATCTCATCATCTCCTTAACGTCTGTGAATGCTTTCCAGTGATTACAGAAAAAGGTGTGGTAATGCAAAAAGGCACTCCTGAAGGACACTGGTGCAGGATCACCAGTGCAGATCTTTGCCTACCAAGTACCTCTGGGCCAGTTTGGGGCAGGCTGTGACAGCTGAATTAAGAGCAATCCCCAGCTATGCCAGAGTTTCATTTTACAAGGGCAAACCTAACAGATGATGGCTGCTTACAGATGGAGCAGAGGACATAGCTGTGGCTGCTCATGGACTACTGTATCTTTACAAGGCACTAGTACCCTCATCAGCGGGGCACACAAACTGGATGGCAGAACAGCTGCTGGCATCGTGGTTCACAAACCTCTCTCGCTAAATGCTGCGTGCTGAACTCACAGATGAGGAAGGGAAAAGAGGGCTTGGAGAAAGACTAAGCATATCCAGAGCTCAGCAAAACTAAATTACTTCTCTCAAATTCAGCTTGATTTAAGGTTTCAACTTCATTTTGAGTGGATTTTTTTCAAAGCATTTTTAAGTGAACGCTCTGAAAATGAACCATTACACACGCTCAGATTCAGTTAAATTAAAACATGAAGAAATCAAAGCCAGCAAAATGTTCTTTGTAACCACACTAACTTTGCAGATATACATAATCTTTCCTTTTATGCAAGCTTTGCATTGTATTAGGGCCCTGCCACTGCCCAGAACGACAATTAAACACTACATTAAGGCTACCTGCTTCAGCACTTACCCTTGCTCATTGAGCTTCAGCAGCAAAAGAGCTGGCTGCAGACTTTCAGCTAACAGGAAAATGACCAAATTGATTAGAATTACCTTTGGGAGAGGAAAATGCATTTTGTTAGTTTGTTCTGTGGCTAAAACATGCAGAATTAGGGGAAAACCTAGGAAGAAAAAAACAGACATAAACCCTAAAATCAAACAAACAAAACAAAGGTGCCAAGCATGGTTGTTACACTGCCACATCCAGCCCGGCCAGCAGGGCACTGTGTGACGTGGGCACCTGGGCGCTGGGACCTCTGTTCTTAAGACACAACCAAAGCATTTATCGTCTCGGACGTTCAGCTCAGAGCACCATCCGCTCCCAGCCACAGCTCAAGACAGGTGAGCAGAGCTGTTTCTGAGGTTATCAGCAGCAGGACTGCAGAGCTGAAGGGGCTTTAGGGACCTCGCCCCCCCTCAAGCTTCCTGGAGAAGCTGTCACTCAGCCACTTGTCCTCGGCGTTGGCACTGGCGCAACCACAGTGAGGAACTGCAGCGCTGGTGATGGCACATCCCTCAAGGGCTCGGGAGTGCCTTCTAGGTCATTTATGACAAAGCTCTTTCCTCTTCTGTGTGCACAGAGGCCTTCAGAGTCAGGGTGGCTCAGGAAGGTTTCTCTGGTCAGACGTAATAAGCATCAGCCACAGGGAGGCAAGCCCAGAGCCCTCCCGGCTGCCGAGTCACCCCTGCAGGCACCTCCTCGGCCTCCCTCCTCCTCCTCCTCCCAGATGACTAAGGAGGATGAGGAGGATGGCAGCGAGCTGATTGCCCCACGGCTGCAGTTTCACAATGCCAGACGTCCTTGGCCATGACTTCAAGCTTCTTAAGCCCTCAGGAAAATACAGAGGAACAATTTCCAAATTGTTTGGGAGTGAGTGTAGCAGCTTCCCTGAGGCAGGAGCTGAGAGCTCCTTTGCAGCTGCTGCTCTCCACTCTCTCTGGGTTAATCCTTAAACATAGGAGTGGACTCACAGGTTAGCACAGAAATGATCTCGGTTTCATCCTAGACATAGCCACCCGATGAGCTGTCATTCTGCCTTTTATGTAAGCTACTGTCTTCTCTCCAGCAATGGGGGGACGAGGGCAGGGTGGGGAATGGGTTACTATTGATAGCTTTATGTTTTATTTCCCTCTCAGCCACTAGATACCCTTCTCCCTTCACACCCGACCACCCAGTGCACCTGCAGAATCATAGCAGGCACTTTGGGCTCTGTAGCTTCATAGGTCTGACTCTACCTCTAATCAGAAGGAGATGGGCCCACCATCCCTCTCCCTCTCGGCTCTGAAAGGACAGTTGGTTTATTTCAGAGTGTCATCGCGCTCTGGCCCCCAAAGCAGGAGCCTTTTCCCAGGCTGGCTGGGTGCCCTGGTGAGGAATGCTGACAATCTGCTGCCCGGGAGCGGAGCTGTCAGCGTTACTTCCCTACTGCTGAGCCCTCAGTCATCACCTGCACCGAGAGTAGGTATGCAGCCCGCTGCCTTGTGACAAGAGCTGTGACTTTGTTTAGGAGCCAAGCACTAGGAACGAGTACCAGGGAAATGTGGCTTAGTGGAACAGGAAATATTAACAATCTGTGATAAAAAAGAAAAAAGCAGCCAGTACACATCTATAACTCAGCTAGAGACACTGCTCCACGACTGGCTAAGAGCAGTGACAGCCTCCACAAAAGCTAATGAATAAATAGCTTTTCCACCTTGAAGCTGACTTTTAAAATAACAGAGTATTTTTTTCTCACGTTCATCTGTGTACAAGAAAAGCCTCTAAGCAAGGTCATCTGCATATTGCAGTAACTACTGGCACAGGAAAGGACATGAAGGAGTTTTCAGCTCCACAGACGGTTTAAGGGGCTGTTGCAAAAGCCCACAGGTTCACATAGCTCCACTGTCCTCAGGCAGCAGGCTAAGATAAGCCAGTAGTCTGTGAGCAACTACAGTTTTGTGCAATCAATTATTTTTTTTTCTGACAGAAGAACATGACTGAGGTAAAAAAAAAAAATTCTTGCTAAAGAAGATTTCTCTCAAAACTCCCTCTTTCTGAATGAAACAATCGAGTGATAGTGGAACAGTAGACAGGAGAAAATTACTTTTTTTTCCTTTCCCTCCTGTGTTTTAGTTAAGGCAGTTAGCACGCTGGAAAAGCTGCATTAGTGCTGGATTCATATCTATATAGTCCTTTCAAGTTATTATGGGGCTGATAACCTCTCTTTGTCCTTGTAATCCGCAGTAAATAGAGGAGCTTAATCGCTCCGGAAACGGGTAACAGCTCACAGATCCCTTTGCTCCTTGTTGCTGTTTGCACAGTGCCTAGTGCTGATTTAATAATCTGAAATCACCCGAAGATTCTCCTAAACTCCACATGAAACTGAAGTCTTTTGTCTGGCTCTTATCTCCATCGGGCAAGTAGCTGCACCATGCTAATTTTTTAAGGCTGGAACTTCCCTGGCAGGGGAGTCGCTCCTTCGGGTCTCCATCCAAGGCCCGTGGCACTGGGGGGGGGGGGCTTGAACACTACAAGTGCAGTTGAGTCTGAGTGCCCACCAAACACAGCCCCGTGCTGCAAGAGGCAGTTTCTCAGGCAAGGACAGGGCCCCAGCCTGTGGCAGGAACGCTGCTCTCCCTCTCCCTAGGCACGACCTTGGTCAGGCAGCACGGGCTCTCCAGTCCCGAGTTTCCTCTTCTCCAGCACAGAGATATGATATACAAGTGGGCTGAGAGCCTTGCAGAGAGCTGCTATCGCCGTCACAGGGAGTTATCGTCCCCAGGCCCCGGTCAAAAGCACACAGCACCATGAAGGAGAGGAGCTGTTCCCTCAAAGGACCCTGGCTCTGGCACCCAGGCCTAAAGCAGTTGGGAGTTACCCTCTGAGAGAGTCACAGGTTCGCTGCTGTTCCCACACACCCTACTTTTACCTTTTTGAACAGCAGTAGGTGCAAAAGAACCCAAAGGCTGAGCGACAAAGCCCAGCATAAATTACAGTTAATGAAACAATCTCCTCCTAAACAGTATATGACCCAGTTCTCCTACAAGTTATAAGCAAAACCATATGTACAGTCATAAATATCGGAGATATTTACAAAACACTGACAAGATCTTGAAAACAAAAGCAGTGATTTCCTCATCCTGCTGGAAGCCTTACAAAACGTGGGGTAAATTGTCTCATTTAAAATATTCTGCTGACCACAGAGCACTGTACACTTCATTGTTAATGGTTAGTCATTCTATAGTCACTCTATACGTACTTACTCGTTTGGTTAGTCTACTCTGGGCTGCTTAAAAACTATTGCAAGACAAAGAGTATGAAGTAAGATCAATAAAAATTTTGTTTACATGAAAACCAGTGTTGTCATAACACAGTTTTACACGAAAGGTAAATCAAACTTCCACCCAAATAACCATCTCCCTGCACTGGCTGGCGCTGCTAAAGACATCTCCAGAATGACTTGCAAAGAGCTGTAAAACTGGCCAACTAAAAGTGTCTGTGATGAGTCTATCTACACTGTGGTAAATGTCTCTGCTTTGCTGTTTATCCAAAAACCTGAGCAAAACATAACCAAACCTAACCCCAAGCACTTCAGCGCAGAAGCCTCACCTCTAGCTTTCCCTATAACTCACCTAACAAAAACCTGTAGGTGCTGCAATCAAACCAGGCTGTCAATGCAGAGCTTCACGTGGGTGCCAGCTGACAATCCCACCTCCTTTCCCAGCACCTCATCCAGCAGCTGATACCCCTTTTCCCTGAAATTCAGTGTGCAGCACTAAGCCAAGACCCCACAAGTTACTGAGCCCCATCATGAGGTCCCAAGCGGCTCCCTAGTCCTTTAGGTGTCAGGACGCCTTGAGGGTGTTCAGGTCTCAGCAGGACCAAAGCCACCAGTCTTTTGCTCTGCTCACCAGCTCAGAAGGCACAAAGTAACTCTGTGAGTAGTGTGTAACAGCTCCCCAGCGTTTCCATTGTCCTTCCCTCACATAGTAGCAATCCCCCAGTGGAAAGAGAAAAAAAAAGAAAAACCCTATTATCACAAACACACCATTATACTATTTAGAACTTTATACATTCAAAATAATAATAAAAATGATTGAAGTTGAGCCTTCACAACAGTTGATTTATATTTAAAAGGGAAAAAAAAACCCAAAGAGTAGGTGAGGAAAGTCATTTAGGCACTTCTGAAGAGGGACAGAAATGTTCCTGCTTAGAAATGGGCAAAGTAGTAAAGGCTTTGATTTTGCTCTGATTTGGGTTCAAGTACAAAGAAAATTGCTCCATTTCAGCATGCTCTGAATTCAATGAAATTGCAAGAAACTGTTCTGGTCTAGATTTAGTTTCAGAGGGGAAAGAAGACAGATTGGTCTCCTTTCACATTTTATTTTGCTTGGAAAACACAAGCATTATTCCATCTTCTTATTCCTCTCCCCCTCACTTCATTGGAAAAGATGAAACACCAGAGTGTCAGTGTTATCCTGATCATACACCATCACTACTGGCACAGATTATGAGCAAAGGTCTTGCTCCTTGGCTTTCGTTCCTGTGTTTTCTACACAGAAAAAGAAAAGCAGCCACCATTTCTGCAAAAGGTCAAAATCTGTCTCAGTCAGAAAAAATTCCTGGTGATTTCATTGGAATTCAGATCAGGCTCAGATTTTTATCTCTGTACCTCACAGTGATCCCTAGGTTTCCTCAGTCTCCCTATCCTCCTGTGGATCTGGAAAAAAAAACCTTCTGAGAAAACTCTTTTAAGACCATATTCCCCACTAGGAAATTAACGGGCCAGTTTCAGGGACTGTTTCATGTGTACCGTGAGTAGGTGAGTAGCCTCATTTTACATCCTCTTAGTCAAAATTTAAAGCAGAGAAACGTGTATTTGATGCACTTTTATACAAGTATCAGGATGTCATCATTGATGCAGGAGCAGGAACAATGACATATCGTTAAATTCTTGTTCTGCTGTGCTTATGCCCTTATAGAGATACTTATTTATCACTGTTATTGAAAGATCACAAGGGGTATCTCTAAAAGATGTAAGAAATGATAGGTGCTTGAACAGACCACGTGAGAGGTCATGTGTTGAAGTCTTCAATTGTGTATCAAATATTACACTCAAACGCCTACATTTTGGATGTTTACTATTGGACTAGATGATCCTTAGAGGTCCCTTCCAGCCCCTACCATTCTGTGAAGAGTGTACTTGTTACCACAGCCTTCCCATGGAAGAGGTTGCTGCCATCTCTCCAGCAAAGACAAACAGCACCAGCAAGTCTAGGTCACTGCACATTCTACCACTAAAGTTCGCACACTTTCAGGAGATGCTTAAAAATGAGAACCTGCTGCAAGACAAATACAGTTCAGAGGAATTCAAGGCATCCGAGCGGCTGCTCTTGTTTGGAGTCCTCAAAGCAGCCGAAGCCATCACACATTTTTCTTGTCATACCTCGCTGCCTTTCCCACGAAGCCAGAAGAGAACAGGTCAGAGGATACACTGAATGGTGGAAGTGTTCTTTCTAGACTACTTTCAGGTTACTTGAAATTCAATCATAGTGCTTCAATACATGAAAAAAGAGCAACAAGGAATATTTAATGCTTCAGTTTAGATTCGTAAGGTCACACAGAGCGAGGAGTTCACAGGTAAAGACCACGAGCCCACAGACTGCATCCCCGAGATCTGCTGTATGTGGACAGTGAAGCCAAGCAGAGCGTTACTGAAATTCGCAGGATTTGGTGTGGGTGCTCACACATCACACGCAGCAAGAAGCAAAACCAAGGACTCTTGTAGTTGTGCTATGCATAAAGACTAATTGGAACGCACCTCAGATACCTTTCCTTTGGAAGGTATCTGCACAGCCTCAACACGTTCCTCTTAGGCCCTCAGACCGAGCTGAAGACACTGTAAAAGCTTAGATCAGGCTTTAACCATAATAAGATAGCCCACCCACCAAGCAACCATTCCTTGAACATATGGAGAGCTCTTTGAATAGATAACCTCTTTATTTGAAATGGAATGCATCTTGAAAAATAGGAAAAATAAATCGCATCTCTCAGAAATCATTTACGAGTCATATTTACACGCAGTTTCTTTACCTCGACGACACGGCTATTTCTGCTCACAAGAGGATACACCAGAAAACATCGGGCACATTACTGCAGCTAGAATTCGGAAGCTGGCGTTTGCATGTCATGACCCTGTAAAGAAGAGATGTCACAGACACAACATCCACTTCCTCTTCCTTTTCCCAACTTCTAAATTGTTTTTGGTCAGCACAGCTTGAATTTTCTTGTTCAATCTGCAATAACTGAATAACTTTTTTTTTTTAACAAAAATCAGAAACCCCAATCTGAATAACTTTTTCTTTTTAAAATGAAGACAAGTAATTTTCATACCTTTACGAACTGACCACCCACACTTTTGCTACCTATACCAAGCATTCGCCCACGTGTCTTTTACTGGCTTTTTTGTTTATTCTCCTATCAATTTACTTCAGTCACATGCTGTTGGGTTCTATTTTATTTTTTCTGTAAAGGAAATGACAACCTCCCTTCTCTCTACTTGCAAAACTCCAGTAAGATGGAACATGATCTGCTGGACCTACTTTCATGGCCATTGCTTACAAGGCAGGGACAGACAGTAATGAACAAAGTAGCTCAAATGAAGACTACGCAGTAGCAGAAGGGCAAGCCAAAAAAAGCCCAGAACTACCTCATTTATCACATCAAACAATTTCTTGGTCTAAAATTACTATCAGTCAAAATAGAAAAATTAAACCAAACAAAAATCTCAAACAACTGTGGAATTTGGAGCGTGAGAAAGCTGTCATATTGTCCTCGATGGACAATTTCGCTTTATTTACACTGACATGGCATGAGCCCCACGGTCCAGCTGTCCCCAGGGGACCCCAGCCAATTTGTTCCCATTCAGTTTCCAGGAGACAGTCGGGAGGCACAAGGGGAAGGTTTGATCCTTACACACACACCCCACCAATCCAAGCTGCAGGCACAGGAACAGCTACAGCTCAAAGTGGACTTGGTGACATGACCACCTCTCACACTAACAGTTTGGCTGACACCAGCATTTTTTAAAAGGCAACAGAGCAGGCGATGACAACTGGCAAAAATTTGTTGGTGAAATACATCAGTCCAAGCAGTTTTCAGAGCATCCTTCAGACCAACTTAAAACAAGAAACATCAGGTGAAAGTGGGACGTGAACTCTGAACCAGCAAAAAAGAACAGCGAATCCAAAATGAAAGCTGCTTTCTCAAACCTTAATGTCAATTATATCACTAAAACTATCATCTTTCATTTTCACAATATAAATACTTCCAGAAGAGCAGCAAGATTTCACCTTCAGACTAGATCCATAGACTTCTGTGGCGTTGAGAGTTTTGTGTCCGCTGAGGACAGAGGTATCTGCTAGAGAAATACGTGTCTCTGATCACATCGGAACTCATTTTCATCAGTTACGTTTACCCTTTAGTAGGCTAAAACATATTTTAGTAGGTGAGATATCAGTGATACATCCATATGTCTGAAAAGGTAGACTAGTTACTTGGTAAACTGTAAGTAATGAGTCAATAGAATGGAGCCAAATTACAGCCCATTTTGTAAGTCTTTCACTAGCTCACTAGAGAATCCCCTAGCAGCTCTAACATTCAAGCATTAGCAGAACAGTAAAGACAGTTGTACAGAGACATGGAAATTAACAAATCTAATCCTAGAAGATGCAAGGCACCTTCAATTTCAATTAGTCTCGAAGCAATGCCTTTGTTAGGATAGCTATAACCTACCGCCCCAAGGTCATCACACAACCTTGTCCAAGGCCAGAGCAGAAAGAAGCTCAATCACAGAGAACCGGATTTTAATTCTGCACCGTGATGTGTTTCGCACATCTTGGTATGTGACATCTGGGGGCAATGAACAAAAGAGAAGGGCTAAAAGACATCTCAATTTATTCCTTATAGGACTGAGCTCAAGCTTAAGGTACAGAGGAAGGGACTGTCACATGCAGTAGCCAATTCTGAGATCTTCCTTTAAGTGTCACTTCAGCCTTTTGCTTTAAACACTTACAGCAACAGCTTGAACCAAGAATGCAGGGCTTTTACAGTCAAGCTACACCTCAGTTACACAAACAGAAAAGTCCTGGACGTGAGGCTTTAAAACATTTTTGTTTACGTTCATGCAACTTGTAAAGGGGCCAAAAGCCGTTTTCCTCACCACGCGAGTTAAAACAAACAGCTCTGCAGCTGCAAAGACTGACCTTGAAGCGGGGCTAACGGGCCGCACCGCTCTGTTGCGCTCCTTCGGCAACTCACCCCGTCCTAGAGAGCGCGGTCGCCTGCACCCGCTCCCTCCGAAGGCTCAAACCCGCCCTCACCAGCATCCACAGCCAAACTCCCACTGGCTCTTCAGAGGCAGAGGAAGACACACCAGCTGTGCAATTAGCCCTTTGTTTCCCAACTTCACGGCTTCATTGACATTTTTAGAGGCGAGATCACACGCCTCTCTCTACCTGTGACAGCGCTAAACACCAAAATTCATCTAGCTTATCTCAGCTAGACAGCAACTTTCAGCTTAAGAAAACTATGATCAAAATAATCCGTTTGCACACCGAGTAGTACACAGAATGGATTTTAAGCTAGGTAGGGTCTACTTTAAGGCAAGACATTAAAAAACCACCATGAAAGCTCCGCAGAGGCTGAGAGCTCAGACCGCTTCCAAACCCACCATGCAGAAGAAGCCCTCAACATGGAAACCTTCAGAAGTGCCTCTCAGCTCGTCCCTGAAGCACGGGAGCAAGCACATCAAACCAGGGAACTGGAATCCAGCCGCGATTCCTGGATGGCAAAAAGAAGTTGCTCAGGTTCCCCTCCGCTCATAGGTTAAACAGATTGGTTTTAATCTCAGGATGACAATCAGCGCCACTTTTTTTTTTTTTCCGAATAACCAAGAGTGAATCAATTTTATCATCTTCCATCACACATGATATTTTAAAAGAACATCATTTAAACCCCAGACTATAATTGTTATTCTCGTTAAAGGGTATAGGTTTCGTACGCAGGATGGGTTTCAGCTAAATTCCAAACCACACATCACATTTTCCATGTCAGTGTAATACAGCGTATCTCAGGTAAAAAGGAAAAAAAAAAAAAAAAAGAACCTTTTGTCAAATTGCACACGGCCAAGCTACCCAGAACTTTTAGTTCTTTTAGGGAGTTAACAACATCCACGTTGCGCTTTCCTTCACTCTTTCTGATACGGCCTACATTCAGAAATGTCTTGCAAATATGTTTAAAAAAAAAAAACAAACCAAAACAAAATAAAACCCAACCCTAATAAATAAAATAAAATACATTAAAATAAAGTTACAGTACATCACGTCTCCCAAAAGTCCCATCAGACCAAAGGATCCTTTCCAAGGTTCATAAATAATAGATTTGAAATGCTTCTTGGCACGGAGGGCGGCAAAACAGCGGGAGCAGCAGCAGCAGCTAGCTGGGGTTCGGGTTGCGGAGCCGCTTGTCTCCAGTCTACCTGCATCCCTGGCGCTCACCCAGCTCTCCACCGACCCAAGTCCGTCCGCGATGACCGCGCCGCTCATTCCCGCTTCCCCGAAGCGCTTCGTTCACTCCACCTGCAAATAAGACAGCGGAGCGCCGGGCAGCGGGGAGCCGCGGGAAGGCTGGCTCTCCGCGCCGGGAGCGGCGCCGCGGATCCCGCGGCGGGTCCCGCCGGGGCCGTACCTGCTTCAGGCGGAGTTGGACGCGGCGCGGAGGCGCGGGCCGTGCGGCTGCGCCAGGTGCTGCTGCTTCTGCCGGGTGGAGCGCACGGCCAGGATGGCCTGGCGGTTCTTGTACTGCACCATCTGCAGCGTGATCGCCGCGTTCCAGCCCTGCTCCTGCGCGCACCGAAAGTCGATCTCCTTCCCCTCGGCCATCACCACCGTGAAGTACACGTACTTGCCCTTCCGCTCCACGCAGTCTACCGTCTTCATGTTGGAGAAGTGAAGCTCCTTGATCTTGGCCGCCAGCTCGGCCGGCGGAGGCTGCTGCTGCTGCTGCTGCTGTTGCGACGGCGGCTGCTGCTGCTGCTGCTGCTTAGGGGGGATGAGAAGCAGCCCCTCCTCGGTGAGGATACAGCGCTTCTTCTTCCAAAGCTGCAGGAGCCCGTCGCTCCTCTTCTCCAGCACGCCCTCCTTCACCGCCTTGCAGCCGCTCTCCAGCATCCTTCTGGCATGGGCCGGCGGGGCCGCGAGCTTCCGTCCGCAGGGGCTGGGGTCGGGAGGCAGCCGGCACCAGCCGATCACTCGGCGCCCGGCGCCGGCTCCGAGGCGGAGGGCTGGGAGCGTCCCGGCCCGCAGGAAGCGCAGCGGCTGCCGCCCGTGCCGCGGCGTGGCGGGCGCGGTGTCGCTGCTGGCGGGTGCCGCGGCCGGCGCGTGCGGCTCTGGCGCCCGGCTTTTCCCTCCCCCCGGCTTTTTGAAGGCGCCTTCCCCACCCCGCCGTGACACCCGGCGGAAAAGGCGGCTCCTCCCGCCAGCAGCGGGGAAGCCCAGCGCCGCCGCGCCCGCCCTGCCGCGGGGCGCCGAGCGGAGCGGCGGTTCCCCAGCACCAGCAGCCCACGCGCGGGGCTGGGGGCTGCGCTCTCCTTCGGCAGCTCAGCTCGGGCCGGCCAGACAGCCCCTCGGCTCCGCGCCGCCGCTCCCCCTGAAGCGCGGGGGCACGGAGAGCCCCGCCAGTGCCGGGGACGGGGTCCCCTCCGCTTTAACTGGCAGGAGGCGGGGAGCGGGCTCGGGGCCGCCTGCCCCTGCGCGGCGGCGCTCAGCTGCTGCCACGGGGCTGTTCCCGCAGCGTGCGCTTGGAACGCGTTTCCGGAGCCTGGCCCCGGGAGGGCAACAGCACAAGAGCCCCTGCCCTCCGCTTTTGATTCGAGGCCAAGAAAACCCGTGCCAACTTTCAGCAACACCCTGCTATTGAAATGATCATCGCTCCCTTAAACAAAGGAGACGGCCCGAGACACAAAGCAAGAGCAACAACTTTAGCCCTGCGCGTTCACACGGCTGGGCAGAAGCAGCTCCTGCTGTAGAGATAAAATTCATCTTTGGTCTCTGCAGCAGCAAGTCTCCCCTCTAATCTCCCCAAGGCACACCTCCGTAGCTGGAAAGTTTAGAGGTAGATGAGGAAAAAAGCCCAAAGCCAGCAAAGAGGCAGGACTGCTTTTCCTTGCTATTGTGCTTGGCTGCCACACATTTGCCTATTGGTTGGGTTGTCCCCTGAGGTTAGCTTTTGAATTCACTTATTTGAGTAGAAAAGTAAAGCGACCTAAGGTCAATATTAAACTATTTCTTTTCAAGTCCTTTGATGTATGAGATGCAAACCAAAAGCCCGTGGAACTGAATGTGCCTGACAACAGCAAGGGCAGCCAAATGCTGATAATTTCAAACTACATTTGAGAGCAATGTTTTCTAAACGTATGTATTTAAAAGGGGTGTAAAAAAACCACAAAAACCACAGGCCCTCCTCACAGTCATCTTGGCAGGTGAGGTGGTCGTGGTGGAGCATATCAGAGAAAGAATCATTGATAGCAATTGTTGTAACGGAGCTGATCTCTGGTTTTAAAAAAGATTTCCTGTTACAGTCTTTTCCTCTGGATGTTCCAAGTCAATTTCGATAAATCATTAAGAGGTAAACAATTAGGGTAATAACAGCAATTCAAATTTAGCTGTTTCACATTTCCTGAGGCAACTGGAAGACCAATCAGTAACAAAGGCACAGTAACTTGCTAGCCACAGACTGAGCAAGTAAAGGAAGACTACTGTCTTAAACACCCAGTTATCTAAATAGTCCCCTTCCCCTTGGCACGTTATACTCTATAAGGCACAGCTCATTCTCACAACCCATATTTGAAGAGGCATGTGTTAAGATTCAGAAGACCTGACCACCATTCCGGACCATCTCAAGTCTGCAGCTCAAGCCATTTGAACCCAAATTCCCTAGCCCAAGTACCTGCCTCTGCAGCTGCCAACGCATGTGGCACAAGGGACCTCACGCTGTGAGGCTTCTCTCTTCTCATGTGTTTTGCATCTACCACTTCAGTCCCAAGTGTCACGAGCAGACACTCTAAAATTGTCACCCTAAAACATGAACTGAATTAAAATGTACTCATCTGTACCAAACAATTCAAATTCTGAGTTTACATGAGGCGCGGGATGTTGAAATAAACCCACAGAGGACTCATTTCTAGGAATTCACCTGCTGGGTTTGAGTTGCTGGTCCATTGCTCTAACCCAGCAGCCATTTGCTTCCCAGCAAATGCAGAAACCAGCAGCGTGGAAAACTTGCACCAGGCTTGGGACTCCCACGTGTTACTCTGTAACAAGCATTTAAGGGCCTTTTTTTTTTTTTTCACTCAGAATAAAGCACCTGAGGACATTAACAACAGTCTGTATCTATATATCTCAGTATAAGCTTTTTTACTTGTTCTCAGTGCTAACAATAATTTATAATTAATCAAAGGAAAAAAATGAGACTAGTGGAGAAGACCAAGGATTTTCATCAAATATACAGGAGGGACAAAAACTGACTTTGCCCTTCCATAGCGTAAAGGCCTCCAAAGTGTTTATCAGATTATTAACCCAGCTCTAAGCAACGATGGATATACTCTGCTAATGCATAGACTCACAACAACCACCATTTATTCCTGGTGACATTCACCTAAGCGTGGGATCAGAAGTAAATATGCAAAAACATCAATTTAAACTTTTACTCTGTAAGCCCAACAGACACTGACAGTTATTTAAAAACACACTGCATTGGACCAAACACACCCAGATCAGTCAAAACCTAAGAAAATAGGGCAAGATTTTAAATACTGGCAGCATCAGGGGCAAGAATAACATAATTCGATTTGATTGTGTAGAAGTTGGTAGTAAAGGATAACGAGTTTCACATTTGTAGAGTCAAAACTCAACTTTTAGAAATGTTTTAGTGTTTTGAAAAGCCACATTCACCACAGTCAAGCACATTACCTATCCCACTGAGATTTTGCTTGATTTTCTTTAAATGTGTATTGAAACAGCTGCAATTACGTGAAGCCTTCCACGTCAGCTGTTGAAATTTCCTGAAATACGATGCAGACTCTGCACCTGTTCCTCCTGAAATATCTGATGTGCAGACGCCTCCTACTGTCAAGCCTCAAGTATTACAACCTGAAAAACTGAACCCCATCCTTTAAAGTCCCTAAATCTAACATTCCTGATTGAATTTTTCAACGTTCTAAGTCAACACTAGTAATAAAAAATATTTTGTTCTTAAAAATGCTGCTCTCCTGTCTCATAAGCTCCCCGACTTAGACTTGTGCAGCACAAGGCCACAAGATGATCAGGGGACTGGAACATCTTTCATACGAGGAAAGCCTGCGGGAACTGGGGCTGTTTAGCCTGGAGGAGACTGAGGAGAGATCTTATTAATATTTACAAATATCTGAATGGTGGGCATCAGGATGTTAAAGCATCCTTTTTTTTTTTTTTCCTATTGTATCTAGCAACAGGACAAGGGGTAATGGAATGAAGTTGGAACACAAAAAGTTCCATTTAAATATAAGAAAAAGCTTTTTTACTGTGAGGGAGCCCTGGCACGGGCTGCCCAGAGGGGTTGTGGAATCTCCTTCCTTGGAGGTCTTCAAGACTCACCTGGACACATTCCTATGCAACCTGATCTAGGTGAAGAATCTGCTTCTGCACAGGGATTGGACTAAATGATCTCTAAAGGTCCATTCCAACCCTACCATTCTATGATTCTATGATAATTAAAAAGTTAAGAGTTAATTTAAGCGTTCTTTTTCAGCCCTGAGGCAAGTTAAACATTGTTTTGGGAAGCCACCACATAAGACTGGAAAGTCCAGAACTTTATCTCGTGTTCTCTTGGATAATGAATCTGCAGACAGGAGCCTGACACTACTGGTTTCCAAGGGATGCTAAGCCCATCCTCAGTGACTGTCCTTAAATGTCATCGTTACTCCCATTACTCTCATGAGCAGTGTCTAAAACAGAAAAAGGGTTATAAAGGAAATTGGAACTGGTCATTGGTAGAGTGAAGGAAAAAGAGAAAAAAATAATTGAGAGCTGGGAAATACATGACCAATAAATGTGTTGCAATGGGATTAAAGCAATTACACAGTAAGTGATACTTGACCTTTCCCATCTCCCAGTAATTTCCCTGGAACTTGCTGCTGACTGAATACCGAAGCTGTGATCCAGGGCAGATTTTTCCCAGTGTGAACTCCATCTCACAGAAACGTGTACAGACCCACAGGAACCCAGGCACAAAGAGAAGAAAAATCTACTGTACCCATCAGTCTCCTTTCCCCAGGCCCCAGCACTCTCTAACCCACGGCAGTACCAAAGCATTCAGAAACTCCATGCAATGCACAGACTGCTGGCACTGGTGCTGCTCCAGCATGGCTTTGCCAAAGCCCCGTCACTTCAGAGACAGCTATCTTCCAAAATATTCAAAAGCACGTAAGTACACATTTTAGAGCCAAGTCAGCCTATAAGAAGATTTAAATTATATGATGCCTCCTAGATTTGATCACGGAGTGCTGAGCAAAACACGTTGCGAGTTCAGAACATACTGGCTGCTTCCTGTCAGCTGCAGGGTGACCTTTGTTCATACGGATACTCACAGCAGTTGAGTGTACAGAAGCACAGCTCACAACAGCAAGGGTCAGCAATTGAGCTCTCTCTGCAGCTGCAAAGACAACTCTTGTCAACTTGGCACACTTGAGTTAGATATCCGTGAAAACAACAAAGCCCTTCTGCCACTGCTCCATGCTCCTTGCACGCCCGTATCTGGTACACATCAAGCGGACCCTGAAGTGGAAGAGTTCATCTTTTGCTTGGCGCACTTTCTTGTCTGCGTAACTTACCCTGCTCTTCCTACAAAAGCCAAGACACAGCCCACATGTGTAAGACTACTAGGTCTGAGCAGACCTCAAACAGGTGGATTTAGAGTAACAAGACTTATCTTGTCCAACGTGCTACATTGACAACTTCTGTATGCTACCACGATTCTGTATGCTGGAAGACTGATTATTTCCAGCATATAGATTTCTGTTTGCTTTAGGTAAGCATTAGCAATTGAAAATCATTACTTCAACATTATCTGGAAAACTTGCAGGAAACCAGAACATTTTGGGTAGACAGAGCAGTTACTAAGAAATGAAACTGAAGCTGTGGTAGCAGTGACTACTGACCTCTACAGGAAAGTGTGGGTTTGGAAGAGGCCACAGCTGCACCAAGTGGACCAGCACTGCTGAGTCTATGCCAGCATCTGTGGGGCTCTAGTCTCAGCCTAGCAGGCCATCAAGGCTGTCACGTACAGAAATGCTGTCACCTTCATACTGAAGAGTTCAGCAGCTTGTTTCGCTAAGCCACTGAGAATGCCACAGTACGTCTCTGCCCAGCATGAGGCATCTGAGAAACAAATGCTGCACATACCTTTGTAAGAAAGATCTCTCTAGCAGACAAAATAATAATAATTTGAATCTCAGTTCCGTATTTCTGAACCAGTTTTACATCAATGGTCCTTAAAACACAGGGAAAGTTCAAGTATCAGCTTGAAGGCAAAGATGAACACCTTCAGTTTCTGCAGTTTTCTTTATTCTGCTGGTTTGGTTGTTCTTTGTTCAGGTTTATTATTTAAGTAAAAAACATGTCAAAATTGTAGTATCTGTAGCTTGTGAAACATCAGTTCCAAGAATCCAACTACGAATCTGAGCTTGTGAAATTAGTTAACTGTGGTTCTACAGTGGTAAACAGTGTTGCTATGCCTAGTGTTCAAATAATCCAAGGTAAAGTTTGGAGTGTACTTGAAATCACCCTTCTCCAGAGAATGCTCAGCTTAAGTCTGGTCTACTACTTTGTTTGAGAATATTGTTTCCTTTTTTCAACAGTAACAAAATTATACCAGGCAGAAAAACTCTTCAGTAGTAATCTAATCTGTTTGCTGAAAGTGTAGAATTACCAAGAAGCAGCTCCTCTCCGTCAAGCATAAATGCCCTTCCCTCTCATCCAAAGTCTCAGGTAATTCTCCTCTTTCCTCACCAACCCCCCATTTTGCCTCCCAAGATAATTTTCTCTTCAATACAGAAACCAAAAACTGGACAGAAGACAATTTACGCAGATCTTAAATTTTGGTGCAATACTGCAACAACTGACCAAAAAACACTTTCAATGACACATTTTTCTACCTTGAACTTGTTAACAAGGTAACTTCCTCTCAAATACTACCGAGTTTCTCTACAGCTGGTATAGATCCATGAGAAAAGAATGAGTCACGATACTCCAATCAGTGTTGAAAGTTTAATGTTCCTGCTACATACTGCCTTTCAGAATTGCTAAACAGGAGCACTGTTGATCACAAAAGTATGTTGAACACTAAAACCAGTTTTTATTTAACCGATGCTGTAAGAACTGGCACGTCACTTCGTATGATTATATCCTTCCTTTTGCTGCAGTCTGGAAAGCACAAGAACTGCTGATTTAGAACTGGCAAATCAATCTAGAGAGACCCTTACCAAAATCTGTCAACAGAGGTGGATCTTGCAGGCTGCAGGTTAGCTTTGAGACCTACCAACTCTCCTTTTCAAATATTGTCTCTCATTGTATGATATGAAGATATTAAATGAGAAAGCAACCAAAACACAAGCCATATTTCTTAAGAACAGTAACTTCTGAAATGTCAGTTGGGACAACTTTTAACAGTGCTTTCTCTTCTTGCTAGACATCTTAGTTACTAGCTACAGTTACTAGATGCTGTTAGTAAAAATGGGCTAGATCTAAGTAAGGACTTCAGAGTCTTCTCATGTCCAGAAGTATGAATCCCAATGCCCTGTATTAATGACTGCTCAAGTTTGTAACATTGCCATCAGTTTGGTCTCCACATGCCCTGAAGTTTAAACAACCCTGGGAGACTATGCAAAACTCAAACACCTGACAGGGACAGTGCCTCAAAGGATAAGCATATTCTGTCAGGATCTGTATCACAAGGACATAACCAAATCTACTTTAACACAAAGCTACCAGAGAGCATGACATTAATCTTCCATTACTGTAGTTTTACACAGCTATAGATGACAAGGGCTCCTCCTCACAAATCCACAGAGAGCAGAGAGATGAAACCTGACAGGGATTCTGAAACAAAACAGTGTGGAATTTAAGCCTTCAAGGAATTAATAAAATACACTAAAAATCAGTTTAGCCATAGCACCTTAGGCCTTCCTCCTCTTAGGGGAGCTCAGCATTCAGAAGGACACTTGGGATAAGCCTCATTCTGTGTTACTTACCCTCCAAGCAAGAGACAGACTACAGAAACTCTTCCACCAGCACCATCCTCCTGTGGCTGTTGCCTCCTGTTTGCCCTGCTCTTTTTAAACCTCTAACTCATGACGGTTAAGTCTGTACAACAGTGGCAAGAAAAGGAGTAGCTATTCCAGAAATAGATCCATAGCTAGCTGGACTTAACTTTCCAACCCTACATGGACCTTCCTATCCCTCAAAAAGCTATCTGGGTACTTGCTTAGAAGATCAGGACTTCTATGGTTACATGAAGGACAAAACTGCACACAGTACAGTAGCATCTTACTGACTGGGAAAACTCATCAGTTCATAGTCACTTCAAGCTGAGTGCATTCAAACCCACATATCAAAAGCATCTCCACTGCTAGGCTAGTATGAGAAAGATCATCCAGCCCGTATGTTTCAACTGACAATGAACATCTAATACACAGTAGTCACCAAAACATGCAAAAAGTAAGGGCAGTGAATGGAGAGAGAGAAGAACTCCTCAGGGTTTGTTTCCTCCCCTGTAGATCACTTGGTCCAGTGAGCACAAACTAGAATACAGCTAAGGGTGCTAGTGTTCCCCTTAGGCTGCAGGGCAGATTTTGTTCAGGACAACCTAGGTCTGTTGATACAGACTAGAAGTCCAAGGCACCTTTCTTGGCTACAGATGTCACACCAATAAGCAATGCCCAAGAGTCGGGCATAGCAATACTAAAGTCCTTTATCAGATCTAGCCCCACTTCAAAAAGCTCATCTTCTCCAAAATGGCAGTGTTGACCAACCACTGAAACATCCAGAGCAGATCCACAAGTATCGAGTGGAAAGTACGGATGAAGCTTTCCAAACTACTGGGTTTGTTTTTCAAATGCTGTGTGATTTACTTTCCAGTAACTCTCAACTTTTGTTTCTAGAAAGAAGTGAACTGCAGCATGAAAGATATGTCTTACCAGTTTACACATGCAAGTACACATGTCATTAATAAAACAAGACTAGCTTCTGAAAATACTAGGTTTTATTCACACCCCAGTGGTAAACAATAACCTTAATATGATGTCTAGGTTTCTTTTGTAGATCACTATGTCACATAAAATACAAAACCCATAGCATAAACAAGCTGACAGTTATGGATGTTTAATGTGGTCTCCTTTAAACAAGTTATACTAGTCTTCTCAAGTAGTCAAATTCAAAATGCATCACCATCTCCTAGTTAGTACAAGTCACTGCCATTCCTATAACAAAGTAATGAAGGCACAGCTAGTGCAAGCAGACTTAAACCCGTTCAGACTACTGGGCTGAAAAATACTTTGGTTGGTTCTTCAGGAGAGAGTTTTCCCTAAACAAATATTGGTCTCAGTTTAACAGTTCTGATAATCTTCACAGCTGCAGTCTAATAGCTACATGACAAAGACGTCACAAGAACCAAACTATGTAGCAATGAATTAACATTCATGCTTCAGGGGATTTACTGCATTCTACATATTGGCAGAAAATTATACTGTTAAAATGCTAGGCAGATTGAACCTACATTTTAAACTGGTTCTTATGTGTTTGATTTCTTTTTTTTTTTTTTTTTAAACAAATTGGTTACTTAATTCTACCAAGATACAAAACATAAGGCTGTAAGTAACTAATAGTTGTGTTTAGGCTATTACAGTGCAGGTAATCCTCAAGGCCACATACACACTGCTTCACTGCTGCTTGCATTCTGCTGGGTTTTGATCCTTCTGTTGAGGGAAAAAAAAAAAAAAAGGGAAATAACAGTTTACAGATATCCATGTTTTAAAAGAACCACTAGTACTACATGCTTTCTCACGTACCAGGATTCAAGTTCATCTTTCACCTTTTCCCTTACACTAACTGCCTAGTATTGGCAATGCCACTGACTTTGGTTTATTTTGGTTTTGTTAGTGCACAGATACGCGATCCATAAAAAAAACCAACAGTATGGCAAGTGGGGTAGGATACTCTGAAAGACTAAAACTGGAAAAAGGAGGAAGACAGTCACATGTAGTAACAAACAACTAGGCTCAGAAGCAGCGTTCAGGCCTTCTACACAGTCTGAGGCAAAAAAAACTTCCTGTGGTCAGTAACAAGGGCACAGCTTTACTCTAGAAGACACTCTAGAGCACTGCAATGAAACACCAAATCATGGTATGTTCTTAACACTCTGAAAACATCTTTTGTAATAAATTCCACGTGTTAGAAAATTCTAAGATGAAACATTTCTTCTGTTATATTGAAAGAGATGACCAACACTATCTCACAGTAATATGGGAATTTAAGGTAAAGGCTTTTGAGGAGCAGAGTTTAATTGCAAGTTTTACACCACCTTGGTCTGGATAGCTATTCTAAGACCACAGTGCTTTAATAATTAGCTGCTGTTCAGTCTGTGATCAGATTACAACTATTTATTCTTATGTCAACACACTGTACTAACAACTATCGTCTCTAGTCCTTTGGCAGTTCTCTCTGAACCTGAGCATACAGTCCTGCTTTTTCTCATTCTGTTTAGCCTATAAAAGCCCTCTGAAATGGTGGAAATATGCAGCTCATCTTGCAGCTGTTTCATTTTGACTCCTAAACTTTCTTAACTAAGAAGGAAGTTGAATACTATAGCAGATGTAACATCATCACCGGGCAGTACATTTTAATTAACAGTTCTATACCCCACATTCTTTAGGTACAATGCTAATATTATTTAATTATTTCAATAGTACTTAGACTGTAGCTCAAACCATTCCTACTGAAAAATACACTCCCTCCTCACTTGAAATCACAGGCACGTTTTACAACAAAAGTTTTTCAGTTCACACAGACTTAATTCTCAAGACTGCAACTTTCATCTACAATCATCAGATGCTTCCCCCAATAGGAAAAGCTAAGAATGGAATGGCTCAATCCCTTTTCCAGCAAACTGAGCCTGACTACTGATTTGCCTTTCCTGTGGAATAAGGAAGCTGCCAGTAGCTCTTGGCTGTTCACATTTAAGTACTTGGTTCTAGATGCATTCCTCAGCCTTGACTTCTCTAACTCAAGCAGTAAGAGACTTGTTGTGTTCTGCCCTGAAAAAGCCTCAGTTTTGTACTCCACTGGGAAAATGTGCCAGAATCAGCTTGTGACAAGTTCACAAAAACTGAAGCTGAATTACACAGTCCTCTACATGCCCTTACCACCATTATGGAATATTTTCATCATCAGCAGACACTTGCTGCAAGACAAATTTATAGAGCACAGAGAGAAATTCCAAAGCACAAATCCACAAGTTATCTTTTGCAAAAAGATCCCTGAAGAAAGAACTTTTGAGGAGTTCCTCTACCAGTATTAGTCTGTCAGAACTGGGACTGAAATAGTCTCAGCCAAAATATATTCACCATAGGAACTACTGATTTAATATTTTATTTAAACAAACAAGACAACCTACATAAAATTTTGAGTGTGTGTGTGCATACACAAACTTCAAGCTTTCTCTTTAATTCCTTACTTTTGGGTCATAATCAGCATCATTTTCTTCATCCGCTTCTTCTTCCCCCTCCTGAAAGAAAATATTTATTTACATTTCTCTAGCTTATCCACACTCAGCTTCCTGAGCCATTGTGAAGAAAATTAAGATTAAATTGTACTCTTAAATATGTTAATTACCACCAAGTTATGCATACTGTATTAGCTTGCCCTCCACAAAAACCATTACCTTTTGACATCAGTTGCAACTTAATTGGTAAGATACCTTTAGGGCTGTCTTCCTTTGGTTTAGGAGGTTTTGTTGCAATTCAGAGTTTGATTTTTTTAATATTCACCCTAGATCCACACAACTTCTTGTGTCTTACATTTTTAAGTGACACAAACTGAGTGTCCAGAGCACTCAAAAACAAAAGGAACCCTCATTCCAGGTAAAAGTACAAACAGAAAACTACTTAGATCAAGACCATCTGTCAACTTACCTCATCATCTGCCTCTTCACCTTCTTCATCATACTAGGAAAGAAAATAAATGGTTTCAGTAAGTGTCATAAATGCAGACGTTCAATGGCTCAAGTTCAGCCAGAAAAGTCAAGTAGATGTCAGAAGCCACACTGTGCTCTAAGAGAACTTCCTATACCTCATAGACTTCAAAATACTTCAATGCATCAGCATGAGAAACATTCAATGTCTTCAACTACACTCTGTTTAAGAGAGAAAACCATCTACACTTGAAGTTCCTTTTGTGCAACACTGCAAGAGTTTACCAGCCTGTTTTAATGCTTCCAGCCAGCAGGGTGTCCCAAAGCCCACGGCCATTCATAGTCTTACAGCTTCCCTCTTCCCTCCCAGCCAAGGCTTTTAGACCATGGGCTATACCATGTCACATTCTAAAATTCATTTTAAGGCAGGACTTATCTGACCTGTCTTAGCTGTCAAACTGTCCTTGTTTGTGTGGAGGTAAGGGAATGAATATTTATTTGGGTAAAAGTTCTGTGGTTTGTTTTTCAGCCTTAGCTCCCTAAAGGCACCCAATTCAAGCTTTTGCAGAGGATGCTTTGAATGTGCTAATCTGTAATTTTCTAACAAGAGTGCCCTCCTGGAAGTATCAGGCCTGAATCTCAAGGAATCTACCAGCCTAGTATCACTGTAAGCACAAAGAAGAGGCTGAGCAGCTAGATAAATAGACTAATTTGTTCTCTAGCAGCTCATTATAGTTCTACCCAAGTATTTGGTATGCCACCCTAGGAATGCCTTATACACAAAATTCCACTTAGATATGCTCAAGTGTTCAGCTTTTACCACTACTTTTGCCACAAAACTGAGTCACTACAGAGACAAATCACTTTTGTGCTGCTTTTCACTCAACACTCCAGGAAGCTCAGCTGAAACTAACATTGGTACATACCATTCTAAGGTTACCAATACTGCAAGTTGGAAATCACCCAAAGTATTTAAACACCATTACTTCAAAGTATTTAAGATTTTAAAACAACATAATACTTACATCATCATCATCATCTTCAATAGCTTCTCCTGTGAAGTACAATACTGATCGGGGGACTATGCGTTCACGTAAGAAATGACCTATTTCGAAGTCTGCTGCAAGGATTGCCTCAGCATCATCATCCTGCAGAAAACAACATCATTTCCTTCAACTACAAGCTGTTAACTGCTTTTGATACAAAACCACAAGTTGCACAGACTTTGACATGGCCAGGTTTATACAAATCCCATGTGCTGACTTTGTTGCTTCAGGACTTGCTTTGTAGAAGCGAAGTTGTGAAATCAAGTGTAAAACTTTAAAACTGCCTGCCTGCATTATGCAGTGGGAAGGGGAGTCTCCTTCCTTGGAGGTCTTCAAGACTCACCTGGACATGTTCCTATGCAACCCTATCTAAGTTGACCTGCTTCTGCAGGGGGGTTGGTTGATCTCTAAAGGTCCCTACCATTCTATGATACAATTTTATATCTAATTATAGATAACTATTTAAATTTATGTATATGGGAGGTGTGTGTGTGTATATATATATATAAAAATTTTGGAGTTCACATCTTATTCTTCTCCTTTGTGGTTTAAACCCAAATAATTACACCCCTCCAGACTTCTTTCCTAGCAGGGCATGAGAAGCAAGGAAATTCTTAACTTAATAGAAACACAACTTTGCAACAACTAAAACCACCAGTGTCTTATAAAACATCAGTTTGTTAACATTATCCTCACGCTAAATCCAAAACAACACTATACCAGCTTCTAGGAAGAAAATTAACTGTCCCGGGTGACACCAGGACATTCTCCAAGGTCCAACTTTTGTTCTAAGTAAAAAAGTTGTTTAACATCTCCCATAGACTTTCAGTTCAAACACACAATACCTTTAAGAACTAACACTAGCCAGGTGAGTCTAATTAAAGATTTTACAAGTTACTTCAGATTCCTATAGCACATCTCCACACTTCCCATTAGTCAAGTCATTGTGAAGCACCTGAACACCTAAAAATGCTCTCCAATCCAATCCCAGGTTTCCACACTAAGTGTTCTGCTGTCCCCCATTTGAGAAGCTCTCTTTAATTCAAAAGTATTTTTTCTTAAGATTATGAACATACAGCTTTTGGTGTCCACATCAACTGGAGTTTTAACAGCATGCTTCTGGAAGCTTTAATCAGATTTTTCACTCAAGCACTGCTAAGTGGCTTTTAAGTTTTTCTCCTTACAAAAACCCCATGGTTTATTGCCAGTTTTCTACTAGTGAGCACACAGAAGCATGTGCTCTTGCAGTTTTGCTTTCTTGTTTTATTGCCTTCTCCAAGAGTTAATAGCTTAAGAAGTTTTAAACAGTATAAAAGACAAAACAGATACAGGCAGCCATTAGAGAAGATGATCCAAACAACACCCAAAGGAAAAGACTTAAACACTACCACATTGCCCACTAGACCCAAGCCTAGTAACAAAGATCAAGGTAACTTCACAAGGTAACTTTCAGGAAAGAGAAGCTGTTCAATTTTACTGAACAACTCAGTAAATACTCCATCTCCTACAGAAAACTCAAATACATACTATTCATTGCAACTATTCTCAGTCAAATACGAGAACAGGTAAGGCTGAAGCTACTTAAATTCCTGAACAATTTCAACATACACTTTGTATATAAATGCATGAATTCTTATTCTTCTACTGGTGTTTCCCCACCACCGCTGTATTTTAAATAGATCCACTTACCAGGTCTCCACTTTCAGGAACTGTAAAAAAAGAGAGAAGCACGTGAGTGAACGATATATACGAACATTTACAACTAATCCAGATAAACTAATGTGCATTTTACCTTCAGGAGGACTAAAGAAGTTGAAGAAAGAGTCATTGGAAACAGTTTTTGTCACTGTTCTAACTGTTCCGCGACCCTTATGTTTCTGCTTCTTCTTAATGGTTTTCAAAGTAACATTCTTTCCTTTTTTCCAGTCTATTTGGCAACTGAAAAGAAAAAAAGAAAAAACCCACGTCAGCAGCAGCTTAATACCATTCCATTTCTTACAGGTATCTGTTGAGACTACCACAACTGCAAGGGACATGGAAGGTAGTATTCACTCAGTGCTATCATTTCATTAGTTTATACAAAGTAACAGGTTTATTTTATGACTGAAGTGTTCTCATGCAAAAGCTTTTCCTTCTGCACTCGATGTCTGAAACATTAATTTTCATTAGCCACCAAGTTCTACCTAGTTTCCTAAACAACATCATCATACCATTTTTACAACTACCCATCCATTATGAAGTAACATCACATTTGGTCATGTCCTTAAAATACATAATGCATCAAGGTGGGTAGGTTTTGGTTAGTTTTAAGTTGCTTGCCAGGTTTTTGCTGCCTTGTTTTTTGTCTGCTTGTTGTTAACTGCAGGAGGTTTTTTTAACTCTTTCCTCCTTACACAGCAGTCATGCCCACAAGTTTGTCTCACATTCACAAAGAATTCTAGGGACATGTAAACGAAGTCACAGCAATAAGATCATCCACATTTGCAGAAGTTTCTGGTTAGAATCCTTTAAAAACTCAAAGAAAACAGTGAGATGCTTTGGGATATGAACAGACCGTCTCAGTGAAAAGACAAAAGCCAAGACTGGGAAAGAAAAAACAAAATCATGTTCCCAGAAGCAGAGCTTCATTTTACAAACGCTTTTGCCATAATTTATGCTTTTCCAAAACAGTCCTAACTTGAGGAAGATCAAACAGTTTGGTCAAAGCTACTCAAGCACTTAGGACAACCTTAAGAGGACATCTGAAGAAATATTACACATGAAGTTATTGGGAAATAAAGGGGTAAGTAAGAGTCAGTAACTGCAGATCAATATACAAGTACAACCAATCCTGACTATGCAGTGATAGGCTCAAGTAGTTTTCAATCAGAAGAGCAGTCACAGCATGAAAGAGACGTTAACACGAAAGCAACTGAACAGGCCATGACACAGAGAGTACCGATGTACCCGTGAGGCTCAATATGTGTAACTCAGGTTTCTCCTGTCCTTCTGCTCACAAGGGACATTTACAGATTCAACAGATGCATCAGTGTGAGGAATAACAGATCATTTAGAACAAAAGACATCACTGAGAAAGGAGTGTGACAGCTCTTTAAAAATCACAAAGAACCTGGAGTTAATAGGAGATGACTGTTCATTTTTAAAACAGATCAACTGAAAGTCAGAGGTAAGCACTCAACATTTACAAAGCAAACTGGACAACTACAAGATACAAACTGAAACAGCCTTCCCCAAATGCTGCATGTCAGAAATACAAAGGGATTAAAAGAGGCAATCAAAGAAACTTTCAAAAAAATCTAACAAGGTGTTCAAAACAATAACAATGCTCACCTTCCAATTCAGCTTTAGTGACTGCAAAACAGTATTCCTGAATGAACATACACTAGATTTTGGTTTATTTGTATATATAATACACATTATATACACTCTGCTCCAGTTTCAGCTGGGTCACAGTTTATTTTCTTCCTCATAGCTGGTACAGGTCTGTGTTTAGCATAATGTTGATACACACTGATGTTCTGGCTCCTGCTAATTACCACTTATCTTGAGTTATGGACTTTTCGGTTTTCCTTGCTCTACCAGCAAGGATGTGCACAAGAAGTTGGGAGGGAGCATGGCCAGGACAGCCAGCCCACACTACTCAAAGGGCTGTTCCATACCATAGAGCATTATGCCCACTACATGAACTGTGGGGAGTTGGAATAGAGGAGCCGATGGTTCAGGCACTGGTTAGCAGGTAGGGAGCAATTGCATTGGGCAGCACTTCATTTTTTTGGTTTCTTTTTCCTTTTGGGTTTTATTTCTTTTTTGTTGTTCTATTTATTTCCATTACTATTATTATATATTTTATATAATTTTAGCTATTAAACTGTTCTTAACTCAAAAGTTTTACCTTTTCTCTGATTCTCCTCCCCATCCCACTGGAGTGGGAGGGGGACACTTAAGCGAGTTGTTGTCTGAAGTCAAACCATAAGGAATTTTAAATTAAACAATATAAAATATATAGTTTTATATATTGAAGTTAGAGAAAAACACCAAATATCTCAAGTCAAACCCAGCTGTATACAAGTTATTAGGTAGCAATACCTTTTCCAGCAACTTCCCAAAATGCTGTAAATCTACATCTGGATAACACTAAGGAAGAAACTGTTACATAGCCTTACAAGTTATTTATTAGCACTTACCCTGTGCAACCCATGATTTCTGGTCCATCAAAGGAGAAGGGATCGGAATCATCTGGCTCTGATCTCATTCTATAAGTCTTTGTCAATACTTCATTTGTGAAGTAGTCATTTGGTTCAAAGTGAAACTCTAACGTGAAACTCTTAAAAAGGAATTGCAGAGTGACAACTTTAGCAACACACACCTTTAACATCCAAATACCTAAAATCCCAAACCAATACACATGCAATGGAATATCTCCATTTTCTCCAATACTGAAGGTTATATACAGGTATATAACTTATTATAGAATTTACTTCCCAAGTTGTACAATAAATCTTTAAGTGTCTTTTTTACAGTGCCTATTAGTTAACAAACTGCTTCCAGGAATGACAGGATGTCCCAGTGTACAGCTTTCCTGGTGCTAACATATAGAGAGAACTTCTAAATTTAAAATATTAAAACTTAGCAAGCTATCCCATATCTGACAACAAAATTATATCCAACTATAATTTTGATACAAAAAAATGCTTGAAGGTATCAAAATTCAAAGGTGAAACTTAGTAACGTGATCGTAAGGCTAAGTTATTAACTTCTCCGAATTTGAAGGTTAAGTCTAAATTCATTCATATGGTACAAGACTAGTACTAGTCCTTGTACTATTTATTAGAAGACAAGCAGCTGCATATTCCTGGTGGCTGCCATAAGACAATTGGCGATTACAGATCATGCTACTGATACACAAACAAGAGTTAAGATAACAAAAAAATAATGCTGTTTAAACAAGTTAAACTAACCATAGGCTGTCCGGCTTCTGAAAACTTCACTTTTATATCTTTTAAGTGTTTCAGGATAGGTTCATCATGTTCCTGTAAAGAAAATAGTTTACTGAATTTGTGTAATATTAAATTGTATAGACTTAAGACTCTGCAGAGATAAAAGCTGTATTTAGAATTAGTTTTACATAGGATGAGAACCTTGTTACAGCACTGAAATATTTTCAGGAATGTGACCAGCAGATGGCAACAACAGCTGCACAGAATTTACACTGCAGTACCTGACCTGAAAATGTGCAAAAACCAAGCACATTTTTTAGAGATATACATTTCATACATGCTCCCATAAGTACAGAAGCTGTATTATTAAGATAGAATAAGTTCAACAGATAACAATAAGGTATTTTAGAGTATTCTGTGGTCTCAGTTGAATAAAGTACCAGGGATTATATCCAAGTACTTGTTCCATTTTTGCTCTCCAACACACACAAAACGTACTGTTTTTTACTCTTTTTCTTAAAGGTCCTTGGATTAAGTGCTAATGTAACTTTTAAAAAGCCTGGACCACCACCTACCTGAACCATATCACTGAGCAAGTCCACATTCTTGAATACTGTCAGCCAAAACTCAGGAATTCCTTTAGGGTCTTCTTTTTCTTCATCTTTTTTTTCCTCTTCAAGCTTGGCTTTCTCTTTCAATTCCTCCTTGATAGAATAAAAACGTTATTTTTTCTTCATTTTAAAAGAGTGATCACAGGTTCATCAACAGTTTTACACTGATACCAGTACAGATGAAGTTTCCCGTGCTTGCTTTAAGCAGTTATTAATTACCATTATCATAAGCAAGTAATCATTATCCACCCACTTTTTTTAAAACTTTAGCAACTGTGTTGAATCTTGTTTCATGCTACAGCTTGAGACACTGATGAAAACCAATTAGGATACTCACTGAAATTTCTTCAGCATCAGTTTTCCATTCACACTCTTCTTCTGTAGGTTCATAAATTGCATTGATGATTTCACTTCGCTAGAAGATTAAACCAAGGATATTCTCACATTTCCTAGTCAATGCAACCAGCAATGCCCTAGCCAATAAATTCCTAATCCCAAAGTTACACAATTAGTAACACGTTAACTATTTATCAAAACTTTTTCTTCTGGCTCTAGAAGACGACTCAGCTTTTCAACACACTAAAACAAGCACCACCAAAGTTCCAGAAAGGTTACCATAACATCTGATATCTGCTCAATTAACAAGATGAGGCCTGGTATGATTAAGTGATTCTGGTAACCATGGAACAGACTGAACTTTTCTCCCCCTTAATCTTAGTTGATATTCACATCAACATTACAAAGTACATCAATTAAATGAAACAGGTATATAAGAGACCAAAGTAAGTCAGAATATACATAAACTTTCAGTTTATACTCCCTTGTGTTTTAAGTAAAGCTTTGAAGTACAAAACAGATTAGCATTAAAATACCTTGTCAAATAAGGGCTGATAGAGAGCAGCATACTTTCTTTCCAGCTCATGAACTTCCTCATAGAACTTTGCTTCAATTTGTGCACACTGAACTTGAAGGTTCTTGAGAGCATTCACTCGTCTTTTAACAACTTTAGGCAAGCTGAAAAATTCAGTGACAGAACTGTTACTACCACTGCATTCTAATCAACATATTGACCCCTCCTTTACCAGTCCCTTTTCAAGTTAACCAACTTGCATCAAAACAGATTTTATGCTCTATTTTAAGCTTTAGAAAGCTATACAAATCAGAACTATGACCCACTGCACCATGCACATCGAAACTGTTAGCACAGGCTCTAAAACTGAAGCTTAACCACAGTGAGAACCAGAGTACTCCAAACACCTTGGTCAATCATGAGACAGACTTGTGCAGTAAAACTTCATTCTAAAAACAAGTTTTACATTATTAACAAGCAGCATAGTAAATTCATATGATTGAGCATAAGAAAGAAAGCTCTTGTCGCTAACTGGCTTGATTTTACAAAAGGAAGTTCAAGACAATTGAGTTAGTCTTGACTACAGAAGTTCATCTTGAAAAGTCATTTTTTTTCCACTACAGAAATCAGCTAGTATCACTAAGGTAGTAACCATCAAACCCAAAACGAGACAATTGTTTTGCTAAATAAGCCACTGTATTAAATACAAAGGAAAGCAATTAATGCCATCCTCATTATAAATACATATTAGCTACAACTCTTAACATCAGTTTCTCTTCAGTAAACTATGCTATATCTGTCAGGACAGATAGTAACCTATATCAAAGTTCCTGGTGGTATTTATTCATTGCTGACAGCCTCAACTGCCTGTGAGGTGGGCCAAACCCCAGCATATCATTACAGAAAATTACTGTGTTAACTTCACGTATTTGTTTTAAGCAGTTGTGACATGGTATTTGGAACACAGTAGTAAACAACTGCTTTTACTCATTACCAGCTTCAGGTTAGAGGTTATCAAGAATGTATTAGCTTGGTTAAACACTGAAGGTTCATAATAATTACTAAAGCTATCTTACCTCTAATTACATAGGTCAAACATGTGTTCTAGCATACTTGTTCACTTTAAAACTTAGAACCCTTCTCCCTGACAGTTTTATGCTCAACATGAATGTACTATTTCTGGCTACTAAGATAATATGCATATCACCATTAAATCAAGATATCCCTTCCGATTTGGGCAAAAGTACATCTGCTATACAAACTAACGAAACCAGTTAAAATTTAGTCACATATGCTCATAGAGGGTTGATGGCAACCTTGTTACTCTGACACTTTTCCAGAAGTTAGTCAAGTTAACAGTTTGATGTAATTTCATCAGTAAATTATTAGAACTAACAGCAACCAAAGTAGTAAGTTCAGTTAGTTCAAGAAAAAAAAAGTGTTAAAGATGAAAAGTAGTATGACCTCAGAGGTAAGTCATACAACAATTGCCCATTTAATGCCACATGCATATATCTAGACTAAGAGTACTGGTGCTAGCAAATAAAGCACTATGAAATTTCTAAGATGTAGTGCCATACATGCAGCATGTCCAACTCTGGTATGTCAGAGTAAATATATTAATACTTCTACTAGATAATCTATAATCTTTTGCATGTGTCAAAGTTATTTTGCATTAGTCCATACCAACATGGTTTTCCAGTTTCACAATTTGTACATCCGCTACCTCTACAAACTCTGGACTTTTAGAAAAAGAAAGATAGTTTCATGAAAGTGACAGCTCTTACAAAGTAAATTTAATCTGGAGAAGTGGACCAAGAAATCAGAACTGGACTGCACAAGTACAACAATGGCATGTTAAACCTGTTGCTCTTCATACAGTCAAGCAGCAAATGTTGAGATCACACAAGAATACAACGTCCAGTGAGTAGCTGAGGGAAATCCTCGTCTATGAAAGTTTTATTAAAACTATTGTGGCCAGGCACAGTCAAAGAAGTTATTGGATAGCTGACAAGCAATTAGCAGGTTCTAAGGCAGAGGAGACAGATGTTTTCCTGGAATCTGTTTAGTTTCCTACCAGCTTACGCATTTATATCCTAACAGCCCACATAACAGACTTCTAGCATCCCAGATTCCTGCTGACTTCTGTTCCATTCCAATGTCTATACTCTGAAGATAAATAAGCTCAACATAATATTTGGGAAGACATGGAAGAGGCACCTGTAAAGCATGGTTAAGTCAGCATGCATATGTTGAGGAAGTGCAGACTCACATTACACACATTTTTCAGTTATTTTCATATTGCAAGTTAAGTAAGCGTTTGGTACAATGGCAAAGTTGCAATGCTTTTGTGACAAAGAATGCACTACTGTACTTGAAATTGATGAAGAAATGGTACAGTATCTTAGAGAGCAGCTGACTAGAAGAATGCCATGTAAATCAGTGTTACCACTTTTGTTCACTTCTTAGATCAAGGACCTGGAAGATTAGTAGAGGTTAATTAACATCTGCTGAAAAACAGAAGAAAAATATTGGGTATAGAAAGCCTGTAGTGTACAGTATCTAGCAGAGAAAGCAGCTGGGTAATATTCGACTCCATGCTCTTTCTTGGGCCAGCATTTATCAGGGAAGGCTGTTAGTTAAACAAGCTTTTCTTCCATACTAACATCTGTAACAGGGAAGTGGTATGAGTAAGAGAAGCAACAGCAACAATGTCCATTACTCAGTAGCTGCCCCAGTTCAAGTCAATAGCAATGGACGACCCTGTCACAGCAAGGCAGCTACATGCTTCAAAACTGTGTATGAACATGAGAGCCAGGAAATTCTGTTAATGCAGATCAAATAAGGAAAATTTTAGCAAGAGATTGTTTAAAGTCTAAATACATAAGGAGACTACATGAAATACTGATGCAACTTGTCTAATTTTATTAGCTACTGGTTACAATCTCACAAAAAAATTACATTAGAGACACTAGGTGTCCGAGTATTTGCTCATCCTTATGATAATTGATGTTTCAAGATTAAGGCAAAGCCACAAAACACATTCCAAACCTCAGGAAAGAATCTTTCAGAAGTGTGCCATAGCCTAACTGCAGAGGACAGGGTCAGCCACTATAAATATTTTAGCATTCTTTTCTTCATAAAAGCCCCAATAAAAACTCTTAAATTCTGAGATGCACTACAGACAGAATATATTAGTTTCCCTGATGAGCAGCACAGTGGTTTAAGAGTATTAATGCTACAGACACTGTTCAGAAAGCAAATTACTGCTTTGCTCACATTGGATAAATACTGTACCTTTCTATATATCCTGTAGATGTTCCTACGAGACCATCAAGTCTTTCCTGAAGAGCTGCAAGAATCTGAGGATTTTGCATCATCTGCACAGTCAACTGCCGAGCTAAATTCAAAAAGAAAATTATGTGAGTATTCTAGACAAACAGTGAAAGAAAAAATACTTAACTATTACAGAAGAGCAGTACGTTTATAACACATAAACTTGTAAAGAGAAATATATGAAACGTACCTCAACATTTTGTATGTATGGATCAAATCCACCCTATTCTTAACATAGAATGAGCACTTGGATTAAAACACTGCCACTCTTCAGCAAGCTGAGATGTTTTGTTAAAAAGGAAGGTTTTATATTAATGCTCCCCAAAACATTAGTTTGCCTTGACTGCTTTCATGTTGAACTCGTTAAGGAAAGGCAAGGTCCAAAAATATGTGCTTTTAGTTCAAGAAGTGAAAAAACAACTGGAATTAGTATTTTCTTTTCATTTTGGGTAACAGACAGTTTCACACTAGTATTTAAAGTTGCTTTACGAACCCGTGTTTGTATTTTTTTCTGCAAAATAATAAATCATTAGACTAGTCTAACACTGACTACAGAATATCAGAATTGGAAGCCCATTTCAAATTACAAGGCAGAAATACATTTTAAAAGCATGAATTCCTAGCCTAAGTGTTCCATCCAGTCTTCTAGTTATGTTCAAAATCTGTGCCTCAACCTGAAGAAATTAATTTCACAATTTTGTATCTTTTAATAAGAGTTTATTAACAGTTTTTATCATGCTTTTTGCAGTCTTCCCCCAATGCTCAGCATCTACAGACAGGAACTCAAAGCACTTGTTTGCCTTATAAAATAGCTAGGTTACATAACGTTCTTCTGATATCTTCAAATAAGAGGGAAGCTTCTGAATCCCTCCTGACACACCAAGCCTGCTTTTGGAAATAGCACACCATTTTCCAGTTTAATGTCCTGGCACTGAAATTTTATGCTGAAGTGTTATGTTTGAAGTAACATCTAAAAAAGCAGTCTTGTTTCTCCATGACCATTGCAATCAATTTCTATTTTAGCAGTTGAAGCTGTACTACTTAAAAATACAGCCTCACTAGGTAGCAAACGCTACTCCTCTTGACAGGGTATCTAGTTTTCTCTGGTCTCACTATTCCTTAGTCTTTCCTTCACACTTGAACCCCTACAAAATTGTGCCATTTGAGTATGCTGCCACTTATTTTTCAATCAAAGCAGTACCGACATCATACTCATGGTATGCCAATACCAACAGCCACGGCACCTCAGACTGATCTCCAACCACATATCCTGTTCGCCAAGTTTTGGGATCCATGAACACTATTTCTTCAAAGGGCGATTTTTTTTTTCATAAAAGCAGGAGTGTTCTACTGAAGTGTCCACAGAAAGACCTTTGACATAAAGGCAGAATTATCTAGACTTTTAAAGTAAATCAGTTAACTCCAATGAAAATTGTGCATGAAAAAAATACTAGAAAACTAGACAAGCAAGAATTACAAATGCTTAACATTTGGTCACGTTTCCCTACTACTGAAACATGTTTCATTTCTAAAATCCAATTTTCCTCCAAGATTCCTGTAGCACAATTTCCCCTCTGATCCTCAGCAACAATAGCTGGGATTAATCACTAAAAATACACATTCACCTCTAGATTCCTTTGGGACATCTGAATATTTACAATTTCATTATCGTAAACTGTTCTTCAGTTAAACAGTGACCTCCCCAGAATTTTGCAATCCAGTTTTCAAAATACTTTTTCAATAGATATAGCAATGCTTCAGACATTATCTTGAGAAATATTATTCTATTTTATTTAGTGTTATTATTCTGTTCAAACAATCACTTAATGAGGCAGCTAGCAGCAGTCCAAATCACTTCATTGCACAGATCATTAGATATTTCTCTTTTGCCTACTTGCTGTTCAGATTATATCTGTGCTCCCAATCTTTAGCTACAAAGCATGAGTTAGACTGTTCATCACAAGTATTCTGATACACGTTCAGAGGAAAAAAAAAAGGAGGACTTGTTGATTACAAAAGAGTGGTAACACTAAACATGATTTCTGTTCTATTCACAATCAAATTCAGCAGCGTATTACTAAGCAACTGACCAAAAGAGATACGCAAATATATGCATCTAATTTTCTTCTACTCAAAGCTTCGCATTTTAAAGGCTTTTAACTGTTGATAGTTTTGAAAGAATCTAGTCACATATACATCCTTACAAGTGGCCAGCATTGTCTGAACTGGCAGGAACCATGACTAAAACGAGTGACTGCAGATAAAGAAAACCCAAAACAAACCAAAACCACACCCTCGCTTTCTACATTACCTTTGCTGTTGGCATATTCACCAGTTTCTTCTTCTTCTTCTACTTCTTCAACGTCTTCCATATCTTGTTGATCAAGCTCAGATTGTTCTTTGCTATGAGGAATATTCAATAAAAGAATCAAGAAGTTAATTTTATCAAATACTATAATGAGCTTAAAGAGCTCAAACTAGACATCATGTTGGTAGAAGCAAACACTTGCGTTAGTTGCATCTCACAAACTAAGTCTTAATAGCCAAAGCAAGCCAAATTTGTCTTAATAGATT
The DNA here is from genome assembly GCA_013401255.1 of Urocolius indicus. Classification (NCBI taxonomy): domain Eukaryota; kingdom Metazoa; phylum Chordata; class Aves; order Coliiformes; family Coliidae; genus Urocolius; species Urocolius indicus. The sequence goes on along the minus strand of WBNH01003627.1, from coordinate 185,969 downwards.
CCGGTTTCACATTCAACAAGCTCAGAACAGTTTGAAGAACAAGCAGCTTTCCAGAATTTCTATTTCTTTTCACAAAATAACTCCAACTCCAGATTCATATCAAGAAGTCAAAGTCTCGTTTCTGCTCTACACATCGTCTTTGAGATGTGCAGGCCTTTAGAACTGAGGGTAGGTTCACATCAACTATACTTTAAGTCCCACAACTTCCAAGAATTCAAAGTATGGAAAAAACTTATGTGCAGTGTAACAATAGTAATGGGTAGTACTATTGGTTTCCCCCCGCCTCCAGAATTCCAACTAACATGGAAATTCATTGGCGTCTCATCCCAGCTTTATACTTACTTAAAATTAAGGTCCCAAACCCATCTGGCATGAGCAACTCAAGCTTTTTTCCCCACATGCTCCAAATCTTACCTCTTGTCACAGTGCCAAGATCACTACCTAGACCCTGTCTATATCAAGTGCCTGGAAAACACAGCCAGTTGAAGTATAGCATAGGACAAAGTGAGAGCCTCAGTAACCTACAGATTTTACTTACTTGTCTATGTCTGCCATTCTCCTAGATTTCAAACCCTAAAGGAAAAGCAAAAATGTAAGGACAGCAGCATTAGACTTAGCTTACAAGGTCTACAGACAAGTGCCATAATACCAAAAAGAAACATAAGCCATGTCAGCTTTATAATATATATTTATTTTATTTCTTAGTCTGAAGAGTGACACATGTTCCAAGCACTTTAAAGCAGAGAGAAATACTGAAAAACTTTACTCTGGTTTACAGCATTGCGTTTTTTATCACAGGACTGTACTACTATCACAGATTGAAACTGGTCCTGTCTAAGCGTGAAATAAAAATATAACCTGTGAAAAAAAAAATGAAGCAAAGAAGGTGCTAAAACCCTTTTGGTATCTGTTACTTGTTTCCAGTATGTAATTGCAGACAAAGGATACTTAAAGCTAAATCAGCTTCTTTTCATACTACAGATGTCTTTCTGCAGATTTATTTTTAATCTCATCTTCCTTTACAAAACCAATTCAGATAGTTCCTCAGAATACCCAGAGAACTGCAACATTAAAAAGAAAACATTCCAGGTGCCAAGTTCTTCAACATGACTAACTTCCTTGTTCTGAATGATCAGAATTTTCTTAAGTATCTCATATCATCATAAACACACTCCAGACAAGTAACTAGAAATGCCATCTGCCCAGACTACCACAAACCTTGCACACCATGAAGCATCTGTGATCTCAAATGTACTACAAAGTGATTAGCATTTTCCACCAGCAAAACAGTACCACAGAGTCTAGTCTCCAAAAAGATGTTTCGTGTAGCTTCAAGTCAGAGACAACACTACACACAAGAAAACACTGTCCCATTATTGTCATCTCAGGTTCAGTGGTTCTGAAGACATCAAGTCCAAAAAAAAGAAAAGAAAAGAGCCCCCTGGCCCAGAAATCACTTTATAGACCCCATTTTAATGGCTGTCCAGTAAGCTATTCCCTTCAGGATGCTCAACTATTTAAAATGCATTCCAAATGAGAATTTTAGTCACAGTATGTGAGCAATGTGTTCCAGAAAAAGATAAAAATTGCATTTGACCTGTCCAAAGTGTGTGACAACAACTCAATCCCTGTCTTGAGACTTCAGGTTTACACACGGTTGTAAACTGCCTATGTAACAATTCCGAAGAGTCTGCTTTGGATACCATTCTCAAAACAGATGATAGACCTATAGAAACTGAAAACATACTACCATTACAACTCACATTGAAGTGCCTCTCTCTTACTTGAGCAACCTAACAGCATTGTTTCTGATTTGTGAAAGAGGTAATCCACACAAAATAGCTCTTTCCTTACACATTTCTCCTTGACTTGTTCTTTATGCAGTATCTTTTCAAGGAGACTGGTAGTATCACCATGCAAAAGAACACAAGACTCACAGTTCACCTGCCTTTCTTGCATTTTTATACAAATGTGACAGTGATCACATTCATAAGACTCTTATTGCTCCTTGTAGGGACCAACATTTCCTCCTTGATTCTCCCTACTGAATACAGCTTCACTTTCCATAAAATTACAGACAGTTCTTTCAAAGGCATAACCAGACACAACACGCTCTCACCAAAACAGTGGGACAGATAAAGTGGCATCTGAAACACCTTAGATACAGCTTTACTGAAAGAGATCAATTCTACAGCTAATTCAAATATTTTTTTCTGAATGAGAAAAATGAGATTGGCTACGACCAAGTAATTCCTAAAAACCTGAAGTACCCATCCCATCTCTCCAACATCGGCCATTATCAGTTGTCTAGGAAAAAAAAAAAAGAATGACATAGCAACAATTCCCCTAGAAACTCTTCTAGCTTTTTATCACATTCAGAAAAAACCACACTGGCTCAAGAAGTGGAGGTATTTGACAATGTCATAATAAACTTCTAGTTCATAAACTAGTCCTCATCTTTCCTGAAACCATGCAGGTATACAGATGTTATCACTCAAGTACAAAAGTGTTAAAACCCTCTTTGAGTTGCAACATTCAGCTCAGATTATAACCAAGTCACATTTTTTCTAGAGTGGACAACAGCATGGCAGAGGAAGTTTCCCCCGCAGTCTCTGTAATCCTGAATTTCCTGGCGGGCTCTTGTTCTCACCATATTGAACAACTACCTGTCATCAGCTATCTTCACCCTTTCACTGCTCAACTCTTTCCAAGACCACTTGTGAACATCATTTCATTACAACATCCTCTGAAAGTCCAGCACCTGAATCCCTCCTCACTGCAAGCAGCAGTTTCCGCCTGCTTCCCGGCTGTGTTGGGTTTGTGTAGTGCCACTTTTTGCTTGGTAACAATGGGAGGGGGTGGCAGTGCTGTCCCTGTAAACAGTTCTTGAAACTTCCCTCAGCTTCGAGTCAGACTCACCTCCAGCTCAGCCAGGCCAATCTGGCACCTCTGTGGTCACTGTTTAAGAAAGGGAGATCTGAAGCATCAGGAGGAGGTAGCAGGAGTGGGTCAAGATGGAGGCAACCACACAGACCCTGCAGTCAGTGATGGAAGGGAGAGAGGAGGTGTGCCAGATCAGAGACCTCCTTGCAGCCCATGGTAAGAGAGCAGCTGTCACTCAGCAACCCATGGAGGGCAATGGCAGGACTGAAACTCAACTGCAGCTCTGGGAGGACCCCACAGCAGACAGGGTGATCAGATCTGGAGGGACCAGAGACTGTGTGGGGAGGCAGCCACAGAGCTGGGCCCAGGGCCAGTCACAGAAGAGACTCACAAGGGAAGCAGTGAGGAGCTGCAGTCCTCAGGACAAGCACAGGTCAGAGCAGCCCATGCAGGCCACGTGCTGTTTTATGCTTGGTTTTGGTTGGTGGCAGAATAAATTTTGCTTTTTTTCTCCAAGTCAAGTGCTAAGTGGCAAGTGAGCCCTCCCTGTCCTTAGGGAGTTCCAAAGGCTCTCCATACTTTTTTCTTCCCTGTCCTGCCAGGAAGAGGAGGAGTGAGACAGCAGCTTCTCGGTTCTTTGTTCCCAGCTGGTCCTAAACCACAACACTGGCTTTTACACAACCCACGCAAGCACTGTATGTTTTCCAACTATGGCCCAGTTTACTCAAAGGCTTTGAATAACTTTCTTCAAAGATTTTTGGAAACCGAAATAGCTGTATCGAGCAGCTGTCAACTTCAGAGCCTCCCTCCAGTGTGTTCCTATCTGCCTTATCCCATTTTTCCTATTTGCCTTGCATCAGTCTTTTTCATGTCTCATCCTTTAATCTTCCCTCCACTTTTTACAAAACTCAATATCAGAACGTTTGCAGTTGGAAGAGCTCTTCTGCAAACTGAGGAGATACAACTATTTGTCATGATACTATCATCTGCCAGCTCTAGACATCAGTTCTTGCATGAGGAGCCTACGAGGCACTATGCCACAGAACTACATTGGCAGACATATAGACTACTCTGTGCAACCCACTAGCATGGATATACAGTTGCATCACATTTAGTTTATTCTCATTTACTTAAATAACCATAAGCTTCTCTGCAAACACAGATCTACTGATAAAAAAAAGGCTAGAAAGCACTGAGAAAATGCATTCCTTACAAGCAGTCCCCACTGTTTCTGCAAAATGTCCAACACAAGGCCCCAGCCTAGTATCCAGAGCTTCAGACATAACACAATCAGTAATATCAAAATACATCACTGCAGTATGTATTTTGCAGTATCCCTCCAAAACTAAATCTTTCAATACAGCACTCGTCTCTCTCAGCTTTCCACAAGAAAGCCACAGTCAATCTGTTTGGTTTCAAAGGTGCATTAAGGACTTCAAACAGCTGCTGCACCTTGGCAGAAAGCAGCATTCACTGGTATCACACCTTGATGTAGTCCCTGGGAGATGCCAGTGCAGGATTATACTTCAGGCCTCAGTGTCTAGGCTTCCTAACTGCAAGAAAAGGCTTATGAGTACCAATAAAGGGTAGCTTCCTCGCCTTTTCAAAAGTCAGTAGGCAAGTAACAGCCTCATTTGTAAAATACATTATTTCCCTGTTACTTAGTCATTATGGTGAAACACAGAAGTAAGTGCCTGGAGGCTTTACTTACAATGTTTTGCTGCTTACTGTAAAAATACACAGACAAAAAGAAAGTTATATTTGCAGAGTTCTAAAGAGAACACATAGGAAGTTCATGCTACAAAAAGGAACCAAAACCACAGAAAAGCAAGCTACCCTGCAAGTATTCTAGAGGCTGAAGTTTAGAACCCCTTTCATATGAGTAGCTTAAGCTTGACCACAAGCCTGCCATCACAAGAAATGTATCTTTTCAGAACAGTAAGGTTATGAGACAGTTGACTCAGCACAAGCCCAGCCAGAGTTTTGAGCGTATCCTGCAAAATTACTAAAATATAGCAAAATTCCTGTAAAAACTTAAAATCTCACCAAAACACTATGACAATTTGCAGTTTTCATTGTGTTTAAATGACATTTCACCTCTTTAATCTGTCATGTCATTTTAAGAAACGTAGTTTGATAGATGCAGTCACAACAATGCCATGCGTTCATCCTCAGGTTACCCTTTAGTAAGCTTTTGGTTATTGTTTCTTCGGTAAAGTAGTTTTGCTCAAGTAAATACAGGAGCACAAATTGTAAATATTCAGCCCTTCCCAACCTTTCATTTTTCCTATCTGCCTTTATCCACACAGAAATCGGTCTAAGCTTGCTTTTCATTTCTGAAGGTCAGCTTGCAGTGTCCCAAGTAAGCATGCCACTATTAGATTACCCTGACACCCGCTCGGCCTCAGGAAGACAGGTCACAGTGAGGTGAATTAGGAGTCAGCTGAGGAGGCAGCAACACATTCCCAAGACACAGTTCCTCTAGCAAAACAACAGCTCCAAGGCTGGCATGGCAGGCCTCCAACAGATCTCAGCTGTTCAGCATCTCTGTGGATACCATACTCATTCCCTCCCTTTCAGAAAACACCATTTCCCCTTCTCTAGAAGAAAAGTTCACACAATTAGCTTGCAATAGCAAGTCAAAGACATTTCTGAAGTAGTTCAAGGGACACAAGTGAGCTTTTTTTAGGATTTTGGACACAATCTACAGCCAAGGCTCATTTACTCACATCTTTAAAAGAAACCTACTCTTTTGCCCAAACTTATTTCCCCAGTAGCCAACAATTCAGAGCACTGCAAACAAGTCAGCCTGTCCACAGAACAGCATATCAGCCTCTTTTCAGTCTCTGTCAAACCTTGGGCATCTGAAAGCAATACTTCTTGTAGTCATTTTCTGTTAATGTAAGTCCTATGTGAGATTAAGAAGCTACAACATAAGATAATAAACTAAGTAGACTAAGTCAGATGTCAATGAGAAAAAAAACAAGCCCAGCTGGAGGACTGCTAGTTCTATAAAAAAAAATAATAAAACCTCAGGATTAAGTCCTCTAAGCTATTTGCAATGCATGCAGAAACCAAAGGTGCCAGACAAATGACATCACACCAGCCAAGTTCAACTCTCACTACAGACCAGGGAAAATCAAGAGCAATTCATTCAATCAAAGTTACTTCAAACTCATGTTCTTGCTTAGTATTCCAGGAAGGCAACTTGTAACATTTCTCTTTATGTAACTGGCATAAAAAAAACACCCCAAAATCTTAAAATAATAGTGCAGAGTTCCATCAAGAGACACTCTTTGACTGTAGATATTCAAAAATAATTGTTTGGATAGTTTGCTCAAAACCACTAAGAGAAGTTTGTAATGGAAGAGCTGAGATGCTCTGCATAGTACAGTTCCATTCACATCAACATCAGAACTGGGTGAACTCTTTAAGAAGTGCACAGTATGTGACAGAATTAGACACAAGTTTTTGGAACCATCTCACAACTATGATATCAATCATAAGGTAGGAAAAAGGATCACAGTTCAGTAGTAACTAGCATCTCAGAGCATTTAGCTCCTATTCAATTGCTTCTTTTTGAAGAATATATCAGAAAACACCATTTTAAAAGGTAATTAAGTAGAGACCAAATGTTTTATTTTTACTTGTAGGACTGAACTCATGAAATCTCTATTACTACTTGTATGGAAATTGGTCATGAAATAAGAGGACATTGTGCCTATCATTAACATGGTAGATAAGCAACACATCACAAACAGATTATATCATTCCTACTATGGAAAAGCATGCCTTCTTAGGAAAGCTGAAGGTCAGAAAGAAAAAAAATCAATCTCTATTAAGAAAGCAGGGTAGTCCTCTGCCAGCACATCAAGATAACACATCTGTTTGATGAAAGACATTATCAGCCACCGAACAGTCCAGAGACAATTTCCTTTTCCTCAAGGTTTTGCTGTTAACAAAGAGTTCTGTTTATGCAGAAGAGCAAAAATCTACTAAATTGTCTACTGTGGATTTAAAAATTTAAATTAATCAAGATTGTCTGCCAAAATACCAGCACGGGAAACAAAAGAATGAGATAACAAATAAGACAGTATTAATATAAAAGACTATCAAGGTCTGATAAAGAGAGTAGGGAGCTAATGATCAATGGAAGCAAGGATCCAGGTTCAGACCTAACAAGGTATCACTAGATCCTTGCAGTAATTCAGATTCCCCTGATTTGCTGCAATTCATTGTGTAAGCACCAACTCATCCACTAAGTCCAAAAAGACATGCACAGTCAACAGCAGACACGTTGACTGGCACGGTGATACATGGGAATCTTTAGCAAAACCTTGAGTAAGGTCTTCTGGACCAAGCAGCAGAGGATAAGAAATTCAGATGAGTAGTGGCATTTCACAAAACATAATCAGAACTTTTAGCTATGTTCAAGCACTCAATTGACGACAGGCATCACTGCAGGGGAGACAAGTGCCCTTCATAAAGGGAGCACCAAGTTTCTCTGCTGCAGGATCTTCCAGACAGCCAATTTAACTGGCCAAGTGCTGCAGCAAAAACTTACCACGGTTCTTCCTTAGCTATACATACCACATTTCTTTCATTAGCAATGTCTGTAAAGTTAGGAAAAAAAAAGAACAACAGAAAAACAACAGGTATTTCTTAGTACAGGGCTACACCTGCAGTTGCATAAGCAGTGGCAAGGTCAAGAGAAGACAGAAGCCATCACAGGCGAGTACCTTTTCTAACAACATATTTACTGTGGAACTGTATGCTATAACTCCTGGTGATATGGAAAATTCTGAATCTAGTTGTAGAGAATAAAAAACTAAGTCATGATGATGCTGAACCAAGTACCACAACACACTTCACTGAAACTGACTGTGCTCTTTTCCCTTCAATGCTAATTTTTGCTTTTCCTAGTAGCTCCTGAAGTAAAAGCATCAACTTCAGCCATTTGCCGATGCAACTACTTCACTACCTCTTGCAGGCCTCTGAACAATACACGTTATGACACGATGTCATGGTTTTGCCATCTTCACAGCCCCTTCCCCATTACCAGAAACAGCTCCACACAAAACCATGACACATGAAAACACGTATTTTCAACATTTCAACTTCCAAGTGCGCTAAAACATGCACGAGAACACCAGGACAAGATGGGGAAAAGTCAAATTCCTCAAAACAAGCCAGAGTGATCATATATTTAACTCACTCAGTTACTAGCAACTGCAGGGCATGCTTTACTTTTGTAGCATTTTTATTGAATTTTAGGTCATACCTGTTTACTCTTGCAGAAAATCAGGTCTCCAAAAGGAGAAGGAAATGGACTACAGAATTATAATTTGAAGTCAGAACTGAGTTGTATCTGCATGTTTGTCTCTGCTACTCATCTGAGATCCCTGATCATGTTCTAAAAATAGGACAATTAACACACAATATAGCTTTTGTTTTGGATGCCAAGACTCTGTAGCAGAAAATCTAACAATTTCTATTTAGAACAATCATTAGAAAATACAGAACTTTAAATTAAAATCTGAAAAACCTAAGCAAAGATTTTTTTAAAAAAAACAAACTAATCAGTATAGCTTGCTGCTGTTTCTCCTTTCTATCACTGATAATGGGAAAACATCAACCATTCTGAAAGGCTGAAATCAAAATCTTCATATATAAATATATACTTAAAACTTTCGAAGAAGGTATTTCTCTAATATAACTCATGTTGGTACAAGTATTCAGTTTGTTAAAGTCTCTAAAGAAACAAAAATGTGTTTTAACAAAATACTTCATGTATCATGGTGCATTTTAATATTTTTAAAGATCAACTTGTGCAAGCCACGACATCAAATGAAAAAATGGAGAGTGTCAGTTGACTACTGAGATTGCCAGATAATCAAACACATTGGCAGTTGCACAGCTATCTGCAAGACTCACACACTGAAGCATTAAAGTTTTTATCCAGTTTCACTTAAAAACATATAAATATCCTTATCTGAGGAGGAAGTTAAAAACACTGGAAAACGTGTATGAGTTGCAAAAGTGTGATTCTTGCCAGAACACAGCAGTAGCAGAGCGATATTGTAAATTCATTCACTCCCCAAGAAGCCACTGAAATTGCCAAAATACATTTAGCACCTTTTTTGGTAGCTTCAGTTCAATTATTTATTCCAAGGAAACAAAAGCAATACTAAACTTCAAACCTTAAAAACATCTGGTTTTCAACTAACAAGATGGCATTCACTTTAAAAAAAAAAAAAGAACACAACAACAATCTAACTTGGACACAATTTGGAGCTGTTAAGGGTAAGATATTACAACTGATAGCAAGACCTAACAGAAGCACACAGAAGTTATGGTTTCAGTAAGTCTCTTTCAGATGAATACAGAGTTTTAAGACTCTGTAAACATATATTACATTTATGGAGAAGAACCTGAGCCTTACTTAAAAAAGTGACCTTCCTAAGTATTTCCTTGTGAATTTCACTCAATCATGCTTTTGGCACCAGTAGAAGTACCTGATACTGCCATTATAGTGAAAAAGGTGATACAGGCATCAAGAGGCCAGGTCACAAAGATCTCACCAGCTTAAAAATAGCAAGCAGGTTTCTGATGATGCCACCTCACACAGGCAAGGAACAGAATAAAGCACAAATTTCGGTGACAGCACCAGCTCATACTTAACAATCCAAAGTCTAGATGAGCAATTTCTGAAACTGGAGTATGACAGAATTAAGAACCATTTAAAAGTCATCCAAGTAAGGTAAACTCAGTAACACTAAAATCTGAAGTAAGACATTAAAAAGAAGCAACTCAAATTAATTTTGAATTCAAAAGGTAAAAAAAATTGCTGTGCAGAGACACAGATATAACTGCATGCAGTGCACTGGAGAGTTCTACTCAACAAGCAGAAGTAGTCAAGGTCTGAAACAACAATAAAAATACACAATATAAAATATCATCATTATGCACTTCAGTAATGTATCCTTAATAAAAATACTTTATTCACTGCTCAACAATGTGGAAGGGAAAATATATCAGTTTGAGGCCTAGCAACATGAATACCTGAGGAACAGAATCAGTTTAGATCTGATATTAAGAACATTTGAGAGGTGAACAATGACAAGGGGCACTAAAATATGCAAGTTAAAAGGATGCTCAAACAGAACATTAAAAAAATGTTTTGTATGTAAACATTTTTTATTTCATGTCCCCTCCTGTTTACCCTCAACTTAAAAATCCAGCTTAAGCACTGAAAGGTTAACTAGAGCCAGAACTAAAAGGAAACTTTCCCTCACAGACAAGTCATCCCACACAAAATTTGAAAGATCTGACCCTCCTCCTTTGAAACATCATCTATTAAACAACATACAGAGAAAAAAAGCAGAATAAGCTAACCGTACTGCACACTGCCAGAAAAGATAACAAGCATTTATGATTCTAACCTGGGTCACAGAAACCAGGGAGTTTGTTCCACTTCAGATTTCAGGCACCTGTTTAATCAAATCTCTTAACCAGAATTTCCAACACTTGAAAGCAAGAATAATTCCAGTATTGCTCAGGTTTTGGCTGAGAGGTTTTTTGGGTTTTTTTATTGTTCTTTGGTTTTGTTCTGTGATTTGGTGGATGGTGGTGGTTTTTTTAAAGAATAAATATCAAATCAGCAACCAAACACTTCAGAGCTGTGGGTACCTCCAGAAACATAAGTTTTCATATCTGAAAAGTTGCTTGCACTTTTTGAGGCATAAAAAGCTACTAAGGATAAACTGGTACTATTTTGTTCTAAAACCTAAACAGACCAGGTGAGACAGCTGATGTGCAACTGCCTACTCATTCCCACAATTTAAGCTTTAAACTGAGACATCACCATTGTAAATTAAGTCTGTATGGACGTACATTTAAGCACACAATCAGCCCCTAAATACATTTTTGTTTTCCAATGCTAAAATCTAAATAGCTTCTCATCTAGGAAAGATCTCCAGGCTAACCTGTGACGAGTTAAGATGCAGATTACGTTTTGGTAATAAGTAAATTCATTTAAATGATCAAGCTTTAGAAATAATATAAATTACTTCATTTTTTAAAAAAGTAAAGTATCAAAAGAAAATTAGTAGTCTTTTTTTTTGAATGCAAAGNGAGACAGCTGATGTGCAACTGCCTACTCATTCCCACAATTTAAGCTTTAAACTGAGACATCACCATTGTAAATTAAGTCTGTATGGACGTACATTTAAGCACACAATCAGCCCCTAAATACATTTTTGTTTTCCAATGCTAAAATCTAAATAGCTTCTCATCTAGGAAAGATCTCCAGGCTAACCTGTGACGAGTTAAGATGCAGATTACGTTTTGGTAATAAGTAAATTCATTTAAATGATCAAGCTTTAGAAATAATATAAATGACTTCATTTTTTTTTTTAATGCAAATGAAGTTTTATCCTGCAATTTATGCAGTCTTCCTGAAAAATTAAGGTCCAAGTTATCACTAAATACATGAGGCCATATTTGTAATTAAGATTCTTCCTTTTGCATTAACTTTGTTGAGTGTAGGAAGCTGTCAAAAACCTCACGCATTGTTTCCAAATAACTTTTCAGAAATTCATCAAATGAATCCCCAAGTAACTTTGTGATGCCTTGCAGGTATGTCTGGTTTGCTAGACAAATACATTATGACACCAGACCTGCACTCCAGATTAACTTTAGGTGAGAAAGAAATGCACTAACCTCTAAGCTCAGTGAGGAACAGCTAGACTGAATCAGCTTTAATTACAATCACTTTGGAGCTCAATGTAATTTACAAATTAAAACGGACCTATAAGCATTAAACCTATCATCACAACCATTCCTTGGATTAAAGACCGCTTGTACAACGCAGTTTTGCTCTATTACATTCTAGCTGCTTTCCTAACAAGATGATGGAATACAGTCACCCAGATCAGAAGACTCCTCAGCTCTAATAAAACACAACCACCATTAAAATCTTGAGTTTTGTCTGCAAACTACTGTCTTCTGTACAAATGTAGACCCATACGCCACAAAGCACTACCAGTTCACGGAAAAACCAAGAGCTGAAGTACCACCAAATGCACAGGCAAATAGAGAAAGATGGACAGGCATTTAAGGAATACTTGCATCCTCACTTCCTACAATCTGCCAAATTACTCAAGCTGCCCAAAGAAGTAAGAGCCAGACCTTTCTTTTTGAGATAGAGCATCTTTACAGCTGTGTCACAAGAATCTGAACTGGGTTACAGACAAATTAACAAAAAGGTGGAGATACCATACATGTTCATTACACCCACTGGTCTACTGGAACAAAATGGCTTTCACCAAAAGATTCAATCAAAACTTTGAAGATATTTGTCTTATTCAAATCCTCAAACTGGTTTATTCCCCAAAGGAATACAATCTCTGCCACAATGAGTGAAGTTCTTTGTGTTAAAATTACTTCAACTTTTAGGAGCTAAGCAAATAAACAGACTTATAATGTGACTAACAGTACAGTAAGTCATGAAGATCTGAGGTTCTGCATTAAAGAACACACTCTCAGTCTGTAAGACTCAGGTCTCACTCAGGGCTGTGAAAGCTCTGTTAACAAAGCTTCATAACATACATACCCACGATGCCTTGCTTTCAGTTTCACTTGTACACACATGTTGTCAGTTATGCAATAAGCTCTGAAAAAAAAACCCTGCAACTCATTTCCAGGGTGCTCAGTAAGCTGATCACCATAACAAGTTCCTTGCCTGCTCCCAGGAACAGTTTTTGCGTGAGGTACGGGCTAGATGAAGCACAAGGACAGCAAGAGCCTTAACGTGCTGTACACATTGTGTGTACAGCAGATTCAGTGCGATTCAGTGTTTTGGGCACTTCCTGTAATGTTAAGCTGCAGAGACACAGCACGCTACTTCTGCATACTTCCAGCAATCTCAACACTCACCTCCTAGTCCTGTGAATATAAGAGAAGGGTAAGGGGCCCCAAAAAACCCCAAATCTCCCACCTGTACACAAGGCTCTCAGCCTACAATCCCCTATCCTCAGAAACCAGAGCACATGGTATGTAAGACCTGTCACATAACAGAAAAAAAAGGGGGGGGGGGGGGGGGGGGGGGGCAGAAATTGCTGATATTTATCCCACTCACAGGAGTAGATGGGCCACACAAACAGGAGTTCACGCACTTTTTCAATGTTTCAGATACCTGAAGCCAATTCAGCCTTAAGGCAACCAAATCACTCAAATTTCTGTCTATGTGGACCTCAAATTCTGTTATTCCCTTAGGAATTGAGATAATTTCTGTATTTACAAGAGACATTTGCAGCTTGCTTCAATCCAAGTACAGTGTTTTTTACCATTCTTTAAAGAGTGTTGAAAAAAAGGCACAGCAGGAATGCTACTAAATAGCTGGTTAGCTGTAGGTAGCTTTTGACAACGCTGTTCTGTACAGAGTGATAGGCCTGAGCTCTTCTCTCTGGTTTTATTTCATGATTGAAGTGAGAATAACTATATCCTGCCTGGATTAACGTCCCTCAGCAGACGTTAAAATCCCAATAGAAGGAGTGAGCAAAGTATTTGTCATACCTCGCACATGCAGTGCACACTTCTCTTACCATCAACAAAGGTGTCACAACATGTGTGTGTCCATAGAGAATCAAATACAAATGGACACACACAAAACTGCAACGTGCTTGGAGATAAACTGTGGAAGATGACAGTGTCTCATTATTATGCTGGTCACTGGAAAAACAAAAAGGTTTGTATCCTCTGCTGCAAGCAAATGGAGAAGGTTTTGTATGAAATATGGAAAGCCTCACAAGTAGTTGCATTGTAAGCACACATTCAACATGGATTAAACAGAGTAAGATTTATATTTAGATAGACCTATACGAACGCAAAACACAAGCCAATACTTCCAGCTGTAGTTACTGGATGCTTCAGGTAGTTTTGTAGTCTTCCTTGATGAGACTTCATGCACCTCTCGTACTTGTTGTCCACAGTAATAACGGCCACATCTACAACTAGGGGGAAAAGCCAATGCCTCATGCTAGGAGGCACCCTGAAAAGAGACAAGTCGAACTCCACAAAACCGACAAATGCTCTTTTCTGAGGCAGAAAGCAAGAGTTGCCCGTCCCCTGGCCGAGTCTCTGGGTCCCCCTGCCAGCAGCGAGCAGCACAGCACGCGCTGGCCGCTGCTCCCCACACCACAAGGCGCGGGAGCCAGCACAAGGCCACACCGCGGGCGCTGCCGTACGCCGCCCCCCCCCC